>OZ014438.1:11195015-11724288 GCA_963966035.1 Acleris laterana
GTTATGGTTTTTCTTTTGTACAATAAAGTGTTTACATACATACATACATACATACACTGCTCTTGTCAAATCGTTTTGTCTTAAGTTTCGATTTGTACCATTGTAATGTGATATGCAATAAATGATTGATGATTGATTGATTGATAATGGTACCTACTATTCGTATATTTTTACACGGCTGCCCAAAAAAGGAGTGTAATGTTTTCAGCATTCTAAAAAGTGGTCCTTTTGAGATGTAGCCAGTTTGAAAAAGTTAACGTTTTGGGAGGTGGTAATTTACGGGAATTAGCCAGTATGAGAAAGTTAACATTTAGGGAAGTAGCCAGTATGAGAAAGTTAACATTTAGGGAAGTAGCCAGTATGAGAAAGTTAACATTTAGGGAAGTAGCCAGTAAGTATGAGAAAGTTAACATTTAGGGAAGTAACCAGTTTGGAAAAGCTAACATTTTGGGAAGTAGCCAGTTTGAAAAAGTTAACATTTTGGGAAGTGGTCATTTAGGGAAGTAGCCAGTTTGGAAAATGCTAACATTTTGGGAAGTAGCCAGTTTGAAAAAGCTAACATTTTGGGAATTGGTCATAATAACAACCAGACGTCGTGGGAACCAGATGTCAAACCCCTAAAGGAAAACGAGGCTGGGAGCGGTCACTAGTACAGGGGAGTGAAGGATCCGCGGCCAAATTTGATTGACCAAAATTTGTATCATAAATAAGAGGTAGGTTTAGGTTACGTTTGTTCTTCTTCAGGCCCGAAGGGCCAAAGGGTTCAGAAATAGTCCGTCGACTCTGTTAAATTTTATTTTGAAATATAAATTATTAGTCAGTTGTGCCGCCGCATTTTGGAGTGGCCATTACGCACAGACCATTTAACCTGTGCCATTACGTGACGAAACAATTGTCATATTTTTTTATGAGGTAACATGACATTTCACGTGATTAGATTAATTTAATAGTTTATTACTGTAAAATCATTCTAAAATATTAAAATGAATGTTAACTTGTATGATTATAATAACGAACTTATTAAAACTGTTGTATAAACAAGTTTTGGTTAGATTTTGTCGTCTTGGCCATCTATCAGTCGCACGTAACACGCCCTTCGTTACCCGTGCTCTACTTCCCACCTTACCATCTGGTCGAAAAATATCCCCATACGATATGCCAAGTGGAAACTCCTTAAATCTCTTCCCTTGGTAGTTTTCAATCCGCGAAGTGGCAATTCTTAGAAAGAATACACACTATCAGCACCCTTTATCAGGAGTATATTTCCATTGCTGCAAATCCAAAACTTACTTCTGCATGTAAAGATAAATCCTTTGATCACATTTGATTTGATTCATTAACGTAATCTGCCCAGGGACAAAACTGTCTTCATGTCATGAATCACATGTGATTCACGGGACAGGGAACCTGCTAAAATCATATTGTCAAAGGAAACTGCTAAATAGAAACCAACGATAATTTCAAGACGATTTATTTATTAGAAAAAAAATATACACTTACAATTATCTCAAAAATCCATCTCAAGTTCCACGCCTTCAATACATAGATCAGAATTTGCTCCGTTCAACGATCGGGATTACAGGTAATATTGTTATATAACATGAGTTATACTATAACAAGATAGGGGCCGCTAGAGTCGCTGCGAAATTTGGAATTTGATATTACCTATGTAGACCAATACAATGTGGCAGACAACATAAATAGGCTGAGACCGAGGCGGAGGGGCGAGAGCCCACGTCCGTCAGTGGACCCATAGGGCTTGTTGGTTGGTATGTTAAATAAACTGGCAATCCTTTAAACTGTATTTAAAGGATTGTCTGCTTTTAACGGTGTGTGGTCAATAAAGCATAATATAATGATTATACTCTGCCTAGGGTAACACGTAATTTAGACTCTTTTGCACCTTTGTTTACAATGAAAGGGACATGAGATCGGTGGGCTCACACTTCTAGTAGGTAAGTATTTATTTTGCTGGACTGAGTACAGGCACTCTAGGTAAATAAATGCCCGGTAACAGTCGCGGTTACATATGTATGTACAAAGTACAGTCGTGCATGGCTTCTGAACATAATTACATAATTAGGTTTAATAGTTTCCAAAATTTGCAGCGATCCGAAAGTCACAATTGCAGCTAGGTAGAACTACATACCTTCAGGTGCCAACTGTGCGATCGTAAACATTAAATGTATCATTTCATTATGTTCATTTTATTTGATCAATTTGATCATTCAAGGCAAGAAATAAACCATGCATTAAAAGGTCGAGCGTTGCGGCGCGGAGCGGTGAGGCGTTTTGAATGATCAATAATGTATATCTATTTTGATGAAATAGATAAACCGTCAAAGGCGCTCACCCAACGTATAGAATGGTGGAACCCTGTCATACAAACTACTTTCTAAGCAAAGACTTGTATTTGGTTTGAGTAAACCATACCTTACAATTAAAAGTCCTTAAGATAATACGACAAACCGTACGAGAAGCTTCATAAAGCGATACTAGCCTGCATATGATGCAGGCTTTTACAATGAGACCTCGCTATTGCCAGCGATAAAGGCATTAAATAAAGGACCTTATTACTAAGCACAGAAGAACTTATTATTTACCATTCCTTTCCGTTCCAAGAACTTATGCAATATTGCGTGTAACTGGTATCTCATTATTAACATTTACCAAAACTCAATCCGTCTAATACGAGGAAAATGAGCCTGGACTAATTAATAACGTCGTAAGGACCTGGCTCCTATCTTTCCACTCCAATGACAGTCATCATCCTTACGTCTTGACGAACATTCTGTGCAAACCCTACATGATTATGGTAATTAGGTACTAAATGTGTTAACTCTAAGCCCATAACAGGACCCCACCAATGCAAATTCAGATCTACGTGACTTATTTAACTTTAACGACACACAAGATGTTTTACCACTTTAACTATTACTATAATGAATGAATAAGGAAAAGTAGGCACGAGGCGCGAAAAAACACCCAATCACGATAATGAATAATTTCTGGAAAACCAAGTCAGGGCTGCCACGCGTTCCTTCTCAATAATCAATGCTTGAAAAATGTGTTTTATTACTTCTTAACACATTTCCTGTACCCACAGAGGTAAACATTCCACATGATGCACTTCGGACATAAAATCTTAACCTTTAATACATTATTGACATGGTTTAATTTTGGAAAGTGCAAGCACAGTAAACATGTAAAGGTGCGGGTCTTGTTTATCTGTTATGAGATCGTACAACCCGAGGAAATGTGGAGGTCGAGGCATTTTAAATGCTAAGAATCTCCACAACTGCGCGGTGTGCAATCTCAGGGATTATTTCCTGGGCAGTGAGTGTGGGATGCATCGTGATGTGGTTGCAGTGGACAGGAGCCTCACGCCTCTCTCCTTGGCAAACGAGAACTGGCGCAGACCAACGGTGTTTAGCACTGAAGACCGTAAGTACGTATGGAAGGACAAGAAACTACACGGTCGCTTCTAGCGGGCCCTAACAAGGCCCGACGTAGACTTTTTAGCGATAAACACGTGACAGCCCTGGTGAGTTGAGCGGGGCAGTAGGTATTTACGAGGTGGTGTTTTGGGTATGCACAAAGGAGCTTCCCTCCTACCCTTCCTTACTCTATGCTCCGTCTGAATTTGAGAGTAATACCACATCAACGCGGCAAAAGGCAAATGCACTATACGTATTATAGTAGTGTATTGCCTATGACCGCACCGATTTCCAATGATCCTTATAAGTTATAGTCTGCACTTACTCAGTAGACCCATGCGTGTTGGTTTTAGCGTCTGTTCGTCAGAGACGCGATCGTAAGAGCGAGACATAAGTATACTCTCCACTATCAACCGTGTGTAAAGTGTTGGGGTTCTGGGTGCGATCTTAAGAATTAAATAAATAAAATAAATAAAGTCTTTTTAAGCTAACGCACACTTTACTATTTTAACCTATTGTGGTGCCTATTGTTTCTACACACAGATAGCAATTTGCTCATGAGCTTATTCTATATTTTAACTGTAATTATCTTAAGTAGGTGAGTTGTAATAATCATCAGAACGAACTAGCTAAAGAATATACCAAAGTGGTAAGTGTTTTCTTACATCGAAGGCTTTATCGTAGGGATTGTTTTTGACGCAATAAAACCATACGCGTAGGGTTACTATAATAGGTACACGTCTCTGTCCTAGTTCCGTCGTTAGTTTGGAATGTTTGTTGCGCTTTGTTCAGGCGGCTCTTGGGTTATACAAACATGCAATATGGCTTTGTGGTGCTGTCGCATTCCCATGGATTCCCATTCATTCAATGGATTAATCAAATGGCGGTGAAGTAAAAGCACGTTCTGGTTGCTGCATCCTGTATTTATGGAAATCTTGGCTATATAATAAGGGCTAAGTCTTTAAATCAAAAGGTGTTACTATTATTGTGATGTTATTTTGTACACTATGAGTATATCAACGGCAAAAATGTTATATAGAAAATGTTTATATCCATCAAAAGATAGATACAGGTGGATTAGTTTATGGCGGCGTTTTCACTAAAACGTGTACCCTAATTTAAGGACTAAAATTAAGCAACTTTAACTTTGTCAGTTTAGTGACGAAAATTAACTATACTTACCGCAATGTATGGCTAATTTTTGTCACAAAACTAACAAAGTTCTTTGATTTCTGTCCTTAATGGGGTACATGTTTTAATGAAAACGCCCATTGAACAGATGAATACAGGATGTGAATGCGAATTAACACCACAAAGTTCATATTACGCTACACCGGAATAATCCACTCGTTTAGGCCAAAATGGCCAATGTTGCTCGTGCGAATAGCATGGTATCATACCCTGATAACATTCGGATCATAATAATACCATACGTCGCGCACGAAACACAAATTACACTCCCGCACGTATTGCTTTAGAATAAGTATCAAGCTGGCGATCAACGCACAAACTTGGCTCTTAACAATAAGTTCAAAACAGATTTACATCAAATATAAGTCTCACCACAGTGACTGGATACGAGTACAGTTAAGCACAAAAACAGGTCAGTCTCAAAATATGCCCACCCATGCTCGTAACGTAGCTTCCCGAACTTATAAACACTACACCTTTGTTAACTTAACTGTACCACAGGAAACTGATCCATCATTTGCAAAGTATATATCCTGTGCGTAGAATGAAAACTGCCGATGACTTATATTTTGAGTGAATCTGTTGGGTCGAAATTTTCCCGAACTTACACTGTTATTAGTTATACCCCAATTGTTAGTTTCGTTCATTATGCGTTGCTTATGTACAATAGGAAAATCGAGACGCGTGATAAAAGTACATCAAATTTCACGCATTTTGCACCTATCGAAACAAATGACAATAGCAAAGTAAATAATTACATTATTATTGCCTACGATTTATTGCTTTTTATTGCCAAACTTTATTTACGTATCAACAGTTAACGTCAAAAATACCGCCGATGACTTTAAATAATCATAATGAGGCAACATAAAGTAAAATATCGCAAGACATCCACTCGTAAAATCTACGTGAAATCTGTTAATTAATTCTCGCTTTATAAGTAAACAAGTTCCTTATCTTATACTGTTGTAAGAACAAAACGATCAAACGAGAAACATTCGTTTGCCTGGGACCACGGTTCGTAAACGGTCGTTTCACGTAGACAACGCAGTGTTGCGGTGATGTGGCCAGGCCCTTAGGGCCATAATAAACTCATCTTGGCTGAGATTTCTGTCAAACCATAGAATAGAGTAATTTTTGATGCATCTCGAGACGAGCACTATGGTCGAGATCAGTTTACATGGCCCTTACTAACGTAACTGCTTTACTCGTGTATCGTAAGTCTCCACTTCCACTTCTCTCTCCTTCTCCCAATCTAGTTAGGAAAATCTCCTAACTTCCGTCCGCAGTTGCATTATTCGAAAACATTAAGATTACAAACTTGTTTACCGTATAAACCAATTGAAGGTGCTGCTAAAGTACTACTCGTATGGAATTTATAACCAGTGACGACTGATCTTGCTCTAACTATTAAAACAAGATTTCTACGCACTACTAGCTATAAATTGAATATGTGACCTCTATTCCAATTTATTTGAGTCTATCACGCTTCTATATCGTAATCATATTTTTGACGTTATGGTAACTCTCTCATGACAGTAACTATAACATCAACTATATGTTTCTTATATAGAAGCGAGATGAACTCAAATAAATTGGTACAGAGGCCTGTTTAGAAGCGCCAGCAAGATTGACGCAAATTAATTGGAACAGAGAGCTGTAGAAACGTCGAATGAATGGACTACCTAGCGCTATCGTTAATATGACTAACAGAAGGGTACTTGACCTGTGTATGTTTAGAGCAACCGTGCGATTCAGTGAGTGACTCTAGATGGGGGCGGAGGAGGCCAGGTTGACTTCCTCGAATGACTGCTCGAGGCAGTGCTTGAGCTCAGCGTAGGACACGACCAGAACGCTCTGCTCGTCGCGAGACATAAGCTCAACCTGAAAAAGATTGTTTCGTTATGTTAATGGCGTTGCAGTGTTTTTGTCAAATAAATATTGTGAGCTTGAAATATGAAAGTTGGAGGACGTATTATATTCAAAATACTTATAAAGCTGTTAACGTATCTAGAGCTATTACTTTGAATTAACAAAAACTTATTGATAGCGAAGCATTTATGCAGGTGACGTACGTACAGTCAGCAACAAAAGTAGGTGGACAGTCAGAGGTCAAAATTATCTGTACGTCAAATTCAAATGAAAATTATTTATTCAGTAAATTTACCACATTAGGGCTATTTTACACTTGGGTAAAATGGAGTAACTATTCCCTTCGGACAAGACCATTATTGCGGAGAAGGGCCGCAAGAAACCTCAGTTGGTCTTAAACTCCATGTCTTAACATCACGCTAGAATTATTGCCATCGTATGGTAAAGTTTAGATAGGTGCTTTTATGTGATAAAATAAAACAGAATGACATTAAATGATAAAAATAAAATGAATGAATGATATCGGCGAATCGATTTGGTCGAAGGATGAGGTTCTTGTCAGACACTATTAACGGTCCGTTTCGCATATAGGAAATATACACACAGCATGTTTTTAAAAATGCGTACAATTGTTTTTGAAACGATGAACAAGAAACGTATATTTTTAGTTACTTTGTAACACTTTAGGTGTTACGGGCCTTAACTTTTACCAGTAATTTTTCGATTGGTTACATCCCTATTCCTCGGCTACATCACTAGCGCGTCGGCGCCAGTCGCTGTTCATTCTAGCTGTCAAACTCGATCGGCGTGGATCATTTAACCAAGATGTGAGATTCAAAGTCCTAGTTTCAGGTCTTTTTCTTCACAAATCCCGTGAGTACCTGTGTCGTATTGCGGTATTTTTAGTGGTTGTGCCAACACCAGTGAATGACAAGTGTTATGTTGTATTCGTTTATTTTTCAGTTTCGGGTCGGATGCGTGGCTTGCCGTAAAGAGCCACAAACGCAAAGCTCTTGCTGCATACTTGGATATGATGATATAGCACTTATCCCCATTATATTTACTACACGAGGTGGTAACCTCAGTGTCTCCAACCTTCTTCAAGTCCGTCGGAATGGCGTGACATAACCTAAAAAACACGCGGTCGGATGTTCCCGGTATATGGCCAGCAGATAAGAACCCATGTATATGGTAAGTTCCCTTTCATCTGCTGCCTCTTTATTCGCCATATTCTGGACATTTTATTAAATGTACTGTGTTTTGTTTTAGGGTTCTTCTATTCTATTCTAGTTCTACTTCAAGTTCTACTCTTACTTCAAGTTCTAGTTCAAGTTCTACTACTAGTTCTTCCATTCTTCGTATCTTCGTCTGGTTTTCAACATCGGTGGGACGTGACAGCGTGGGTCTGCCTGGCAGTAGTCGGTGCCCATCCATGGTGAAGGAAGCGTGTGCGACCCGGCTGCACGTCAGCATCATCTTCAACCTCAAGAGCCGAGACCGGAGCGTCCAGGGTTGCTTGCCAGTTTAGAGTAGCGGTTAGCCACCTATTGGTGACCTCTCTAGCTGTGCACGTAGGTCAAGCACTCAGGTACAAGCTTTCTTTATTCTAGACCGTGATCAATTCATTCTTAGTAAAATCTATAACTTTCAGAGACAGTAGGGTGTTCCGTTTATTCATAACCTTAAAGCAACCATGCTGTGTGTCTTTAACATGTGATATTTCATTACGTATGAAACCCATGTATGAGGAGTGATGTGAGTTAAGCAGGGATATCTAACTGAAGTAGAGAAATATATGTGAATATACCTATTTATATTGTTTTAATTTAACTTCTTTTTCATCCCGAAGCAATACCTTTCTAGATTTCATTTGCGTGAGTCACTAGCCTTGGCGCTCTAAAGTATAAATATAGGCAAGTGATTTTCCTCCAGGTTCGGCAACAAGGATTCACGACCTAAATTCTCATGTAAGCTAGCTGAGCATATTATTGGTTTATTTATTATTAGATAAACACCTTTAAACCTTACAAATGGCGCCCAACGTGGGGCCTGGTGAGGTCTGATAGGGTGTTGCTTCTGGAATATTTTTTGTCTCTGAAAGTAGATTTTTTTTTCATAGGTAGGTGCTAGTACCGTGTATGCAGTATGCTATGTTATTTGGCATGGTGTGTCAAATTGTTTTATCTCTAGTGTTCTAAGAGATACAATAAGCAGTGTAATAACACTTCGCTTACTTTTCATTATGACATTTATTTTAAAAAGGTCATGTATGTTTAAGCAGTGTAATATCACTTCGCTTACTTCCTCTACTTAGAGCAGTGTTTAAACACTTCGCTTACTTTAAATGTTATAAGCAGTGTATAAACACTTCGCTTACTTTAAATGTTATAAGCAGTGACTATTGTCATTTCGCTTACTTTTTATACTTAAAGCAGTGCTTTGCACTCCGCTTACTTTCTCTTATAAGCACTATTTGGTGCATAAGCTATTTAGGTGGCAGGTTTTTGTTATGATGAAATACTGTGTTTACTGAATGGTTTTCTTTTGCATCTGTGTGTTTCACTCATAAGGTACTCGTACTTATGATGTGCTGAAAAATCTAATCTGGAAAAACAGTTCCGTTTGCTTGCATTTAATTAAATAAGATAATTACTCTTTTTATTATAGGAAGCAAGGACTGTTTTGATAATATAGAAAATTATTTATTCTATACTTGAGTGTCTATAATTATAAGGTACCTATAAGTGTTTGTGAAGGAATTATAAGCCAAAACAGTGCTGTAAAACAAACTAGTGTCTCTGAAATATTTTTTTCTCTTAAAAGATAAACTCAATAGAATACATTACTACAAATAATGCTGAATACCTATCTTTCTGTTTGGTAAAAAGAATGTAGGGTTATTCTACTTTTCTTATCTAGCAAGTATTTACTTTGTTGGAGGTAATTTTTAGGTGAATAATATTTGATACCTAACGTAATTTGTGGTTGGAATTAGTTTGCTCTCTTAAATATAAAATAAATAAATACAAAGAGAATTATTTACATAAAAACAAACAAATTGAGTGCTTTATAGGTAGGTATTTTAGACTTATAAAGAAAGGGTTAGTTATCTTTTTTGCAGTAGTTTGGCATTTCTTCCAGTGCAACCTTAGTACCTAGGTACTGTTTTTTTTAATTGTAGGTCTCAAGTTTGACCTTACTCTGACTGAGTGGTTGTGTGGTTTTTTTCTCCTGCGCTTTGTTAGACAGTGAAAATGGATTTCTTACTTGCTGGTTGCAGTATTGAATACTTAGTGAAGGATGAACTTATTCATGAACTTAGTGTACGTAAAATACCTACTGAGGCTTCGGCTAATCGTGATGATTTAAGGAAAATATTAAGGCAGACGGTCAAGTCATCTCGTCGTGGCAGTTTAAAGTTACCATCGGAGCTAGTTGATGCAGATGCATCCAAGGAGTTTCAGGTGTGCCGGTTTAAGGTAAAGGATCTAGAAGATGCTGTATTTTGCGGTAACGCGGCTTTGCAGCGTCCACGTCTGATTGCCAGATCTAACTACTTACTTTGTCGTTTATCACGAATAACTGAGCCTACGGAGGATATCTCTGCGTTAAAAGGTACTTTGATCGCTATACTCGCTCGTGTCGAGGGTGATACCGATGACGATTTTCAAGAAGCTGAGTTAGAAGGTAGTGATGAGGAGCTTCCTCATCCTTGTTCATCTACACATAAAACTGTAATTTACCAAAGTGACAGGAAAGCTAACCTAAATTCTTTAAACTTGAAATTTAGTGGAAATTCGTGTGTCCGCATTTTTCTTACACGCTTAGAAGAGCTACGCTTAGCTCGGCGGTTATCTGAACGTGACGTATTTCACGGTTTCCCGGATATTTTAGAGGGGCCAGCTTTACACTGGTACCGATCAAACAAGAATAATTTGTCTTCTTATTCAGAGTTAGTTAAAGCGTTAGGGGATGACTTTGACATTCCTGATCTCGACTTTAAACTATTACAAGAAATTAGAAATAGAACTCAGGCCAAAAACGAAACTATTGTTGTCTTTTTGTCTATTGTTCTGGGAATGTTTTCGCGTTTAAGTAAGTCGATCCCAGAAAGTGAGCAACTGGATATTGTTCGTAGAAATATCCGTCCTGAGTACTCCAGTGTGTTAGCACTACATGATATTACCAACTTTAGCGGACTGAAAGCGTTATGTAAGCGTATTGAACTAGCTAAAGTCAAGGCTGAACAATTTAAAGAACCGGACACAAAAAATACCTCTTGTGCGCCGGACTTTATTTTTAATAAAAATAAATTTAGTTCTCATACGAGTAAAACTTTTAACAACAGTAAGGCGTTTAAATCAAACAATGCTGTTGCTTCGGTATCTAATTCAAATACTGTGTGTTTCCGTTGTGGCAAACACAATCACCGGACAAGTAAATGTCGTACCTCAAAGGAGGTGGTTTGTTTTAAATGCGGTGAAAAAGGTGTTCGATGTTCAGAGTGCCCTAAATGTAGTAATGCCGCGGAGAATACTTCTAGTGATAGCTCAAAAAACTAAACAGCTCTGTCCTTCCGCGGATTTCTAACGTAAATTCTACATCTACCTCCCATACGGGAAGGACATACTTTGAACCACCTTCGGGAGATAAAAGACCGTATGTAGCTGTCGACATTCTTGATTTAAAAGTAAAAGGCTTACTTGATTGCGGTGCTTCGTGTTCTATATTAGGGAATAATTGCCATAGAATTTTTCAGAAAATAGGTTTGCCTATTTATGATCAATCTCATCCTGTTATGATCTCTGTAGCCTCGGGCGATTCGTACGCCTGTACACAGTATATGTTGTTACCTATAAAGTTCAAAACTGATTTTCAGATAGTACGGTTTGAAATATTACCTAAAATTAGGTTACCTATTCATTTTGGAATAAATTTCTGGAAAGCTTTCCGTCTTGCACCAGAAATTATTTCCAGTTTACTTTCCACGTCAGAGAGCATAAGTAGCATGTCAGACACTCCCGCTGCTACTGGTTTACATGCTTTTGATTATTTAACGTGTGATCAGAAACGTCAATTAGAGGACATTAAACTTTTATATGACCAGATTAGTACTGACCGGGTAGGGTTAGGTAAAACTCATCTGACTAGCCATGTAGTAAATACGGGTAACTGCGCACCCATTAAGCAGAAATATTATAGACTGAGCCCGGCTAAGCAGGCCGCTCTCGAAAAAGAACTCGATCGAATGTTAGAACTAGGGATAGTTGAACCTTCTTATTCTCCCTGGAATTCTCCCGTGGTTATGGTGGAGAAATCTAACGGCGATCTTAGACTTTGCTTGGATAGTCGCAAGTTGAATTCAGTTTCCAAAACCGACGCTTATCCTCTTCCTTATATTAATTATATTCTTGACAACCTTCGTGACGCGAAGTATTTGACGTCACTGGATCTCAGTGCGGCTTATCATCAGATTCCCTTAAGTGATGATTCGAAAGAGAAAACCGCGTTCACAGTTCCTGGTAGGGGTTTATACCACTACAACCGTATGTGTTTTGGTCTGGTAGGTGCCTCTGCCACTATGCAACGTCTCATGGACAATCTCTTCACAGCGGAATTCGATAACAAGGTTTTCTGTTTCATCGATGACATTATCATATGTACTGGTGATTTTGCCGAACATACTCGTCTGCTAAAGGCTGTGTTTGAAAAACTTAAAGGGGCGAACCTTACAATAAATGTCAAAAAGTCTCTTTTCTGTCGTCCAGAATTAAAATATCTCGGCTTTGTGGTGGACCGTTATGGTCTACGTACCGATCCTTCTAAGGTCGACGTTATTTTAAATTTTCCCACTCCTAAGGATGTGAAGGAGGTTAAACGTTTCCTTGGAATGGCTGGGTGGTACAGACGTTTCATAAATAACTTTTCTAAAGTAGCTCGACCTTTGACACGCCTAACCAGCAAAAGCACGGATTTTGTGTGGTCTGAAGAGGCCGATGTTTCACTCAACCAGCTCAAGACTGCACTTGTGTCTGCTCCCATCTTGCGTTGTCCAGACTTCTCGAAACCTTTTTATATTCACACGGACGCGTCTTCGTTTGCTATCGGCGCGGTGATGACACAGAAGATTGATAATGTGGACCACCCTATCGCGTATTGCAGTAGGACACTCAGTAAACAAGAGGCCAACTACTCCGCTACGGAGAGGGAACTTTTGGCTGTCATTTATGCTTTAGAGCAATATCGCGCATATGTGGAAGGTCGTAAGTGTTTTATTGTCACCGATCACGCTTCTCTCATTTGGTTCTCTAAACTTAGGAATCCGTCAGGAAGACTAAACCGATGGTCATGTAGGCTTAGCCAATTTGAGTTTGAAATAATTCATCGTAAAGGTAAAGATCATATAATTCCTGACGCTCTTTCACGTATCCAAGTTGATTCTATAAATTTAAACGAGGTTAATGATCCTTGGTATCTCGATTTGTTTGAGGGTTGTTTCAAAAACCCTACTCTATTCCCAAACTATAAGATAGAAAACAATAAGTTGTTCAGATTATCTAAGAACAAGTATAATTTAACTTCACATTTTGATTGGAAATTAGTTGTGCCCTACGAGCATCGTGAAGCTATTTTAAAAAAGTGTCATGACGATCCCACGGCTGGTCATTTTGGCGTAGCCAAAACGCATAAAAGGATTGCCGCCTTTTATGTCTGGCCAACTCTTTTCCAGGATGTCAAAGACTATGTAGATGCATGTGAAATTTGTAAAACCTACAAGCCTATCAATGTAGCTCCTACCGGTTTGATGGGAAGTCCCCGACAGATTTCCAAGCCTTTTGAAGGTCTCTCCTGTGATATGCTTGGACCTTTTCCTCCAGCTTACAGCAGGAATCAATATTTACTGGTCTGTTCCGACTATTTCTCTAAATATGTCATTATGTTTCCCTTGCGGAACATTCTTGCTAAAACTATATGTAAATGTATTGAGAAGGGTGTATTCCTGATTCACGGGGCACCAAAATTCTTATTCATTGATAATGGACCCCAATTCTTGTCTAAAGATTTTAGAGAGTTAGTTGTTAAATTTAACATTCCTCATGTATTCTATAACCCCAGGTACCATCCGCAAACAAATCAAACTGAAAGGGTAAATCGAGAAATTGTTCGTACAATTGCGTCGTATGTGCGTTCCGATCATAGAAATTGGGATAAGAACGTATCAGAGATTCAATGTGCTTTAAATACTTCGGTTCACGAAGGGACTAAGTTTACCCCGTTTTTTCTTGTACATGGTAGGGAAATGATTATAGAGGGTTCTGTATATAACTCCGAGGAGGTCGTGTCTAGGTCTTCGATAACGATCGACGACCATTATACTTTTACTGACAATTTAAAGGAATTAAAAGAAATTTTCCAAAAAGTCAAACATTCTCTCAAAGTTTCACATGAACGCAACGCTAAATATTACAATTTTCGCAAGCGTCCTATAGAGTTTGAGGTTGGACAAATTATTTACAAAAAGTGTTTTCCGTTATCTAATGCGGGTAAATATTTTTCAGCTAAATTAGCTCCTAAATATGAAAAATGTGTTATTCATATAAAACATTCACCGTTGGTGTATTCTCTTAGGTCTATGTCTGGAAAAGACCTAGGTCGTTTTCATGCTAAGGATTTAGTACGTCCAGGTGAGTCTCCTCCCGTAAAGTAGGTGGGTATTCGTCCTCAGTGGCATTATTCCATTGTTGTTTGTCGCGAGGTCTAATATCCGAATAAGGTTTCCATAGATTTAATATAGATATGCTAGATATAACTTAGTTTCATACGGCTTATCATTAGTGTTTTTTTTTGTCATAGTTATAGTTTTGGGATCCGGATCCATCCATTCATTGTTTTAAATAAGTAGTTCTGGTAAGTTGTGGTGTCTCAGGTCAATTTTCAGTAACCTGGTCTCAGTTTAACTAGTTTTAGTATTATGCTTTATATCAGCAGTCTTCTCATTCTATACTAAAGATGTGCAAGATAAGTTGTTTCCATTTCCTAGTTTAAGTATCATTTTGTGTTTCAGTGTCTTGGAGTTCTTCATCAGGCATAAGATGTTGTGACTTGGTTTGGCGTAGGAAGTGTTTCACGTTATTTCAAGACGTCTAAACTTTACCTATAGTATTAGATAGTGTGTTTAGGTGTTTTTTTTGTTTCTGGATTCGAGTCTCCTTATCGTTATTAAGGAAGTGAGACTTGTCGCTGCCATCGTTGGTGGAATGCGTAGTAGGTTTGAGACGGGCAACCACGTTTACCGTTAGTGGACCCGGATCAGGCCTATGATTTATCTGGCTTCCCCTTTATGGCGAAGACCATTAGAAATAGGATTTATTATTTTATGTTTTTCTTGGTAGAAGGTGAGGTGTTTATGCGTAGTAGGTTTGAGACGGGCAACCACGTTTGCCGTTAGTGGACCCGGATCGGGCCTATGATTTATCTGGCTTCCCCTTTATGGCGAAGACCATTGGAGTTAGACGTGTTCTCTTTCGTAGAACAGTTTGTGATTTTATGTTATTTTTCGGACCCCTCCCTTGAATATTTTGTTTCTCTTGGTGGTGTAGAATAATTTTATTTCAGAAGCTTGCAATTCTGAAATAAAATTATTTTCCCCAACTAACGCGATACTGTAACACTTTAGGTGTTACGGGCCTTAACTTTTACCAGTAATTTTTCGATTGGTTACATCCCTATTCCTCGGCTACATCACTAGCGCGTCGGCGCCAGTCGCTGTTCATTCTAGCTGTCAAACTCGATCGGCGTGGATCATTTAACCAAGATGTGAGATTCAAAGTCCTAGTTTCAGGTCTTTTTCTTCACAAATCCCGTGAGTACCTGTGTCGTATTGCGGTATTTTTAGTGGTTGTGCCAACACCAGTGAATGACAAGTGTTATGTTGTATTCGTTTATTTTTCAGTTTCGGGTCGGATGCGTGGCTTGCCGTAAAGAGCCACAAACGCAAAGCTCTTGCTGCATACTTGGATATGATGATATAGCACTTATCCCCATTATATTTACTACACGAGGTGGTAACCTCAGTGTCTCCAACCTTCTTCAAGTCCGTCGGAATGGCGTGACATAACCTAAAAAACACGCGGTCGGATGTTCCCGGTATATGGCCAGCAGATAAGAACCCATGTATATGGTAAGTTCCCTTTCATCTGCTGCCTCTTTATTCGCCATATTCTGGACATTTTATTAAATGTACTGTGTTTTGTTTTAGGGTTCTTCTATTCTATTCTAGTTCTACTTCAAGTTCTACTCTTACTTCAAGTTCTAGTTCAAGTTCTACTACTAGTTCTTCCATTCTTCGTATCTTCGTCTGGTTTTCAACATCGGTGGGACGTGACAGCGTGGGTCTGCCTGGCAGTAGTCGGTGCCCATCCATGGTGAAGGAAGCGTGTGCGACCCGGCTGCACGTCAGCATCATCTTCAACCTCAAGAGCCGAGACCGGAGCGTCCAGGGTTGCTTGCCAGTTTAGAGTAGCGGTTAGCCACCTATTGGTGACCTCTCTAGCTGTGCACGTAGGTCAAGCACTCAGGTACAAGCTTTCTTTATTCTAGACCGTGATCAATTCATTCTTAGTAAAATCTATAACTTTCAGAGACAGTAGGGTGTTCCGTTTATTCATAACCTTAAAGCAACCATGCTGTGTGTCTTTAACATGTGATATTTCATTACGTATGAAACCCATGTATGAGGAGTGATGTGAGTTAAGCAGGGATATCTAACTGAAGTAGAGAAATATATGTGAATATACCTATTTATATTGTTTTAATTTAACTTCTTTTTCATCCCGAAGCAATACCTTTCTAGATTTCATTTGCGTGAGTCACTAGCCTTGGCGCTCTAAAGTATAAATATAGGCAAGTGATTTTCCTCCAGGTTCGGCAACAAGGATTCACGACCTAAATTCTCATGTAAGCTAGCTGAGCATATTATTGGTTTATTTATTATTAGATAAACACCTTTAAACCTTACAACTTGACTGCTCACTTGGTAGGAACAACGTTCGCGTGAAATGTAAACTGTCAATCTTTCACAGGCATAACACTCACCCGGTTAGTGGTGCCCCCGTCCAGCTGGTTCAGGCAGTGCGACAGGTGCGCGTAGTCGAGCCACGGACGGCCCTCGGTGTCCACCGAGTGGAACAAGTAGTCCCGGAACAGCTTCAGCATGTAGCGGTCGCCGGTCTCGGACCACGATGTATCCATGTTTAATCTAAATACGAAAAATATAAGATTATTCAATTATCTAAATATTAAATCAAAACAATAGATCAAACGAAACTAGTTTTCAAAATGTAGGACAATTCCCAACGTCACCATCACAACCATCGACTTTCTTTAAAATCAATAAAAGACTATATATTGGAATTCCTAATCGAGATTTATTTCGTGCGTGCATCGTTTGTCTGAATTTTCGTTTATTTCCGCCATTTATTTTCGAGCCATTTCCGCCTAACTTTTAAATCTTTTTAGTGTTGTTTTAATACAACTCTAACTTAACCGCAAGTATTTTTGGTACGCTTAAATGCGCTCCCGACCCGTGGTACAACTGCTAAAGACTGTACACGATAAAATCGGGTCATGCATGCTCTCGTGTATCTTTGCGATTAATGCATATTTTCAAGCAGTTTTTTTTTAATATGTTGTATAATTATAATACTATATAATGAAATAAAATCGTATCATAACATAATGTATGGGTATGTGTGAGTTTTCGCCAAATATATTCTATCATACCTTTCACCTCCTGTACAGCGTTTTTTGACAATCTTCACTCGCTTCCTGCTTCTACGCCACAACTGTATTTATATTGTTACAAGCAGAGATGGGCAAAATTTATTCGAATGACGAATAACGATTGAGAATAAAAAAATCATTCGCGAATAACGAATAAATTTTCCGAATGATTATTCTTATTCGTACATATGGCGAATAAATTATTCGCGAATAAATCATTCGATGAATAAATTATTCGCGAATAAATTGTATCACGAATAAATCATTCCCGAATAAAATACTACGAATAAATTATCCTTGTTTAAAAGTCAATCGCTATAAGATCGACAGGGGTATTAAATTAAATAAAGAAATGAAAAATATATAGTGGTTTTGTGTGGTCTTGTGATACCACATCACGGTTTTCACTCAAATCCGTGGAGTTTAACGAGCTATCCTTGCTGGACTGGATATTATCGTCATCGTCATTAACCTCACTCATTTTTTTGTTAAAGTAATACACAGACTTCAGAGATGCGACTGGTTTAGACCAAAGTATGCGAATGACTAATTTTTGTGAAATAATAATGAACACGGGTAAACAAACCGATAAGAAAATTGAGTTACGTGGTTATCTCGTTCATTCATATATCCATCTCTTTCTGGTTGGCTACCTGCGAGACAATCCCTAGACCCTAAAATATGCTCCAGTTGCATTTTAATGGTAAATTTGAAAGTGTACTATAATATTATTCGTGGTATTTATTCGAATAAAATAAAGAATAATTCATTTATTATTCGAAGAAGTGGTAGAATAATTTATTCGCGAATAAATTATTCGCGAATAAATTTATCGCGAATGATTGTTTATTCGAATGATTATTCAAATAAAAATTTATTCGAATAATGCCCATCTCTGGTTACAAGCAGTTTTACCCACAATAGAATGTCGTCTTACGAAAAAAATACTTTTTGAAACTCATTTCTATTTGTTTTCAGGAAGACTTTTTACTCCAAGCACTGAAAGTTGTTTTAGTATGGGAGGCATTTATTTGTCAAAAAGTCAAATTCGCCAACGTTAAAAAACCTCAGAACTATCTTAATCTGAATATAATTAGGAAAGTTTTAACTATTGTGGTAAGATAATTTAATAAGGTATAATTTGGCTTGTATAATTAAAAATAATAAAAAGTTTTAAAATGGAGAACTTGGTAAAGACTGTCAGAAGATCGTGTACAAAAAAATAAAGGTACTGTGGATTATATAAGGGTCTAAGACACAGACGCTCTAACATTTTATTATGATTGTATTTTTATTATGTAGTTTCATAACCACTGACTATTACCAAAAAGTGCTGCTTGAAAATTAGCATTCATTAAAAAAATACACCAGATCATGCATGGCCGGATTTTATCGTGTACAGTCTTTATGTTCAACTGACTAATGATTTCTACCTGATCATCAAATTTAATGTAGTCGACGGAGTTCCGAGTGTCTAGGCCCTTCGGTCCAGCTGAAATTCTAACATAACCTAAAACTACCTCATATCTAGTTATAGTACAATAAATATCAAGCGGACAAACGAAGCTTCAGGACAAACGTTATTAGGGATTCCAAGGGACACAACCATAAAGGTTGTAATTCTACAATCAGTTGGCGTCGATTGCTACGGTCGAGTGCGAAACACCTTCATGGTAAATAGACGGTTGTCTTACTCAGGCCGTTCGTTGATCACGCCCAGCTTGATCAGTATGCGCAGGAGTCGTCCGTTGTCGACTTCTCGCGCGAGTTGGTCTTCGAACGCGTCAGCCCTGCGCTCCAGTGCCTCCACCTAGACGACACGAGTCAAACCACTGAAGGATTTACAGGTGAACACGAATAATGGTCATCGCACACCACAACGCCGCGGTACTAGATCAGCACCGCCTCAGCTCAAATTGAAACATTAAAAAGTGAGTAGACTCATGTTAATACAATACATTTTTCAAGTTAACCTCCTGAGGTTCCTTGTACATAATACGGCCATTGAAATAACGATCTGTTGCACATGAAATAAAGTGGAATTCCTTTTGTTTTCTTATCTAATGATCAAATTAGAAAATTAATTTTATTTCATTCACTATACAATAATATTCCATTGAAAAATTTCGTTGTATGGTGGGTCTTAGGAGGTACTAAAAACAAATGCCTTGCGACGTCCACTGCAAAATGTACCGTTGATCCATCAAAGCTCACTTTTCAATGTATCACTTGGAGCTAAGGCAGTGCTAATGTGGTGCCGGACCGCTGTAGTGTGCGACGACCATAAAGCTCACACACGGTGCGGTGCGGCTCAGTACTAAAACCGCCAATGGACTATTTAACCGGGTTTTATTTACGGTATGTACGTACAGTCGGTCAACAATGTGGTCTACCAACCTACGGTTGAAGTTCATTTGCACGTCATGACACAACAAGTTACATTTTCCCTTGCAATAATATTACGACAGTGACAAGTGTCAACCTTAGCGATAATTAGATCTCACAGAAACTTTTGTCTAAACTGGTAGACCACTTTCTTGGTCGACTGTACAGTCAAGGAATTGAATTGTTCAGCAGTTTGACAAAATACGTCAATTTGCAGAATTATACATTTTCAACGTGTCACTAGTCGTGCCACGAAAAATCTTAGGAAATCTTAGGAATCGCAAAATTATATACCTAATCTAAGAGTTACGGTGTGCAGTCCAAATATTCTAGGCTTATATATTGTTCATAAAAAATATCTTACCCGGTTTTGCCACCACTTACTATAAAAACACAAGTAATTGTAAGAAAGAAAAAACATACAGTCGAATTGAGAACGTCCTCCGTTTTTTTAAGTTGTTTAAAGCATAGCCCCAATCGGGGCATATCTAGTAAGAAATATGCACCAATGATGGACACTTTTAGCTGACAGGCACCAGTAATAGTCACTTCACTCTTAATTCAAATTTCACCCTTATCACCTGCAAAATAAGAATCAAGTGTCCGTCATTGGTCCTTGCCCATTACTGGTTCCGTCACCCTAAGTAAAACCACCAACATGGATTACAAACATGCTTGATTTTATGAAAGAAACGTTTGAATACGAATGAGAAACCTCTAATAAACGCATGTCATCATTGTCACCCATAGTAATTGCATTATAAAAACTTCTAAGACTACTTGCGTGATAACGTCACTCGATATTCTTTTACGTATTTAGCCTAACATTATGTATTTATTAAATTATTCTATACGTCAAAATGGTTCAAGAAACATCACGGGTACTTGGAGTTTGTAGTAGAAAATGATGTACATGCAAATACCAATTATGTGTAAACACTTCGTACACTACAATCCCATGGTGCTTTCTTACCGATTTCTCTGAATGTGTATCCTATTAATTAAAGATCCCTATATGTAATAATATAATGTATATAATTTGGGCGGCACTGTCCGCAACAGACCTGCGTGTAGAAGCGAGCGCCGATCATCGGCATGAGATCAGTTACGGAGCGGCGGGCCGGCGTCGTCGACAGCAAATACCTACAATAACGAACATTAAGGATGCTGCTACGCAATAACGTGACAATCCACAACTATTTAGCGGTAAAGTATCAACCCTCAGTATTCTATCCGTTCAAAAGGTTATAGGTATCGTGAACAAAAAATATCTGGAAGACGACGACTATACTTCATTTGTTTCGGTACTTAAATAAAATATAAACACAAAAACCACGTGATATAGTTTGTCAGCCAATAGAAGCAGAACAACGATACGTCAAAGCTACAAAAAAACAGTTGTGATTGGCTGTTTGAAGGAGCCACGTGGTTTGGTTTGTTTACATTTAGTTGAGCATCTAAACAAATAGAGTATAGACTAGTTTAAGTTTGCACATACAGTATAAGGTTCTTGAGGTCGGCGGAGTAGGTGCGCGACACCAGGTCCATGGAGGCGGGCAGGTTCTCGCAGTGGATGGTGCGGCACGCGAGCGCGAGCGCCAGGCGACCCAGCGCCGAGAGATCCTCTTGCTGCGCCTGCGATGACAACAATGCAATTACCAAGTCCACGACCTAAACATCGGTTGTAGTCTCTTTATTTGAATTAGCCCGAGCCGTCATGTTACGGAGCTAGACTGGTACAAATTATTTTGAAAATGGGTTTGCGCTTAACTAACTCTTGCCCCTGGAGGAAGAAAATTTTGACGACGGTGAGGCGAGTTCACCCAGAAGATGCCTATTCACCCTAGCTTTAAATTGGTTCAGGTTGATTGCACTCGGAAATAGACGCAGGAAGCGCATTCCACTCTTTTGCAGTACGCAATATAAATGATCATTCAAAGCAATAACATACGTCAAAAGCCATCACATGTCAAAGTAAAGAGACGAAACAGTGTTGCTCGCCGTTAATATATCATTTTGATCCTTTGTTGAACACCATCTACTATATTTTTTACCATTGTCACGTCATTGGTGTTGGAGTGCATGGAGTCAGCGATGCCGCACCAGGCCACGCGGACTCGGCAGCCGTTCATCACCACCTTAGTCGGGTCCAAGGTCCTGCAATACAGACACTTAACTGACATACCTTATGGTGGTTGCAGGACTCTTTTATGTTTGGTGGGCTTCAGAATTTCCAGAGGTTGTCAAGATTAATATTTGAATGAATTTATTTATTTTCGAATCATTTTCATGATATTTTTATCAGTTATAAAATACAATAATCTCAATACCCCCTATTTTTGACGCTGACACGAATTACTGTCGATGATGCATGCCCCACTCACTAACTACCTGTTAGACTTCTATGCGAAATCGTTAAAAAAATTAAACTGCGTGAGGTCACATTCTCTCAAGTGGTTATTAATTATTATAATTCGTAGACTAAGCTTATTCCCAATTAACTTTCTATTCCCAAAAAGTCGATTAAACTGACAATTTACAAGGTGATATGACAATATTTAGAGGTTGCACAAATTTACCACTTGTGTCCGGTTCCTATATTCAAACTGCGGATAGGTAAAGCTTACCATTGAAAATTTGATGTCACCTAATGTTGGGTTCATATGTTCAAACCGCGGACAGATAAGGCTTACTTCAGATTAATATTTGACACATTTGTGCTCTTAAATGTCAATTTTTAACTCGAAGTAAGCCTTATCTGTCCGCGGTTTGAACATATGAACCCAACATTAGGTGACATCAAATTTTCAATGGTTATTATTATTACTTTTTTCAAACACTTATCATATATCGACCGTCATCGCCATTTTCCGCCTGTTGCGGCTTTGGTGAAATGCACTATCGTAAAAATCGATACCCCGCAGCCAATTTTATGACAGTTCTGAATACTGAGAGCGTGACAAAATGTGGATAAAAATCCGTCACTTTTTGACACGTATACAAGTACGAGAGTGACGGGTGCTTTATCCACGTTTTGTCACGCGGTTATCGCAACCATACTAGGCCTGCAAGTCTTTTACATAAGCAAGACCAAGGATTCGAAAGTCATTAAACAATGCAAAATTTGAAACACCCTACCCGTAACCTACCTACCTACCCTACCCTACCTGCAGGCTAGCCCGGCTGTGTGTATGGCCCGCAGCGCCGCCGTCAACTGAACCAACAGGCTCCAGAGCACGGCCTCGGGGAGCAGTGCGCCGCATGCCACTGCACGCAGCATCGCGTTTTTCTACAGACAAGCAAGGTATGATAAAATGCACGATTCCCTATGAACAATACCCAAATCGCTAAGGGTCTCCCTTTAATATTTGAATAGTTCCCTCGCTTTCTCCATGATCCCATAATCAGATCCTGACGCGTGGACAATGGGACCAACAACAGATAAAAACATATTTATTCATGTCGGTCCAGCGGTCTTTGAGTAATCGAGGACAATTTTTTTAAACCCCACGAATTGAGAATCTCCTCCTTTTTTTGAAATCGGTTGAAAATTAATCATATTCGACGTGATCGTAACTAGAGTAAACAAGTTTATAATATAATTATTAGGAAATGTTCATACACAAATTGACCTAGCCCCCAACCTATAAGCTCTAAGCTTGTACTACGGGCACTAGGGGACGATAAACACACTTATATGTATACATATAGTAATACATACATAAACATTAGGGGACAATCTCACAGAAATAAATCTTGCAATGTAATAAATACATCATCATCATCATCATACCTTCACGCCTTAGTTCCCAGAGTGGGGTAGGCAGAGCTACAAAATTACTAACAACTCTAAAAACTTGTTGATAATTCTATAACCATATTTTGCACAAACAGGCTACGATAATTACCACATAAATACATGTTGAAATATATAGAAAACATCCAAGACTCTGTAACAAACACTCGCCGTCGTAACACAAACATTTGCCCATACCGGAAATCGAACCGGGGGCCGCTAGCTTCGTAAGCAGGCACTCTACCGACTGGGCTAACCGCGTCGTCAAACATACATACGGCTTTAGGGCCTAACCTACTCTTAGGGTCTTACCTAATACTAGAACGGTCAAACCTGGTGCGTGTAAGGGCGCGGGGCGTCAGGGTCCGAGCTGAACGGATCGTGGAAGGTGTTTCCATCGCCGGCCGCCGAGCCGCCGCCGCCTGACAGGAACTTGTTCATCACAGTCACGCAGCCAGGGTGATACTCGTACACCAGCATCATGGCTGTGAGCAGAAATGTTTAGTGGTATAAGTATCGGATAAGTTGAGCTCAATGAGTCCACGCTAATGTAGAGAGTAAAAAAGATGCTGAATTAATTAATGAATTTTATTTTATTACAGGATAATTGCAAATAGATAGCTAGATAAAGGCTGTTAAAGTTATAAATTACAAAAAATCTATTTGGCAGGAGGCCTGTGGAGTTTGTTCCAATTGTTCTGGAAGGAGCCATGTAACCTCTCTGCAATAGAACATAGCATGCTGTTCGGGCTGCCCCGCAATCTGTGCAGCAGGGATGCGACTCTTTTGCGCAGTATAGCAGTAATGCCATGTGTGAGAATCCGCAAACATCCCCGACGCTAGCGGCCGAGTTAAAAATTATACCATAACAGGTCAAAGACGTTATGGTTTTTACCGCGTAGAATAGAGGCCCTGATGACTGCGCAAAAAGTACAATTGGTAACAAGAGCTAAAATTAACCCCCCATTACTTACAGTGGTCTCCAAAAGCGTTGGTAGGGAAGTACTCGAGCAGCCGCACGACATTGGGGTGATCGATGTGCTTCCACATCTCGAACCGCTTGGTCGGCACGTGTCCGTGCCCGTGCAGTCTGCGTAACGCGACGTATGCGCCGCTCTGCCGGTGCGTCGCGCGGTACGACGTGGCCATAGCGTGCGGGTTACACTCTATCGGAGTCAGTTCCGTGTACATTTCCACGTTTTCTGGCAGGTCTGAAATACAACTTAGGTGTTGAAAGCGTTTGAGCATTCATTAATTTCTACGGTGATCTAGAAATCGAGCAACTTTTAAAATTTCTTGATCTTTTCAGCATTGTTATACAAAAAACTCAACCTTACCTATTATTGGTATTCCGTTTACAATGCATCATTAAAACTTCTAACTTAATAGTTTACTTTCCCACATATATTTGGTAAAATAGTAGGTTCTAGGTGGTGATATTACCTGGGAACTGACGCAAGTCCGTTTGGAGGAACATCTCCTCGTTTCGTTCGTAGATTTCCGAGCGGATCGTCTCGGGCATGTAGAATGAGGCAGCGAGACCTAACAACATTGTACAATTATAGTTCCCAGCCTATGATCTTCAAGGTTCGGCTTAATTTAATACTAACGCCAAGTACCAGGCAGTGAACGGAACGGAGATATACGACTCCTATATACCTCTCTTTCACTGACTGGAACTTTTAAACGTTATAAGAGCTCATTATTGGGACATTATTTGTTTTATAAAAATCGATAACGCAAGCGCTGCCGCAATTAGTGATGTGCCGTTACCAGTAACTTACTCAAAGCGGGTATTTTACCAGTAACGCTACCAGAAACATTACCAAAAAGCGGTAATATACGGTAACATTCAAATTTCGTATCTATAACCTATGTTTTTATACATGTTTATACTATTTTAGCACCAGACGGACCCTTTTAAACTAATAATGATAAGATGGGTTCAGTAGTTTAGTATATTACCAATGTTACTGGTAAAATACTTAATATTTTCGAGTATTTTACCAATGTTACCGGGAATATTACTCCCTCATATTTATACTTCAAACATATCTATCACGTGAAAACCGGATACCGAAGTAATTATAAAATAAAAGACCAATTTTTTTTTTAAATTATACACGTCGTTACAATAATTACACTTGTAACTAGATGAAAAACAAACATGGGGTTCACTTAGTATGGAGAAAGTAACTTTGCGTGATTACACAAAAAGTTGACAGGAAAAAAAAACTGGCAAGTAACTTTAAAAACATTCTAAGTTCATAATGATTGTATACATGTAAGAAACCACTGAAAAAATATTTAAATAATACATCAAATTGATGAGTTTTTGTAACATGGACAAAAGGAAAAATTACAAAAATTCCGACTAAAATGTGATCATATCTCCGAAAGTACTAAAAATCGCTGAACATACATGAGGGTATTTTTGGTAGCCCTGGGTGTGAGCTATTTAATTTTCTCATTTGGACCACTAGTGATCCGACACCCTGTATTAAATAAATGAATAAAGAAAAGAAAACAGAAATACACGATCTCTATGTCCGCTTCTGGTAATATTACCGGTAACATTGGTAATTTACTGAGTATTTTACCAAATGGTATTATACTGGTAACGAGTAAGTTACCGTCGGCACATCACTAGCCGCAATACAAGTATTTACCGGTACCTAATGTTAGTAAAATTGTTTTATATATTTTTATCGCAAAGCCTAAGATGCAATAAAATCGCTTGTTGCAAATGAACTAAATTTACTTTGCATATAGCACATAATTTATTACGACTCATGATCTAAATTTTGCATCATGGTCATCGAACGCTTTGGTACTTTTCTGCGCTACTAGTTGCTTTACGACGAGAATATCCCCCTTACTCAAAAAGGCACCTTAATTGTAACAGCTGTTTGTTTCACTTGAAGAGAAATGTCCTGTATGATGGGGCTTCTAAAGTATGAAGACTACACGCAGCAGTTGGATTTTATTGGGTTTTAATATTTCATATGAATTCGTAGTAGGTGCGGAACTCTCAGTGCTGGAGTCCTACTGGCACTTCATCTATTTCTTTAATAGAAATCTAGTTAAATCAGGTTTCGCCATTATTTTGGGTAAATTTGTCAGTCTACCCGCGTGGTTGCCGGGTTAGAATAGAGCCACTCCATGTCCTCCCTTGGCTGTCGTAAGAGACGACTAAGGGAATAAAGGCTGTGTAGTACTGTTAGGCGATGGGCTTGCAACCTGACACTAATACACTGGGGTAAACATCTTAGCCTAATTGTGCAAAATGTGGTTACAGAATTATTAACAAGTTTTTAGAGTTGTTAGTAATTCTGTAGCTCGGCCTACCGCACTCTGGGAATAAGAGCGTGAGCTTATCTATATATGTATGTATTTGAAAGTCACACATAATCGACATAGTCTAAGGTGTTATTGTAGTTATTAATGTAGTTCACCATAAACAAATATGCATTTCAGTAATAATAAGTTTGACGAGTACGTCCCGGGCACGGTGGCACGGGCATATTAATGTGCGTCAACATTGTCGCCATGACGCGGAAAATGCATAACAGTCTAGTGCAGTGAACTCTGCCACAAGTAATCACTTATTTAAGCCGCGCAGCCTGCGCCGACCTGCCTGCAGTTCACTTGCCTTTATTGATTACTTTATGAAACGGTGCAGGCCAAATATAGATACCAGCAATATCGATCAGTCACATAACCAATAGGTCATAGGCAATTGCCTACGAGTAGGTTTCATTACAGCTCAACTTCATAACATGAAACACCTAAAAAAATATCTTATAACACCGAATTCTTAAGTTGAACACTTTAACCCCAATACGCCTTAAATCTAAAATACCTAAAATTTGAACGCATTTTAATTTAACCTTCTTTTTCGGATATTTTACCGATGAGACCATTTTAGACAAAACTAACAAGTAAGTCGTCCTCCCGAATGTTAATTAATAAGAACAAATAGACTTAGTTCATTCTGCCCGGGTATTCCAATTATCCATACCAAAATAATGGGCAGGAATCGGAAATTGCTTAAAAATGCTTCGGCCTATTAAATATAGCATAAAATTCGGACGTAATTAAACTTGCTCTTACGAGTACTTTATAATCCTGTTTTAGTTAAAGTCCTAGACACTTTCCGTCTTCAAAGGTAAGGACAAATCATATTTTAAGCACACTAACTATTGCGCGTTTATGAAAAGGACGGTTAGTATATTTAGCAACTGTGTGAAAGACAAAGTCGCGTTTACTTCGTAGATGCACGCGATCTACCTGTTTGCGATAACTTTCTGCTTCTAGGATTAGATTGGGCATCTATTCCAATCTGTTTTAAGCCATCTTGATTTAACATTTAATCAATCATATTGTTAGTATTAATTTAATCGCTTCAATTTAATATTCACGAGGTTCAGTTACACACGCAAGCTAGTTAATATCGCTCGACTCGTTCACGCGTCATTCACAATATTCATATTAGCACCATGAACCTAATGCGACCTTAATTTACCTCTTCTCAGTTCGCTGAGCTACTTATTATCTTAGATTGGAACAGGCAGAGCTTATCAACTTAACAGCTTGCATGATAAAGTTAAGTGCTTACTACAGAGAAAGTTGAAAATTGACTTGACCCAACTTTACCAGATTTGACCCAAATACTTGGCAAGAGGACTCGACATAAACAAGAGATTTTTTATTTAAACTTAAACATTCCGGATTTTAGACGATTATTCTATAGTTAGTTAGTTTGTATAGTTTGTAATCGCGTTGTCCAAAACGGTTCTAACGATTTTAGCGACCCGCCCTCGCTTCGCTTCGGTTTATGTGAGTTTTCTGTAACTGGTATATTCCAGTTTTACACGTGAAAACTGAAAACCTTCCGTGAATAATTAATCTGATGGTGAAAGCCGCATGAAAAGTACTTTTTGAGATTATCGCGCGTATACGGACAGAAATGGCGGGAGACTTTTTATAATATACAGGGTGTCGAAGTAATTGCAATGATACGGTTCAAACAACTCATACGTAAAAAATTAGATGGTTCAAATAAGTTAATTTTCATTGGCTAATTGTTCGTACATATGTCTGTTCACAATATTGGCGAGTTATTGATTTAGGTACATTGTACAAGGGAAGCTAACCCTTTAATTATCCACCGATCCAATTAGACCGATGCAAAATGGAGTTCAATCATGTGGAGGGTGCAAGCAATTACACGGTCGATATCATGCTCTACTTAAAGAAAATAACGTAATACCTTAGCCATAAGGTTCTAAATCGAAGGAGTATTCCAACAGATGTTCGGTTAACAGGCTTTATTGATTGAAGCGCTTAGCGAAACTTTATCATGATAAAACATGACAATAATCTAGATTTCTTTAAGGAAATATTTAGTTTTTCATTAAAATTTAATATTTCATAGTTGAAATAAAGAGTAGTAAATGGCAAAATTAAATAACTTTTGCTTACCCTTCTCCTGAAACACTGTTTAATTAAAAAGGGAATGTATCTCTCAGGGAAACAATAAATGCAGTCAACCTTACAATGGTTTTCAGTGGAATGAGTTCTCGTGACAATAGAAGCGGGGGTGCGTGTATTTTAGTCAAAGATTTTCACAGATATGTAATTTTGGATGACGTCAGAGATTTATCAGTTGCAAATATTACGGGGCTTCTAAACGGGCCATGTTTTGCTGCAATTTGTGGCCGGCAACTGGTGCTATCTTACTCTTACTTCCTATGTTAGAGCAAGATGCGTATAGTTGCCAGCCACACATTGCCGTGAAAATGTTGCTCGTTTAAAAGCCCCCTTATAGAATGTTCAGCAATAGAGTTGGTAGATCATGACATCATAATAATATGTATGTATAGGGTTCCTAAACATAATAGATGTGCAATTGATATATTTCGAAACAAATGTAATACTATATTATCCAAGGTTTGCTACAAGAAAAAGAAAGTGATAATATGTGGTGACTATAACATTGATCTGTTAAAAGACAGCAAACAAGCAATTGAATTTAAAAATATTGTACTTAGTTTTATTTATTTATTTATTTATTTATTGAGGAAACCAACAGCCGTACATTTGATAGTTAGTATTTAGTACAATCATTAGAAACTTAAAATAGGCCAATAATAGGTTTAATCTTAGACTAGGAGTATCAGAGCCAACACGCCTAATAAGTCAAACATGTATTGATAACATCATACACAATGTAAGAGGTGGGAAAACAGAAGTTTTAGAATTCGCGATCTCTGACCACACAGCTCAACTCCTTATGTGTCCAGTCTAAAAAACGAGCCGTCTGCCGCACTGGTATATTACAAAAAGAGATTATAATCCACAAAACGCGACGAAATTTACCGAATGCTTACAAAAACTTAGTTTTAATAAAACATATATTGCAAACAATCCAAACGAAGCATACAATTATTTTAGCGAGGACTTTGAATTATTTTACAATTTGTGCTTTCCCAATAAAAAAGTAAAAATAACTTCATTTAATAAGCCCAAATGGATGTCATTGGGAATTAGGAAATGCTGCAAAAGAAAACGGAGTCTTCTTTGGAAATGTAGGTTCTCACCTGATGCGAAAAATAAGACTTACTTTAAACAATATGCTAGAAGATTGCAGAAAATAATATGGTTAACACAAAAATCTCAGAATAACTATTTCATTAAAAATGCGAAAAATAAATTTAAAGCAACACGGACAATTATAAATAGTATTAAATCTAGGTATTATAGAGAAGAGATTACGCAAATAAAAGTTAACGGAAAAATAATAAATAATCCACGAGATATTGCTCAAGTTTTTAACAAATATTTTACTGATGTAATAAAACCGAGACAGTCAATAACAAAAACAATGAATAATAACAGTCATTTCAATAATGATAATCCTAACATAACTTTAAATAATGAACCAAATAAACCATACAATAATAACAATCCTCCTTTAAATAATAATAATTATCAAACCCCTACCTTGACATGCAACTCTTCTAAATCATTATTTATGGTTCCAACAAATCCTGACGAAGTTAGTAAAACTATAAATTCTTTAAACAACTCTAACAGCACCGGCTACGATGGAATCGCTACGGCTATAGTTAAAAAAGTAGCACATATTATAGCACAACCAATTAGTTTTATTATTAATTTATGTATTGAAATGGGTATGTTTCCAGATAAACTAAAAATATCAATACTGCGACCCACTATTTATTTAAAAAGGGAGATAAAGAAAACCTAAATGACTACCGACCAATAGCTCTCATTCCCATTTTTTCCAAAATCTTTGAAAGAGTAATCTACAAAAGATTGAATGAATATTTTGAAGTTAATAACTTATTTGCACCAGAACAAAAAGGTTTTCGCAAAAACAAAACCATCAATATGGCAATATTTGATTTGCTCCAAACGGTTATGACAAATACAGATAAAAAAATACCTGTCTGCGCCTTATATATGGACATGTCCAAAGCCTTTGATTGTGTCAATCATACAACTTTGTTGGATAAATTACACAAATATGGAATACGCGGCAATGTTCACGATTTGATAGAATCATACTTAACCGGTCGAAAACAAATAACACAAATTAAAGAAATATGCACACAATCAAAAAGAGAAACAATACATTCTTCTGATCTTGCAGAATTAAAATTCGGTGTACCTCAAGGAAGCGTTCTAGGCCCGTTACTATTTCTAATATATATAAATGACCTGCCAGAAGTCATTGACCACCCGATGGTTTTATTTGCAGATGATTGCACAGCAATTTTTACTGGAGAAAGGAGATAGGCGAAAGTGGGCCTAGCCGTTACAGAAATCTTACTAAAACAATAATTAATTATGTATTTTATAACTACTCTTTGTGAAGTATCAGACTTTTTCTCTATGGGATTTAAAATGTTATAATAATGAATAACATTGTTGATTTCAGTTACCGTAATATATCATAGTACCTAGGACATTAAAAAAATGAGGGTAGAAATACCCTCCATAACATAATATTATAAATGTCAGTGGCATTCGCTTCGTTTCGTGTTCTCCTCATTGTGATGATTTGTGATTTCTGGTGCTTTAATCGGACTTCGGCAAGATGGAACAACACTGTATAAACTGTGGAATTGATATTACTCGCAATAATGCTATAGGTACGCATCTTTTGGAAGATGAGGCAATCCTTATACTTGTACGCCAGTGGGTTGCTCCTCTTGTGGTAAATACTATGTTTATTAACTATCATTTATTGCTCATTTATTTCATAACACAATGTCTAGTCAAACAACAATCAAATACAAAAAATATATATAAACCGCAACAGGCTTCGTCAAACAAATATAAAAATAAACTATTTATTTACTGTAATGTTTATTTGTTGTTTGTTTGTGTATATTTTTATAATAATATCACCACACACATGACATCATCTTGACCATCAAATTCAAATTCAAATCGTTTATTGCATGTCACATTACAAGTATTAGAGATGGAATTACAAAAAGGTTTATTAAAAGTGCTCTCTATTGCATACCATGATTATTTAATGCTTCTTTAAATATAACTTATCAGAGTATTCATCGTGTTCTGTTTTATCTACTTACTTTGGTTGATATGGAGAACCGTCCATATGTCTGCTTCTCCAAAGACCACGCCTATAATTTTTATACTGAAAATATCCTACATAGTGATCTACAAAACGACCTAAATATCATTAGTGTAACGGTTGGGCCCAAGATTCTATGGATGTTCGCCTATCTCCTTTACATACATACCAAACAGATATAAACAAATCACTTGAGTCAATAATTACGTGGCTTAACTATAATAATTTAAATATAAATTTAGATAAAACCAAATTAATGAGATTTAAACAAATAGCCAATAGAGTCCCTAACTTGACAGTAGAATTCAATAAACAATTAATCGAGGACACTGATACAACAAAATTCTTGGGACTAATAGTAGACAACAAACTGACGTGGAAAGATCAAATTAAATGTATATGTAGTAAACTCAACAAATTTTCATATGCCTTATATAAGTTAAACAAAGTGGTCAATCAACCAGCAGTGCTCACCGCGTACCATGCTTACGTTTCATCGACTCTCAGGTTTGGTATAATATTCTGGGGGAATTCGACCGATAGAGAATAGTACATTGTGCATCAAGGGTGGTAAGAAGAGGATTGCTAACGAGAGACTATTAGAAGCCCGACGCCGAAGGCGGAGGGCTTTTAATGACTCGAGTTTGCAATCTCCTTACTGCCCATGATACACACAATGATTTTCATCACATTAGCGAGGAAATAAAAAACAAATAGAAAAAAAAACAAAATTAAACGAACTCGATTCGCTAAGCTAAAAGAGTGTGTCAACTTTTTTTTACTCTTCCACAGATAATGCTTAGAATTGCTTTTTTTTAAACTTGACAAATACAGGCCATTCTGCCAGATTGTACAAATTTTCAAAATGAAATTTAATAAAATAATTGCGAATGTCTCTGAAATAATGGTAAAATATAAATATAATGCAGACAAATGTGCCGTATAAGTTTAATTAAACAGTAAAATTGGTTTGTAGCCAAGTTTTGAATATAGGAAATAAACCTTGGCTGATTTTACACCTCCTTGGTCTAAAATGATGTACAAGTGGAAACTATATTTTAAAACTAAACTCATAACTCCCTAGGGAGTTATGAAAATCTATAACTCCCACGGGAGCTAAGTCGGCTATAACTGCCCTAAACGCCTGCGTGTTATAAAACCCTTTCCGAGCAAGTGTGATGAAAATGGTATTTAGGGCTCAGAAGAAATGCATAAGATCAATTTGCAATATTAAACGTACTGACTCGTGCACACCCCACTTCATCAAACTGAAAATACTTACCCTCCCTAGTCAATATATCTATGAATGTATAATATTTGTAAAGTGTAATGTCCATAAATTCCCTACTTTTAATAGTTTACGCCAACTTGGAAAGATTAGCTCAAAATCATTTAAAACCGCATTATTATCAAAAAGCGTATTTGGAATGGCGCCAAGGCTTTATAATAAGCTACCAATTTCAATTTCGAACATAGACGACATAAAAGAATTTAAAACAAGAGTGTTTGACATATTAGTAAAAAAGGCCTATTACTCTCTGAATGACTTTATTAATGACAGGGTTTAAAAATATTCAATAGCTATAATATTGTTCTTCATGTTCTAATCAAATAATTTACCATAAATAAAATAATGTTCCTTAGATTTAATTAAGTACTAATTTTGATTATAGATTCGGATGAATGTTTAGTTTAATTTCATGCTAGCTAGCTGCATGCCAATTAGGGAATGCAATTACCGGCCAAATTTGAAAACCGGTAATTTACCGGTCTCTGTAATTTTTTACCGGTAATACCGTTAAATTACCGGTAATCACATTGTTAAAAAGAAAATACTCGGGATCTTATGTTTTGGTACCAAATGCACTATAAAAACACATTTTAACATATCAATCAATCTTCTTTAAATAACTACCTACCTAGTAGTCAAGGCCACTTCAAACTTAATTTTCTGGCCTTCAATCAACTGTAAAATATAAAATAAACGCTTCTACTTCTATACACCACAAAATCTACTTGTACATCAACCAATCGAAAGTATGAAGCCTATAGAATATGCAAACATAAGGTTGTCGATTTTTTCCCAAGTTAACTATCGGGTCGGCAGGTATAAACAGGTAAGTCGGTAGCGCGAGCGATAACACTAATAATTCATAAGTCAGTAGGTATAAGTATAAATAGTTTTATTCTGATGTTTGCAAAAGAATTTGCACGTACAACGTTGTTTTGTGTTTTTTTTTACCTTTAAACACCATTCGGTAAATTACCGGTAATCTCTAAAATTTACCGGTAAATTACCGACGCCAGACTGGGCCGGTATTACCGGTAAACCGGTAATCCGGTTTACCGGTTTGCATTCCCTAATGCCAATATGCTAGCTATTTGTATGCCTTATGGCGAGACATAGTGCACCAAACTATACACAACATCTTTTAACTATAACCTATGTTTACAAATAAAGATCTTTGATTTGATTTGATTTGATTTGCTTTGTAAGTGAATGGAACAAACTAAAATAGTGATGCGACTTATTGAATGAATGGTATTGACTTAGTCATTTTTTGTAATAGAGAATTTGAAGGAATCAGAAAATAGTAGTCATAACAAGTTCTATCACACAATAATGATTTTACATGAAACTCACTTTGCAGATATTTTTTTTAAACATAAAATTATACTCTAAAGTTAACGCAAAAAAACAGCGTATTGTAGGACAATTATGAAAAGCATGGGGAAGACGCGTTACGGATGATGGTTTCGAAACACAATGACACGTAATATACTATCTATAGAACATCGTCTTGTAAAAAATACTAAGCGCCAACAATTACCAACATTCATTGAATTTAAACCAACTCATGAACTTGTTTCAAAGTTGTTAGTAAGTCGTTGGTTGAAACTTTACTGACATAATAATATCGTAGTGAAACTGTTGCCTTGGCTATGTATATAATATATTGTATGAATTGACAAAATCAAATAATATTAGAATTCTGTATTTTTTTTGTTAATTTCGCTTTTAAAGCTTTAACGATTCGCATAAGCATAGTAAGAAAACACACTTAAATTATCTAAGAATCACTAATAAGACCTTATCGAGCGTATTTTAAACTAATAAGACCTTATAAGCAATTGATTACTTGGAAAAGCTTTTCAAATTTAACATTTTGGTCGACTGAACATTCTAAGTTAACACTTCATTTTTTTAGCCAATTACCCAAATTGATTTTGAGAATCGATCGAAAACGCAACGCACAGTTTTTACAATTTATTTTTAAGCTGATATTTGTTTCAAATTTTTGAAAAGGCTCAGCTTTAAATTCAGTGTTGAGCACTGTCTTTGAAAACGTAAGCAATGCAGTAAATAAGTATTTTATGATTCGCTCGATCAAATGGTCAGCGTGGTAACATCTTGTACAGATGTATTGAATAAGCCGATTTATTATTATGTCAGGTACGTTGTTCGTATTTATCTTGTTATCTCGTAAGGTTATCGATAGGTACCGAAGCTAACTGAGAAAGTAAGATTAGTACGACCTTATCCGACCAAACACGTTGGTCGCTTGATTATTCAATACATATGTATGGATACCCAAAGTGCGTCATCGGTACGGAATATATTACGGCAGATTTTTCAACATCCAGATAAATTTAAATAATCCTTTGTGCTGTTTTCTTTCTTATGCGCCGCGGGAAAAGGAACGTGATCATTTAAACTTTCAGATACTTTAATCTGGGGGGTTAGAAAATTCCGCCTTAAGGCAAGTACATTTGCAAGTTTTGTTGCGATGTAATAATTCGTTACTTTACTACTTTGGAAAAAACTTGTACCTATCTGATATTTCGAGATGCATGAGTTTGAACTTAACTCTCTTCACGTTTAAGTTTATAACCGTACCTACGCCCCGAAATACGTGGTACGAGGTTTTTTCAAAGTACCTAATGTCGAATTATAAGAAGTTCCGCAAGGTTTATTAGCAACATGAATGATCCAATCGTAAGTTCGTTGTAAGTCCGGTTGAAGCCTTTAAGCATTTGTTAAATAAATATCTTTATTTCACTTTACTTTTTAGTGCATACCTTAATTAATTGATTAAATTTAAACATTAATTAATTACGTGTACGTACTTACGCTGTGAGAAAAAGAGTTTAATATTAGTCACATCACATACATTATTTTATTTACAGGACCAGAATTAGATTAAGTTTTTTTTAAGTTATCTACAAAAAGTTATAGAACACTGATGAACATGGATATGATTAGATCTTTTAATCTAAGCCCTCTGTTTCATTAAAAAACGAATGGGAATTCAACTGATGGAATGATTAATTAAACCGAATTATTTATTAATTTGGCCGACTGTACATAGACAGCCATCTCGAAGAGACTAACCTAACAATAGGCTAGGTTCTCCTCTCTAAGATAAATTGTTATTCAAAACATTGTTATTTACGATACTAGTGTGAATAAATTTTAAAACTTTATAACTTTTCTCTGTAATGCCAATAAATACCCGTGTTCATCTAGCAATCCTTATTTTAGGGATAAAATCATGTCCAAAGGATAAATAAAGTAACTCACCTGGCTTAACCTGAGCTATGGGTCCAATTAGTGCGGGTGGTGCGGCGTACATTTGCGAAATGTATGGAGAGGGCGCCAATTGAACGGGCCCCACCATTCCCGGCACGCCCATACACGACTCCGGTCCAACTAAGCAATACAAAATAATTTTAAGCACATGTGACCGTACCTATTCCGAAAATAACTAAAATTCCGATTCAGGTTGATTAAGTTTTTTTAATGACTGCGTTACTACGTAAATTTGAACGCGTCGTTTGTAGGAGCGGCGCTTTTTCAATAACATTAACGATATCAAAATAGGTAGTTTATTCTACGAACGAACAAGAATCGGATTGACGATATATAATGTATACTGGTCAGAGCCCGGAATTTTCGTGGTACTTCTGTACTGTCATTAATCTGTTGATATTTATTAGACAGAGTGTTTTCAATATTAACATCTTAAAATGGCATCGATCAAACCTGAGGTTTCACCTTTTTATCAGGCTTTCTCGTATTGGTAAAATGAGAGTTGTTTAACAGTATAACAACCCTAGGGTCGTTTGGTAGTAGAGTGCCAAGGCCTTTTAGGAATGCAGAAGGTCATTTAGCTCACTTGGACCTTACATTAATACAATTATTTATTGCCGGTTTTTTTGTTGCATTCATAAAAAAAGTACTTATGGGCATGACTTGATTTATTATGTTTTCAGTGCTATCTTTTTTGTTTTAAGTGTCCCAATTGTTTAGTATAATTGACATGTTTCTGTTTTATTTTTATGTACCCGGTTATCTTTACATACCGGCTATTACAACTGACGAACTAACACCGAGCGAAACAACGGACGTGCAATAAAATACCGGAATACATTAGCCTAAACGTTGCATTGACGCAGATAGGGAGAGCGGGGTTTACCAAGTCAAATTGGTTGCAACTCGTGCATTAGTGATGGGACCCCGTCTGGATATCACTGTTAACGTAGGTCACCGTATTCAAATAACAGGCGTGTTTTCCTATTCCCGGGACCACTTTACCGTCACCCGTGACTTTAAAAATCAGACTTTAAATAGGTTTATATAGAGAAAATATCGTTGTTTTAATATAATATAAAGTTAGTAGTGCCGGTAATATTGTTAAATATTGTTATAGTCTTTATTATTCCTAGCGAGCCGATCTTCTAGACAAAGGCCATTGTTTGTGTACAATACCATTATCTTTCTTTGTGTCCGTAACCGCAAGCCGATTACATACAAAAAAGTTAGAACTACATTGAATGTCCATAGAATTATCAACCCTATCCTCTTAGTCAGTAGGTTTCAAATGTAAAGTGTCAGGTTACAGATATGTCTTTATTATTTGAACCGGTCTTATTCCCTACACAATATTACCATCTTCTGTCGCCAGATAATAAAGACATAATCTGTATCCTGACACTTTACATTTTAAACCTACTGACTAAGAGGATAGGGTTGATAATTCTATGGACATTCAATGTAGTTCTAACTTTTTTGTATGTAATCGGCTTGCGGTTACGGACACAAAGAAAGATAATGGTATTTGTACACAAACAATGGCCTTTGTCTAGAAGATCGGCTCGCTAGGAATAATAAAGACTATACTTTACAATGAATAGAGCTTTCCTATTACTGCATTTATTTTGATTTTTTAAGTACTTTATACAGTGTGTTACCGGCATGCGGGCATTTATTAAAACTGCCGATAATATGTTGCTTTAGCAATGGTTTGCAACTATTATCAATTAAAAAATATTTAAAATAACTTCACAATTAATTTTCTTAGATACTGTCCATTTTTAATGTAGTGCATGTGCTGCGTGTTCATCGTTATCAGTATCGCTGTTGCTTGGTACAAGGCATGTCGTGGTACGGGGGCAGATCATAATAATCAAAGTATCCGTCGACTGTCATTTACACTTGTCAAATCGCTGCGGTTTACATTGCTGGCAATTAAAATTTTGTTAGAAAGTTAACAAAGCCTGAAAATGTGTTTATTAATTAAATTAATGTCATAGTTTCGTTACAGATATACGCTGTTTAAACCTACTTTAAAAAAAGCCAGGGTGCTGGTAACACACTGTATATTTGTAAAATTGTATTTAGTTTTTACATTGATTTTATTTCAAAATAGTACTTAATTTTTTTTGTTGTAACTAAGCGTTTGTTGGACCGTTTTTTATAATTACCATAGTAGCAACACAATAAAATTATAATTTTAGCAACACAATAAAATTATAATTTTCAGTGCTTGGGCACGTCGTATCGTCATCGTTTTTAGTTCGTCACGGGTATTAAAAGGTTAATCCTGGAAGCAACAACAGATAGTTCTTACCAAGGGAGCCCGAGGAGTTGAGCACTCCCGTTGCATTGAGGGTGTCGTTCGTAGAATAGAAATATGTCGTACCACCGACATTTTCCTGGGAAGAAAAAAGGTTTAAAAAATGGCGAAACTGGGTTTAGACCACAATCGGGACCGATCAGGTCCTCCAATCCATTTTATTTTAGCCATCTTACTTATTATGTCACAATCATGTAACGTCAACAAGATTACGTAATAGAGAGGGAGCAACTAGGGATAGAGACGCATAAGCCGCTTTATATAAGTATCAACTAAATTGTCTACGACGTCACGCAATAACAATGGTTACGTAATAAAATTTATTCACCGTTGTGATGCACTGTGCCACAAAGGAAGACAACAATAAAAAGACGGTAACAAAAGGGATATTATCAAGATTTCTATTTCCGTAATATTGTTGATTATCTTAACCCAATATATTGAATATAGTGTTTTGGGAATGTGGAAAAGTTTGATATTTTGAAAATGATGCGTACGTGAGAAACCGCCGCAAATACATAAACCTTACCTGATGAACCTGCGGTGGTTGCATCACGAGAGTCGACGGCGGCGAGCTCTCGGGCGACTCCGGGAGAAAGGGAGTGAAATAATTCATGGGCATAAACTCCCCGATCAGTACCTGCGGCGGAAAGAGCTGTACCTAAATTAGATAGTCTGTTCTATTCGCGATCCACAACTGGCAATCTGATATACCCAAATAGTTTTCTGAAATTACAATAAAGACTTCTGTATCACACAAGCTGACTTTTATATTTATTAGTAAAATCCTGGGAATCCTTGACTGAAAAAATGTTAGTTACGTTGGCTTTGCTAAAATATTTGTCCCTCAGATTATTATTTCTAAAATTGTATTCTTGGAATAAGTAATCAAGTTACGAGTAAGAACGCGTGGGTGAGCACGCGCGAATGAGGTTGAAGGTAAGATAGTAGTTGATTTTGAAATCCTCCTGGTTCGTTGTTGCTGTTCCTTCCAAGCAAGAGCGTTTTAAGGGTCGGGCGCGGTTGGGAGGCCTCCCAGGGCGCCAGATATAAAGGGGTGCCTGCGCCTGGTTATTTCATTCTTATACCTTTTTTTGTATGAGTGTGAATGGCAGATGGGTGGTACCATAGAAATCTGCTTCCAAGCATACATTTGAACAGTGTTACTTGTGTTTACGTTAGTACAGTCTATTATTTGATTACTAGCTGACCCGGCAAACGTTGTTTTGCCATATAAATAATTTTTAAAGAAAAATGTTAAGGGTGGACAACCCTTATCACCAAAGAGCGGAATTCTTCATAGCAAAAATCAAACTGTCAGAGGGATTGACGTAACTGTTTTATCGACTTATCGATAAATATTTGTCACTTAACGAAACAAAGTTAAAGTAATGAAATCAGGTTTTTGGATATACATACAAACAAATTAACGGTGTCCCTAATTAGCTGACCGCCACTGTATTTTAGTATAATAGTAAAGAATAAAACAGAAAATACTTTTTTTTAAATTTTCTATATGAAACTTATCATTCAAAATTAAAAACAAATATTGCTAAGAGTAGGTAACTAATCTTCATTCAAAATAACAAAGTCGAAATCTAAATCTGTACTAAATATGTTTTCTTCATCTTCCCTGTAGTAAAAGAAAAGTCATTATTTTTTCAACATTGTCACCTTTCAAATTACTCCTTTTTTCATTGTAGATTCATTTATAAGATGTAAACGAGCGTTCTACCTCAGTTGAAGTAACAGGAGCATATTTGTAGTACTCGATAACGGTGTTTTGGCTGTAATCACTTTTTTCTATAAAATCAGCATATTTGCGTATCTTGTCGTAGTCCGGAATTCTATCTAGTACTTTTTCAAGTTTTATTTGCATTATGGATACCTAATGCGATATTATTCCGTAACATCGATAAGTCGATACAACAGTTAGGTCAATCCCTCTGACAGTTTGATTTTTGCTATGAAGAATTCCGCTCTTTGCTTATCACTAAGGGGTATGAAAAATAGATGTTAGCCGATTCTCAGACCTACTCAATATGCTCACAAAATTTCATGAGAATCGGTCAAGCCGTTTCGGAGGAGTACGGGAACGAACATTGTGACACGAGAATTTTATATATAAGAAGATTTAACAACAATTTATGATTTAAAATAAGAAATCCTACCACAATTGACAACAAGTAAAAAAAAAAAGCATTTTTGTTTTTTCGCGTTTATGATAGCTGGTTAAAAATTAGACTACCCGTGTTTCTCGGTTTTTCTTTATTTAACTTAAATTCGTCGTTAGTAATTTATTAAATAAATAGTCATTAAAAAGACCGTATATACAAAGTTAGGAATACTAATGTCGTGATCTCAGCATGATATAAAAAAAAAATTAAACCGACTGTCATGTCATGTCACTTGCCATTCTTGTCAAGCATTCGTTGTCGTTCGTTCACGAGTTTGTTATTTTGCGTGTACTGCTATGCATCTGCTTTGAGTTTCTTTCTACATAATGAGGACCGGAAGAAACCAAGAATCCTTTAATAATTTGTTTTGTCCCAAGTTGCAAAAACGCGGTGTCAAGAGAAAAAGAAAAGCACTATTTTCATATTCCTCGTGTATGTAGATTGGAATGGTGTTCGATCCTAAATAAAAAGGTTCCGAAAAGTGCAATTTATATATGTGAAGATCATTCATTCGTCGACTTTGGGCAGATTACGGCTATCCGCTTATACAAATCCTTTAGTCACTTTCATTTTAAATATCAAATTTCGAGAATCGAACTAAAGCGTGTCGTTAGATTAGAAATCAAGTAATCCGTCAGACAGACAGATAAAAAATGGAAATGACATGAGAGTTGTATATTTTTTTCAATTCCTATGGTACTAAATGGACTAAGGGCACTATAAGTGTATTCCTAACATTCACAATTCAACTATTTTTACTGTTTTTCCTAAATATAAAAAAAACTACTGCATAAAAAAATCAGCAGCGTAAAATCTACAAATGGTATTTTTATTTTACTACCTTAGCACATATGAATTGTTGTCTATTGACTGGAATTTGAATTGAAGCATTTTAATTTAAGTATTATCTCCATGATAATATTTCAGGGATTTCTTGGATTTGGAAATCTCCTGAATTGTATGAAATTGATTACTGATCAATTTGATGTTTTACAAATGGTATGGTAGGTCGGCCCTATAAGTAGCTGCACACTACAGTGCTTTGGCACTTTAATGTCATGTTTGGACTGCTACACTAAACTGTCAAACGTGTTACAGCAACAAGGTACAAAAGTGTACTTATAAGGCCAATTGCACTTTAACATACTGTCTCGTGTCTTCTGTACGGAATTACTGCCAGTAAGTACCTAAACAAATTTCTAGACAAAAGGAAAAATAGCTATCAACATGTCTTTGCAGTAATGCATTATATTTTATAATGGTATAAAGATAAAATAAAAAAAATTTCATTATAAAGAGCCTATGTATTACCAGTATATAATACTATTTCTTTCTGGAAATGATATAGTTTACACATCATGTAAGTACGATATTATAAGGAAGGAAAACTAGGCCTCTTGCTACTTATAGGTACCTGTATTAAAGTAAGACATTAAACAAAACTCAGCACTCAATAAGCATGTGCATGTTTTCATAATAAACTTGAATTTCAAAACACCGGACCCATAAATATTAACCATTCATAAGTAGGAAAAAAAAATACCATGTTCTAGTCTCTTCAGATAAATATTTTATACACAAAAATATACAAAAAAAAGGACAACTGAAAAATTTGTCCAGGCATTATGACAGGTTAAAATAGCATTTAAGTTCAAAACTTACTTTTCTTATTGCAGTTGGGGACGAGTCAAGGGTTAGTTTACCCAGTGCTTGGTTCAGGGATCTCGTAGGAGTGGATGTGGAACGGTTCTGAAAGAATTACTGCATAAGTGGGACCCCTCAAAGCCTTGACATAAGCTTATAAGAAAATTACTCACCATGTAGGTTGCTAGTTTCGACTCCTGGGGCAGCCCATTCGGGGGCGAATATTGCAAAAAAATTGAGGGATCCATGGCTCCTGATAACTGCACGAACTAGCACAAAACACAATTGCAAAAATTAAAAACGGTTCGGACCAAGGTATTCAGCCGATTAACATATGTAAAGACAATTTAAATACAAACGGAAGTAGAGCAAGATCAGCAACTCGATACAAATGAAGAGGTATAAACCGAGCGAAAAATGAACCACTGTGCAAGTAATCGCAGAAACGACATTGACGTTGCTCTTCCGATTGCCTTCTTACCTGACACTATTATAGACGACGATTAGTTATCCATCGTACGACCCTCTAAACATTTAGACTCAATAAGACGGGACAGTACTCCGACATTCTATGAGCCTCAACAGCTCCGTGACGGACGGTTGAACCCTCACTCACGCAAATATGTAATTTATCTTACATACTAAGCTCGTCGTCGCAGTTAAAAAAGTTTTAATTACGTTCACGCCTCAATCAAATCATAGTTTAAACTGAACTTTTAATACATAACATTAATTTCGAAGTGAAAAAAGGGGATAAGGGCGACACGAAGACAAATCACACACAAAGTGAGTGAGGTCTGAGGTGAAATGCATACATACACAAAGAGTAGTTGTGTATGTGTAGTTCGCACTTTACCATAGACAATTGCCCAAAAGTTGCCAGTAATGAATATTACGATTTTAGTTTAGCGGGAACTTCAAAACAAGAATGTCTACGATGATTAAAATTCACTTAAAATCTTTCCCCCTTGCTTATAAACGTAGAATAAGCTTGGAATAGTTTATGCCATGCTGTGTCGTTATCTGTAATTGTGACATTTGTATCTGACAGAAAGTGAGTCTGCATGAATGCACAAGCACAATTATGAATTCCAAACTTATTCCACGTTTATAATATAAGTAAGGTGGTTTGAGTTTTTCGTTCTTGGTTCTCGATAGTTTTTCGCGCTTTCATGACGTCATGTTTTTGTCATGGAAGTAATAAGTAGTAGGATACGTAGAGCTTCAAGCGATTGTTTACACTAAGCTCGTACCACGATCAGACATTTTTATCATTTAAAACCAATATATTTGCAGGTAGGTATATTAATTTATGCTAGATCGTAACAAAACCAAAATTATAACGAAACAAAATATCGTTATAAAAACGTGTAATACTTAAAAGGCGTAATAGACGGTTGAGCTTTAAAATCGTGATCTTAAAGTGCGTGAACTTAATTCGTAAAATATAATTAAGTCCCAAATTGTAAATAGTTCGTGCGTAATTTTTTTTGGTGTGTGGCAATGGCAAGGCTCTTTTCTTATTCTTATTCTTAACTTACTTGGTTCGCGTCGGTGACAGACGCGCGAGCTATAAAATCTACGAGTTGTAGTACGCGTACTTCGAATGACACACGGGCGAGGATGGCCGAGCCACGGGTTGGAATCTACCTCATTCACTCTTTTTGTCTTTAATAGACATATCCTATAATCTGTGGGCCGAGCCGCAAGTACGCGAACTTACTGGACCGTCTATTACCCATTTTTCACCCTTTGAAGCAGTCAAACTGTCTGTACGCACTATCGTGCAAATGGACCATAATTCCATCGTGCAAGTCCATCACGGTAATAACAATAATTATTGACGTCCAGCAAGCCTACGCACTATCGTTTTGCGTCGTGCATCGTGCCCAGACGTAGGTACCTACGTCACCGAAGGATAGTGCGTAGACTGCTTAAAATTTGGTTTTTATACGTGTTTCCGAAATTCTGTGAGTCTTAAATGGTTTGAAGTTGTATGATAGATGTTGTATGGCTTTAAGAAAGAATATTTACTCAGGTTGTAAGATATTCTTTCGCGGGAAACACACTTTATTATGGTTCAACAGAGCAGTCTATGTTGAAATAAATTTCCGGACTTTCATCTAATGTAAGAGAAATCTAGAGTTTCTGTTAATGAAGACCAGATAAATAAATAGATGGGGACCCAATATGGCTGCGTTTGTCGCGTGACAAAATATGGATAAACATCTGTAACGTATATAAGTACGAGAGTGACAGATGCTTTATCTACATTTTGTCACGCGATAAACGCAACTATACTAGACCCGCAGAGCGATGGTAACTTGTACAGCAAAATATGCAGCTTGCATTTAATTTAATTAAGATTATATCACAGAAGTGAAAAAGTATTTGATACTTGGTGCTGGTGTTGGAGGGAAGTTACTTCTTAGTAATCTAAACCAGTCAAATATATTAAATAGCGACCCGCCCTCGCTTCGCTTCGGTAACACCAGAACATAAAATAAAAAAATATTATACATATAAACCTTCTTCTTGAATCCATCTATCTATTAAAAAAACCGCATCAAAATCCGTTGGGTAGTTTTAAAGATTTAAGCATACATAGGGACAGACAGCGGGAAGCGACTTTGTTTTATACTATGTAGTGAAGTCAACGGGTTTTTTTGCATTTCTGGGTTATTAACAACAAAAATACTATTGGATGCAAGAGTTGGTGTGATAGTTATATGTGAAATTTCAAATGTTATCACAATTCTAACTCTATTGTACGAGTACATATACTGACAATTTGAATTTCAATCACTTATATTATTATTATTGTATTTGTCATGTCATGCATTTACGCAAATAAATGCAAGGATAAAATTAAATCTAAAGATAAAATCTACCATCGCTACCATTGATAGTGCTACCCAAGAGGAGACCACTGCTGACAAGTAAAAGCGCAAGAAATTCAACAGTCAGCAGTCAGGCCAGTCAGTCACGTTTCAAGACTGCACCGAGCAAACGTTGAGCGTCCAGTGTCGCCCTCATTACTATTATTGTGATTTCTAATTAACTAAAGAATTTCCTTAAAATCAGACGATGTGTTTTTGTAGCGCAAGTAAAATTATTAAATTATACTTTATAAAATACGTAACAATTAAAAAAAAAATCCTTTGAGTAGTCAGCTTAACGGTGGCCACTTTTTCCCGTTAAGTTGATAACTCGAAGGTGAATGGTTTTTAACTATATGATATAAACTATAAGTTGTGTTTTAATTTGTAGTACAAAAAAACATCGCCTAATTTTAAGAAAATACTTTACTTTATTAGAAAACACAATAATAGTAATGAAGGCGCCACTGTACACCCGGCATACGCTTGGGGCAGTCTTAAATTATTGCTCATGGCCATGATATGATAATATTTAACCAAGCATTATATAAAACAATGAATACCTATAAAATAAACATATCATGCGTATTTGTGCAGGAAAACGTGTTAAAACTCAGAATTACAAGAGCGAATAAAAATAAAACAAAACGTCAATGCGTTTGACAGCAGGGTGTATTTGACCTTGCTGCTTTAAATGCTACGATGGATTGTACTCCTAAAATGCTGCTTGTTTTGTTCTAGGCAAGCTGTACAATAAATCGATTATTTTCTTCGACGGTTTCAAACCGTAAACCCATTCGTTTATCGGCATCCCTATGTTTTTTGACAGCTAGTGAGCAAGGCATTAGATTTGATAGTTTTGACATGAGTGGATTTATCGGATTAGACGTGTTTGCAGCAAGGACGTAAATTGACGTAGACGATTGGCTGAAACGTAAAACGTCTCTATTCGCGCACCAATCATGGCTATCTAATGTTGCACTATTGTGCTTTAATTTGTAGATGTATGGCTATGGCTGCTAAGGATTAACTTTTTTTCTACTCCTCACTACATCGGTTGTTGAAAAGTATTGTTCATTCGGGTGTGTGATAATTAATATTAATTTATCAATTAGCAATGATTTGTTTTTTGTACGTCATAGCCTCATAGCATAATCACATCTCATTAAAACAGTTCATTAGTTGATGTTATCGCTATTGTGGGTGTAACGCGGTTGATACGTGTAAAGAGACGGCGTAGTTCTTACTTTACTTAATTTAATTAGTTTTGTCTTAGGCAGGATGGATGCTTCATATCAAGGTGGCGTACCCTACGAGGGGAGAGGCGAGAACTTTCAAAGATTGGCGTCGACGATTGCTAGTAACATAAAGAAAATATCTCAGAATGGTATGTATCATCTTTATTCCTCTTCATCATTGTTTGTGTTATCTTTACGTAGCGTGCTGTCTTTATTTTAACTCACGAGTCGAGTTTTTGGCTTACAAAATATTTCTTTGAATTTAGTACCTGGCTTCATCGCAAGCAAATTTATATAAAATTTACAAACTGGGTGCTATTTACGTATCTTCAGTGTGTATATGGCTTTTACATTACACCTGCAACTATGTTGCATTGGGTGTGGATTAAAAACGTACCTCCATGACAGCATATTCGTGATTTCAAAGATTTACTATGTAATGCAAAGGAAGCGCACTAAAAGTGATAAATTGTTTGAATTAGTGAATGCCATTACAAAGTATTTATGAATAATCTATAAAACTGTCTTTAGATTGTAGTCATGCGGGCTAATTAATGCATTGGAATTATTGTATACAGCCAACTATGTTATTATGATGTCCTACCAAAAATATGTTTTTGATCAATTTTAGAGGTTGATTGTCCTGAGAGTACATTTGCTACAGCCACTTATCATCAGGTGGCATGTGCTTGTTTGCCTCTACGGCTATCTTTATAAGGCCCAAAGTATAATTTTAAAGCAGCAAAATATCTTTAAACTCAAGAAAATGCCGAATGTCCATTGGCGCCTTCATAACTATTGTGTTTTCTAATCAACTGAATTATGGTCTTGATTAGGAAGTATGGTAATCAGAGAATTAGGAGGTACAGTGCATATGAGGGTGGACAAGCAAAACCTGTCTTCTAACATTTTGCAGAGTAAATGTCAATATTGGAGGGAATTTCTACAATTTTGTACAGTAGCCAATTGTGTACAGTAATACCTTTACATGAGATTAAAAAATATGAGCTTCTATTGCTTTTTTTAAATAAGGCTATATTCTACCAAGTACTAGTGAAATGTAGTTTACAATTATCAAGGCATATTTTAAAAGGTTCGCTCTTAATCTTTGATGATTTGTGGTTGCATTTTTGCACTCTACACATGACATATAAAATATCTGACACTTCCCTATTAAGTTTCTTTAAAATAAGGGTTTTTCATCTGTCAAGGGCTAGTGAAAAGTATTTTAATATTATCAAGACACATTTTTTTGGAAATGTGCATGTTATATTTGACCATTTGGTTGCATTTTCGCATGCATTTATTTTTGCATTAATGAATTTTGGTGTAAGGATAAAACAACTGGTAAAATTACCAGCCTGTTGGTTGGCAGTGCTTTTTCAGTCTTGAGATTCTAAATGTTACACATTAAATTTACAAATACCTTGTATAATTGTATCCTTAGCTAAGATAGCCATAGTTTTGGAGAAAAACGCAAATGTTTATTTGTATTGAGAATAAGTGTTCATTTTTGTGTAAGCCCTACGGGCTAGATTGTAATAATTGAAGGTGTGTATTAATACATGTTTAAAAAAATTATAATTGCTATCTAACATTTCTGTTTAGAGTTCACAACATTAGAGGGTAATTTGTTCCACAATTTAATTATTCTATTCCCTAAAAAGTTATTTTGCCTATATTTGTGTTGTGTTTTTTTCTTTCAAGTGTAAAGTTATGTCCTCTTGTGCGTGTGTTGGTGTAAGGGCCCGTTCAGACGGACATCATTTCAACTGCAACCCAGCTGCAAAGTGGCAGTTCCGGGGCTGTTGGTCCAACTGCATCAGAACTGCAAACTCATTGTGCAGTCCGCTTGCACGTGTCATGCAGTTCTGTCAACCGCACACCAACTGCAATCTGGCTGCACTTTTGTAATGCAGTCGTATTGCAGTTGGAGCAACTGCAATAGAACTGCTCATAATGTTATATTGCAGTCGTGCCAACTGCAATATAACTGCAATACGACTGCATTACAAAAGTGCAGCCAGATTGCAGTTGGTGTGCGGTTGACAGAACTGCATGACACCTGCAAGCGGACTGCACAATGAGTTTCACAGTTCTGATGACATCAGAACAGCCCCGGAACTGCCACTTTGCAGCTGGGTTGCAGTTGAAATGCTGTCCGTCTGAACGGGCCCTTAAGAATAAACAGGGCGCTACGTTTTTACATTAATTCTTTGTATTTTTTTTCTAGTATCGTCTATGTCCAAGATGGTTAATCAACTGCAGTCTCCTCAAGATTCCCAGGAGCTGCGTAATCAGCTGTAAGTACAGACAGTTACAGTAGTGGCCACATATATAGGACCGCTTGCGTTTTTCCCATGCAATTGCTCCAAATATGACTTAAATTTTGACAGCTGATCAAAAAGTTTGTTACCATTTTTTTTAACAGAACTACACAGCCTTAAAGTAATACAATAAGCATAACACAATAACTGAAAATTAAAACTAAAATTATATAAAACTAACTCTATGAGTAAAGATATAAATTACAATACATACAACTTATAAACATTTTTTTTTTATAAAATACTTACATAGTACAATCTGGGACACTTTTGTTCTCGTATGAGGATCGATAGTATCAACGATACTGCGTAAGGAACACCAAAAAAAAGTAATTCTAGAAAAAAAAGTATATTTACACTTTTTTTGAAAAAACGGCCAAGTACGGACAAAATGACAGGGTGTTTTGATTTTAAATCATTATTCTTTAATTAATGTAATTATAATCAGTCTCAATTTCTTATACACATCTTTGGTTTATTAATTATTATTATATTATTAAGTATCAGTAAAAAAAGTTTGAATTAAATAGGAATCATGCTGACCTTTTTATTATTATTAATTACAAGGTATCACAAAAATAATTTTGTCCATATAGTATGTACATAATAATGACATACTTAAAGTTTAAGGACACAATTCAATAAATAAATGGTTTCGTCCTCTTTGGGACATCAGCACATGATGCATGAGAACATTCATACATGGTAAACAGCTTTCACCAGAAAGAAAATTCGGAAAAAAAATCGTTACAAAAATTTGAGGCAGTTGACAGCGTTGTTCTGTCTCGGCAGTAAAATTGACATAACCAAAGCTGTTTTTGACATGAGCAGTTTTCCGTTGCCACTTTTGCCTTTTGTGTTGGTTTTTGCGTGTTTTTGGAAGCAGGAATATTATTTTGATTTCCTTTGACTACTATCATGAACCGTGTCATTTTGTCCAGAGTATAGGTATGTCATGTTGTCCAAGTGTATACAAGAACCATAAAAAACACATTTTGTTAAAAAAACTCCATCATCCTCATCCATCCATTTTAATGGACAAATCCACAAATAACTTTTGTGGTCACGAAACACATTCATACTCGTTACTCCGGCAAGACTAAGTCAATGGCGCTCGGTGTCTCGCAGGATTGTAAACATGGCCATCGTCACGTTATGCCGTGCCAGAAACTTCCCTATATCCTGCCAATTTTGAAATAAGCCCGGTGTGTCATTTTGTCCATATATGTCATTATGTCCGTATTTCCCCTACACTAAGGTCAATGTATGTACAAATGATCGCTGTTGAAAACGAATATTTCATTTTATAAGGATTTGAAAAAAAAGTTTTTTGGCATTATAACTTTGTATGGACCTTCAGCACTAAGTTTTTATACCCCTATCAAATATAAAGGTCCGTTTTTAACATAGTTCACTGTACCTTATCTTATCTGATCTTGTTAGTGGGGTCGTTACGGATACACTTTGACCCTATGGGATCTTTTGTGTAATTACCGCTCCTTTAGCGCTTAATCCAATGCAGCCTCCACCCCTTCCAAAAAGCGGATAGTGGAGTGCAATGGCAGTGCCTTGAAATCGTTTGGTTCTGAGTTACCACAACCGAGGATTTTCATTCTTACTCCAGCGAGGGCATCACGTTCACACAGTAAGTGTTTCATTGTCTACACCTCTTCGCCGCACATTCTACTGTGCTTTCTGTGTTGTCATAAAGGCCCATCTTTGCTAGGAGCTGTTTAACCCCAAAGTCAAAGTCAAAGTTCTCAAATTCTGGTACCATAACCAATCCAATGTTGTAAGATGGGCAAGGGCGTATTCGGATGCATACAGGCTGAAGTGTGGAGTAAGGCAAGGAGGACTAACCTCGCCTAAGCTCTTCAACCTGTATGTAAACGAACTTATAGAGGAGCTTAGCAGCGCCCGTATCGGTTGCCATATTGACGGAGTGTGCGTAAATAACATCAGTTACGCAGATGATATGGTGCTGCTGAGTGCCTCTCCATGCGGACTTACGAAACTGATAGGCATCTGTGAACGGTACGCTATGAGTCGCGGTCTGCAATACAATGTGTTGAAAAGCGAATGTATGGTCTTTAAGGTTAAAAATAAAAGTCCACAGGATGTTCCACCGATAAAACTAAATGGCAAGATACTGACTGTGGTATCACAGTTTAAGTATCTGGGCCATATCGTGACCTCTGACCTTAAAGACTGTACAGACATTGAGCGGGAACGGAGAGCATTGTCTGTGAGAGCTAACATGATCGCTCGCAGGTTTGCTGGATGCTCGAGACAGGTCAAGGTAACCCTATTCAGGGCCTACTGCACGTCCTTATATACCAGCGGCCTGTGGGCGAACTATACTCAAGACACAATACAGTGCTCTTCGTGTTCAATTTAATAACGCATTCAGGATGCTGATGGGGCTGCCCCGATATTGCAGCGCGTCAGGGATGTTCGCAGAGGCGAGGGTGGACTGTTTCCACACTACTATTCGCAAGCGATGTACATCCTTGGTGCGTAGGGTACGGGCCAGTGCCAACAGCATCCTGAAAATGATCGCTGAACGGATGGACTGTGTGTATCTAAACCACTGCTGTATGATGCACATAAATACACATGTTAACTATGAGATCGCATAACATTTGACATTTTGAGATATAAATGAGTAATTAATTAATTAACTTGACATCTCGTAATTTTTTTTTAATTTGATTATTTCATATACATATTATTATAATTGACTGTACTTACTTAGCTACTTACCTTAAATGTAAATTTTATTCTGGCCTAAATTGTATTATTATTATTACTTCTTTGAAATGATTATGTGTTCTATTGCATTAATTTTATAGTTACTAATATTAGGCTAAGTATTATTTTATTTTATTACTAACAATAATGATCCTTGTTGGTCCATGAATAAATGAATTGATTGATTGATTGAAAGTGCCCGGTAAACACTCCGATAATATATTGGAGATGTCGTCCGCTGAGTTTCCAAAGTTTTTTGATCCAGCTCTGGTTTTCCACTCTTTTTGGTGGTATTCTAGCGCGTTATTGTTCAGGGCTGGGCAAACAAAGGAAAAGCAGTAGGTCATTTTAAATCCACTGTTGGATCATATACACAGACTAACTACTGTTCGTACTGTGATTTATCCTACCGTTTTCCCCCAGACGTCAGATACAGCACTACACGCAGAAGCTTGCTAAGGACACGTCTCCAATGCTAATAGAGCTGATGAAGCTCCCGGTGGACCAGCCCGCGAGCAAGCTGACCAGAGAAAGACTCAGTGATGAGTACATGACTACGCTGAATGCATTCCAGGTGGGTTCAGATTCACTGGTTTATATAGTGTACGAGGCGGGCGTCATATCATATGCCATTCATATTGGCGTCACGTTCGTAGGGCGTGACTTCATAGATAGAGAACATTATAACCGTGTTTACATATGTTCCATCCCTATCACTGAAAGTTAGCAGTTTTTAACCATACGTAATACGATCCCTGTTCTATTTTTAGGCCACGCAAAAAACGGCTGCGCAGAAGACGAAAGAGGATGTAAGGAAGGTGAAGGCGCAGAGTGCTATAATTAACATTGGTGAACCACTCGGGATGTCACGTGAGTTTAAAGATTTTAAATTAAAATAGTTTATTTCGTGCTACACAATTATTTTGTTAGCGAAAGTACTTGACCTAAGGTGTTAGTAATATTGAGCTAAACTAAACTTAAACAATATGATACTGGTAGGGGAATGCAGTCTTCCGCAGAGAGACGTGTAGGCACAGTCTACTCTAGTCATGCGCTGGATGTTGTTGGGGCTGCGCACCCTGCGCACTAGGGATGCGTCGGGCTTGCGCATGGCCATGTAAAAGCAGTCTACGCGCGGCTCCTCAAACATCCCCGATGCGCTACAGAAGCAGCCCCATCAACACCCGGAACGCATTATTATATTGGACGCGGAGGGCCGCATAGGCCAATTGCTTGTACCGCTCTCACAGGCTACCGTTATAGAGAGAGGTACAAAAGGCTCTGAATAGAGTAATTTACGCAGTTAGATCTCGCGTTCGATTCTCGCTAAGGGAAAATTGATTTGTAATTATAACTGATTAGCTGTATTTGTTCCTGAGTCGTGGATATTTCCTACGTATTTCTCTTAATTAGTATGCTTATCGCTGCGTTTGATTTTCCATTTACCGCTATGACTCTTATTTGTATCTATCCACGATACACCGTCTCCATGGTAAATCGTTCAAACGCCAGACTGATCCGTTTCTGGTTCCTCAGCGCGCAACAACGAACAGCTGGTTGAAATGGAGGACAAAGACCTCCGCAAGCAGGAGCAAGTTACGATGCAGACGGAACAGGACATGAGACAGCTTGAAGAGAGGGAAAAGGACATCAGGCAGTTGGAGGTATGTCTATTTTGATGAATACGAACGTTCGGCCGAATGGTCTGCCCTGCTATTTAAAACAAATGGCAGTATCTAAGACAAAGTTTCTATAGCTAAAGGAACCTTATTACTGACGTAAAACGACTGAATCTGCTTTGGCTATTGAATTTGATATACCGCCTTTTGGCTAATGAGTAGGATGCTTATTAGTTTTCGACTTTTGAAACCTTAAAAACGAACCTATGATTTTTACTCTTTGATGTGGATTGGGTTTTAGGGGTCGCTACCACATGTCAAAGTTTTGACTTATATTTTTCGACTTTTGAAAAATAACCGTGGTAACCCGCCATTTGCTTCTATTACTTAAAACACGAATCTATGACTAGTTTTTTTTCGATTGGGTTTTAGGGGTCTCTGCAACGAGTGAAAGTTTTTGAAATAAATAATAAAACATGCTATTGCAACTATTCGTCGCATTGCTTCATTCCAATCCTCTCTTTTGATTGAAGAACACAATAAATTAATTACCACCAACGCAGAACCCAAACAATACTCTACTCTAGTACTCTTTTGACTGTAAACAAAAGCAGGCACAACTTCCCTATCCCAAAAAAACAACATTGGGTCAAAATCTTTTTCGATGCATTGTAATTGGTCCCTGGAAAATGTGACAGAGTAGTGGTTTTTGTAGGAAGTAATATTTTATTTTGTTTGACAATGTTTGACAATACTTTACTGATTCAAATAAAACAAACATTTATTTAGATTAAAAAAACATTACTACTTAAAGAGAACAATTACGATTGTGACAGAGTGGAAAATTTCAGTGCATCGAAAAAGATTTTGACCCCATTATCCTTGTAAGGCCCAACGTCGATCGGGATATTTCGGAGCAGCCATCTGACCTGACATTTGCGACAAAGCAACGAATGTTATATTAGACCGGATTGACGGGGGCAAAAATATACCAGTGCTAGTAATTCATTCAATGTTGACTAAGTTTATCGATATCCATAAAAAGCAATTTATAATCATCATTATCATAATCATAAGTATCTAATGGCCAAGTTTGAATACTTTTTAATTAAGAGCAAACCTCTATTATCTATACTTTCCACAACTATAAACAACCGGTATCTGACATTGATTCTGGACTCGACTCACTTTTGACAACCATTGAAATTAATAACAAATTAATTCAGTACAACAATATTCTTTAGCATTCCGACGAATTGAGAACCTTTTTGTTTTTCAAGTCAGTTAAAAATGCCTCGAAAGAAAAAAATATCGTTTAACTTCATGGAAAGCTGATCATTCAGATATAGAAGATATGGCTTTCTTTTGCAAGAAATGTAAGATTCATTTGTCACGAAAAAATTGTCGATAAACTTAGTCGATATTTAATGAATCACTAGCACTGGTACAATTTTGCCCCCGCCAATCCGGTGTATTGTTATAATTGTTATAAATGATATGACCAGTAAAGTCAAGGAAGCAGTACAAAAAAAGTTACCAAAATTTTACAGACATGATAATGTGTGTAGAAGACGTGTAGATAAAGCAGTGTAGGTATGTAACTGTCCATAATTAGGCATTAAGCTCTCGTGTAATGTTATTATGAAACTCCTCTATCGGCTCGTTTCATGAACACACACTCGTATTTTAATGCCTTTTATTATGTAACAGTCACATAAACTACTATAAGGTGTCTATCTGTGTGTCTGTCTGTGTCTGTATCGTTGCTCCTAAACAGATGGACCGATTCAGGCGCGGTACTGTACAAATCTCTCCATTTAGCTCAAAACGTGGTCTTATCGGTGCACGTTGATTATTTAAAATTAGCTTTGGCATGTTTATCGCATAACCTTGGCGGTGGTGCGGTCGGTCACGAGCGTTAATTTGGGACCCATTTCAAGAAAAATATGCTTGAAGTCGTCAATGGCATTAGAAATGTCAAGTCATTTGTAACTTTTAGGAAACTCAACCTTATTGTTGTAGAATGTCAGATTGACTTTGGACCAAATTTAATCTCGTGACTGTACCAGGAGTTAATCAATACATGCTTTTTATTGTATGACTAACGATTATTGAATAGTCATATCGTTCATACAAACGCAAGTAATACAAAACCGACTATAGTGGGGACCTTCGGGCAAAGGATGTCAACTAGTGGACGTCTTTTGGAGAATTTATAGTTTTTTCTTCAAAGAAAAAACACGAGTAACAACTATTAGAACTATAATCATTGTTGTCGTCTCGGTCTCTGAATATACAGGGTGTCTTGGATCGAATAAGAGATATTTGGCGGGGTAATAGTTCGCACGATTCTGATCACGGGGGTATGGTTCATTTTTGTTTCTGTTAATGTAAAAAAAAAAAGAAGGATTAATTATATTAATTTTGTTACTTGATGTATCGCAGCCGATATCTCGACCTTGACATTTTGACGCTGATACTATACTACTACAAACGTTCGTAGTAACTAACGTCAAAATTCTAAAGGTCAATGACCTGACACCATACGTTGTTTACATGGTATGTAAACAAACAGTTCGTTCCATGTAAGCAGAAATCTGACTAACATTTTAAAATAATTATAAATTTTAGTGCAACTTACTGTATTTTCATTAGTGCAACTTACTGTATTTTAATTTTTGCAATTTGAACACTAGCTGGTTTTAAATGTGAATTCACTAGATCTCTTGTTCACGCTTCGCCAAGACTGATCATAATATTATCGTCCTTCTTATATTATTGTCGAGATCTAACCATTTACCATTCTTTTCTGTTCTAAAGTGGCCCGTATAACCGGTTTACAGCAAAAATAATTACGACTTGAATATCTCAAAATAACATAACAATGACATAATATTATAATGACAGCCATAAATTCATAGACTCAGACATAGAGTTCAGATAGACATGAATTGAACGATCCGATTATTGCCCTCCGTATTGATCTGCGTGGTATTTGTGGCAGTAGCCAACAGCCCGAATGCAAAATATTTTGTCCATGGATATAAAGGCCGTCGCATAATTGATTATAATTTATTATGATGTCACACTTACCATAGAGAACAAAAAATACCAACCTTTCCTAGGCCATGGAATGGATAAACTTACGTGTAGAGACGATTTTATTTTTACAAAACCTAAACCTAAACCTCTTTTCATAAAAAGTATTCAATGGTACAAGATTTAAAAAAATACTATGCTGAACTGTCAAAGGACAATAACAACTTATTGATTCGTTTTAATTATTGTGTGTTGTATTCATAGTTATCCCTGATGGTGGTAGAAATCAATGAAATAAATCCATGATTCATGATCTAATAAAATAACTTTAATGTACCTACGAGTACAAGTGTTATTTTACCTGTGCGAGTGTGGGAAGAGTGTGAGTAAACATCGTAATCGTAAGTTTCATTTTTAAATTATTTCACATAATAGCCCTTATCAGAGATCATCTTTTCATTCATATTATAGTCAGTTTCAGTCTATTTTCAGTTTTCTAAACACCGTGGAGCTTTTGACCGTGATTAGAAAGTTTGTTGATATGGAACAACTTGTTTATTTACATTACGTTGTGACACATGTTATGTCATACACCGGTATGACGGGGTCAAAAATGTAGCAGTGCTAGTGATTCAATATCGACAAAATTTATCGACAACGATATAAAGCAATTTTTGATCATCATTAAAATAAGTAATGGCCTAGTTTGAATGACTTTTAATTATGTGCAAACCTCTTATAATACAAACAACCGGTATCTGACATTGACTCTGGACTCGAGTCACTTTTGACAACCGTTGAAATTACATTGAATAACAAATTAATTCAGTACGACAATATTCTTTAGTATTCCGACGAATTGAGAACCATTTAGTTTTTTAAGTCGGTTAAAAATGATTCGAAAGAAAAAGATCGTTTATCTTCATGGAAAGCTGATCATTTAGATATAGAAGATAAAGGTATTTACAACTTTATTTTGTAAGTAATGGAAGATCCATATGTCACGAAAAAAATTGTCGATAAACTTAATCGATATTTAATGAATCACTAGCACTGGTACATATTTGCCCCCGTCAATCCGGTGTATGGGTTATGAATGAATTAGTTAAGATGGAGCACACTGAGAGCATCGCCAGGATAAATCAGTCTGTAACTCAGTCAAATATTACCTTAAAAAAAAGTTACCAATGTAGAGATGATCCAAATCATCCACCCTATCTACGGTTAAAATTTCTTCGATTGATTTCAAGACACCCTGTATTTTATACTAGTGCGAGAGATAACTGCACCATTTGTAAAACAGATGAAATTAAAGCGTCGTATTCCCCTATTTCCTCCTCCAAAACCGTCATCATCATCTTGCCCTTATCCCAATCATTTAGAGCCGTCAAAACACATATTTTTCTTCCGAACATCCCTATGAGCCATCATCTCAGTATTCACACAAACATGGGAGTTTGCCGTATCGCTATTCCATCCATCTCTTTTTAGCTCTCCCCCTTCCATTACAGCCCTCTAAATTCTTATTTAAAACTCTTCTCTTCACATGATTTTCATTTCATGCAAGGTACATAAATCCCACTAATATTATAAATGCGAAACTTTGTGTGTGTGTATGTTAGTTTGATACTCCATCGCACTGCAACGAGTGGACGGATTTGGATGAAATTTAAAATGGAGGTAGCTCATATCCTGGATTAACACGCTACTTTTCATCCCGGAGAATATAAAAAATCCCAAGGAAATAATGAAAATCGGAAAAACGAAGTCTTGGGTAGAAGCTAGTTATAGACAAAGCCTTCAGAGCTGATAACTCTTAACTTAAGCCGATTTTGATAACACCTAAACCGCGTCTGAATCGATCTATCCGTTAAGTTAGGAGCTACGATGCCACAGACACACATTTAAACAGACACGCAGATAATAAGATGCATAAATACATTGGAGATTGTTCAAAGTTACCGTTTCACGAGTTTATAACCCCCTATTAGCTTCGTGGGTTAAAATATGTGAAACGTTTACTCTAGCCCATATAAATTACAAACCATTTTAAAAAGTACACTTTCTTCCCAGAGCGATATCATGGACGTCAACCAGATATTCAAAGACCTGGGAACCCTGGTCCTCACCCAAGGAGTGGTGGTTGACTCCATAGAGTCAACTGTCGAGAATGTAACGGACCACGTGGCGTCGGGCGCGCAGGAACTGAGGGTGGCTGCCAATTACAAGGTAGGTGATAAGCAAATCGGTTTACAGCTTGACAAACGAATACAAGCAACATTTTAGGGCGTGCATTCTCAATCGACCGTTCGACAAGAAGCCGAGGAAGGGAGGTCGAATCCGTTGACTAGGAAATAATAAAAGCACCTTTAATTCATAAACGCGCAATAGCGCGCCCAGTAAGATCACCTGGTAGGACCCCCCACGTACAAGGTGATCTTACAGGACATCGCGCACAATAGTACTTGTTTGTTAAGTGATCCTATTAACAATCCAATTCGTGAACGTGTCCTTGTATAACGAAGTTAATTCTGAAAAATATTTGTCTAAATTTATAGAAAAATAGCGACCCGCCCTCGGCTCGTTTCGGATTGAGAGAGTTTTCGTGTATATAAAAGGCAAACCTAACTTATAATATATATAAGTTATATATCAACGCACAGCCGAAATACTGTCTGATATAAGTGAGCACTAAGAAAGGATTTTTGGAAATTCATCCTGTAAGGGGTCCAATACGAGGAAGAGAGGGAAACTTATTATACGCGCACGAAGACGCGGGCGTCCTCTAGTTATACATAAAAACCTTCCGTGAAATAATATATAACTGATTGTTAAAACAGCTTCACACTCACGGGAAGCGACTTTGTTTTATACTATGTAAAGATTAAATTACATTAATTTGTTAGACAAAAACATGGGCGAAATAATGGTAATTTAATCTTATCAGAAAAAAACCGGGCGAGAGCACGTCGGACCAAGTTCATAAATTTATCTCGGAAAACAACAAGTATGAATAAGTTTTCTATTTAAACTTAATTGGTGCCGCCTTAGATGATGCTTTGTAGTCGCCTGTATCTCAAGAACTATATAAGTGTACTTAGTCGTGATAGTTTTGCTTTTAAATTCGTTATATTTCATATAAGTTTTTTTTTTATCTCTTGTACTTTAGGCTGGAGCGGGAGGCCACACGCAACTCTAACAAAAGTTGCACTTTTCGAGTTTAATAGTTAAATTTTTAGAGTTTGATACCGTTTACGGGCGTTTTCACTAAAAAGTGTACCCAATTAAGGACTGAAATTAAGGAACTTTAACTTTGTCAGTTTTGTGACGAAAATTAGCTATACATTGACGGCCGCATTGTATGGCTAATTTTCGTCACAAAACTGACAAAGTTAAAGTTCCTTAATTTCAGGCCTTAATTGGGTACACTTTTTAGTGAAAACGCCCTTACACCCGAGTCTAAAAGTTTATAATAATATCAACAACATAACGTTTTTTTAAGAGGTATCCAATGATTCCTCTATGTTATTTGTAATGTAAAAAATAATTACTTTTCTTTAGGTATATGTACCCGTTTCTTTAAACAATATTTTATTTTAGACTGCGCACAGACGGACATGATGAACCTATAAGGGTTCCCCGTTTAACTTTGGAACTCTAAACAAACCACACCGCTTTGGTGTTATCTTTACTTGTTACCTGGGTCGTTTTCAAAAATATTGTACATAATTAAAGGCTTATTGAAAACAAAATCACGATCGCATCCTTTGTGTAACGACAGTTAGTCATACAAACTATATGGGTAACTTTCGTTACGCAAAGGAATCAATTAAGTTTTGTTTTAATTACAGCCCTTAACTAAGTATATATATATTTTTTGAAAACAACCCATCTGTGAATTTGATAGAAAGTGAAAGTGTTTTTTATCTTGCATTTCAGAACAAGATAAGGAAGAAGAAAGTGTACATCGCCATAGTCGTCACCGTGATTATATTAATAATCCTAATAATTATCTTCAGTCGCTGAACGGTGCAGTATAACGACGTCTTTTTTGATAACCCTACTGACGCCGAGATCTAAAAATGTAGGTATTTATGTAAAGAGTCCGCGCGAGTGCTGGTAGTGTGTCAATCGTTTACATGATGGATCCTTATAATGATGATGCCCTAGGTAATGCCAAAGCGAAGTATAACATTTAAGAAGAAGGCTCCCCGATTTGCATACGAAATGGTAACAATATTTATTAGAAACTGATAAAAAAATCCTAGCTTAGTCAACTATATTGTATTATTCCACGGTCATTAACTATTTAGAGATCAATTTTAAGATTTTACTTGTGTTGATGGTTAGCAACGAAAATCCATTGAACACCTTTCGACTCCCGTCTTAAGATCTGTACTATAGACAACAGTATATTGCATTGCCACCGGATTGTATCATGTCAATCTCTTTTGGTAATAGAAACATTCTAACATTAACCGGTGAATTTTAAGCTTGTAAATTAGCTTCCGCATTATGCACTCGTTTTTAAATCGTAATTAACAAGTTCGGTTGGTATAGGCATCGAGGCGAGAGTTGTGAATGATTACACACACAGCTATACGTGAATGAATAAATGTGTACACGATTGGGTACATTATTGCATATAATGTCCAAAAAGTAGTATAAATAAAAAAATAAATTTGTTAAAAAAAATCACTTGAAGAAGATGTATCTTTGTCCGTTTGATATAAGAAAAGGTTAAGTGATAAGGTTAAAGTTGCCGAACAATTCATCTCTTCTCTCTTGTTAAGTACTTTATCTTTTCTCAAGAGTCTTTTCACTGAAAAATGGATCCAAATACCTACAAATGAAGTACTTAACTACCTACATACCTACTGATGTTAACGATTTCTTAAAATAAAAACTTTTTAGTCGACAATGTGTATATGGTTTTCATAAAACAACAATAATTTCAAAATTCGGCTGTCAATACATTGCGTGAAGCTGTGTGCGTGACTTCATCTCTCGTGCCGATACCTTATACGGTATAAGGCGTCCATTTTGCGTGAAGCCTGGCGCTAATTCTGTGGAGTGGACTAATAATATGACTGAGTTATTATTATTAACCGCTCATTCCCGAAATAACAGAATTTTAAAATACCAGATTCTCAATATACTTGAATCTCAAAAAATAACATTTAAATTTCGGTATCGTTGATTATGCTTATCTAATATTTCGAAGCTGGTGATTTGGGAATCTGGTAAAGAGAATAGTCTGGTATTTTGAAATTGTGGTATTTTGGGAGTGAGCGATATTAACGGTTCTTAAATCGGGGATTTTGCTCAAGGTCGGTTTTTTAATTCGGCTTAGAAAACTACGTTTCAGACCTACATTGTTAGATCTCACGGTATGTATTTTAATCATAATGATTCAAGCTTGCACCATGGTCATACGATTTTATGCTAACAGAGAAAACAGTGACATTCTTGAATGAAAACTTCAATCATAACCCGATCACCACTCGATAATACGTCATAAATGTAGATAAATGTTCACTGGTTCACGTTTGAAACATTGATATTACTATGAGATACACGTATATTTATGCTATGTGTATACTAAATATAACGTATATAGCCTTACCTGATTTATGTGACATGCCTATTTTAATTATACTACGAATGTATAAAGTTAATCAAAAACGGGGAATTTACATATGTTGTGAATCATCCAACGACATCGTACGTTGTCGGGTAAGTTCGTATTTATCTAGCTATCTCGGTTAGCATCTCATAGCATAGCAACTCTTTCACCTTGCAAAAGACAGACAGAAGAAGAGAATCCAGGAACTGATAGCCGGCTCACTGGAGAGGCTCTTGATAAAGAAGCAAACTGATAAAGCGAGATATACACGAACTACGCCATACAAATACCATGAATTGAGAACCGCTTTTGGTTTTTAAAATATGTTAAGAAAAACATTTCATTTGATTATACATCTTTACAATTACGCTAAAATTAACATAAGGTCTTTAGCTGCTTGCCTTCAATTTGGAGATGTAACTTATATCTAACTTATAGCATTTAATATTATATTCGTAATAAAATAAGAACGAACGTTGTTCGAACGTTGTAAATACAACAAATATCATCATCATCAGAATAAGTCTTTGAATAGCAACCGATCATGGGTTCTAATTTTGATGGTAAATATACATTACTATTATTTTGGACTTGGTTTGGCGGCTACGAATGTGGTTTTCCTAACTATTGCTTAGTGCCTTGAACGCGTTATGCCTTTTAACCGTGTGCGAGAAAGATGCGACACCTGAAAAAATACCTGCAGCGAATGTGTTAACTGCTAAATATGCTCCTAGTAGTACAGTCTGTAGGGGCAAAACAGGCATCTACTTTACAAAAGGTGGAGATCCTTCCGTCTCCACCATGAAATCAGCTATAGGACGCGATAATATTTCGGTGTTATCGGGTTTACATATTATTCTTACTCGCAGTGTTGAAAAAGCAGAAACCTCTACAGACTGGATTATAGGCTTTATCGGGTGATCTGTCATCTGTCCAATAACAAAGTTGAGTTTTATTAGTATAGTACAGATGAATTTATACACTGAACCTTTTATGGTTTGGACGCTTTAAAACACGGCTTGAGTCCGTTAGGTTACGTTCTTAAAGTTTGTTCTATAATCGATATCAAGTATAATTTTTATAATTGTTATGTATACGTAAGTAGCTTAGTTCACTTATTTCAATCATTCGTGCTCCATCTACAAACAACATATTTTACCCAAGATCTTTGCTCTTCAAAGCCACGACCATACATCGCTATAATATATCCAGCGGCCACCCCCGTAGTGAGGCGGATTGATTGAAAACAAACAAGCATTAAAAAAATACCAACCAATGTGGACATACCGTAAACTTTGCTGTGTATTTAGAGTACTACTATGTTGCTACAGTATGTATGTATGTAAACTCTTTATTGTACAAACAGAAAATAACAAATCAAAAATAAACAGAAACAAAAAAGGTATGTACAAAGGCGAACTTATCCCTATAAGGGATATCTTCCAATGTGAATGTTATATGTCACGTTCCATAGCAGAAGGGACCTTATGCCAGGTATTTAGTTAAAGCACAGATCCATAACCATATAGGCTACCTAATACAAAAAAAAACATGGCCCGAAGTACCACAGTTTTTTGAATCATTCAACCTACGCAAACTAAAATCGCACTTTTGTGAAATGGCTAAAGAGCAAAAAAATATATATTCCACGCACCTAAGTCAGTGCCGTTCGCTAAAAAATAATGTTATTGTAATTATTCGACAAGGTTAGTTTTTTTACGTTCAAGTCATGTTTTTTAATGTTACCCCATGCTTTGTAACTCCTTTTGCAGTGACGCTATAGAGTTTTTTTTTTGTTTTATACATTTCAATCTTGCACAGACTAATTTTGGAGGGGTAAGACGGCAATGTTTATGTTTTCATCTTACCCCGCTTTCAAAACTCGTAGTAACAGTAGCTGGTTGTCAAAGTGTGGAGGTATGATAACTAATTTTGTTAAATATACTTAGGTAGGTAGGTAGTTTATAGAGGTTTGCTATACAACCTCTATAGTACATTATTTTAATTAAACGGGACTTTATTGCGAACTTACATTTAATCATTTATTTCTGTGTTTGTATGCATTGCGCCACTAAAATTGAATTGCTCTAGATGTGATATAGTAATGTACTAAATAATGTTATGATTATTCTGTTAAGTACTTTGTAACCTTTTGCCTGCGCTCTGCCATTAGGGCACTTTTCTAATGATCTTTGAGACCGTTTTAACCTTTTCAACGCTATGTCAAAAACAAAGTCGTCGCTCACACGCCAATGACAGCTAAACACCAAAGCTAATGTCAACTTTACCTCATAGCCACTCAGGTTTAATTTGCGCTGTCAACCATGACGGAAATATCCGTCGTTGGCGTTGAACCAGTGGTGCGGATATATCCGTCAATGGCGTGGAAAAGGTTAATACTTGACATATACGAGTAAAACCAAGCTCTTAATACACGTCTATTCTTATATTTTCCTTCTATGATGGAATAAAAAAATATATAATTTTGAAGGATCGTGCTAAAACGTTAATATCTTTGTAGCTAGAAACCGGCATAAGTTCCCTTTTGCTATGGAACTTCATATAATATAATATTGTATCTAATGCTTTGTAACTTATTGATTATCAAGTTGGTTGTTTAAATGCTTAAATGCTTTAGAAACTAGAAATATTATATTAATTCGAACATTTGCACTTAGTAGGCGTTGCGTCTTGATACCAATTCGAAATGTTTTACGAAATTTATTGCGAACATAAAGCGTTATTTTTTTAATTTTATAATAAACTAAAGGCTGTTAAACCTGTCAAGTTCCAGGCAGTAAATGGGACAGAGATATATATAACTTCTAATAGCTGTATCCCTTTCACTGACTGTAATTCTGCATGTTTAACCAGCCCACAATAATGATGAGCGTTATAGGGTTAGTACATCGCGTCGCCTACTAAGTGTTAAGTGTTACTAGTACAGCCGGCCTTAAAAGAAGCTGTACACTTTTGTACCTTGTCGCATTAACGCCTATGACAGATTAGTGCAGCAGTGCTAACATGACTTTAAGGCGGCAAAGCACTAAAGTGTGCAGCTACTTATAACGCCGACCGTACTGTTTAGATTAGCAAACTTTGATAATTTCAAACAGCAATATTGTATGTTTTACGAGCACTAGAGTGACGTGTTGTGAGGGATTTTTCGACCGTTCTTCAACTATAGTTAGGCGGTCGTTAAATCGTGTGAATTTATAGATAGTTTGTATATGTTTACCTTGATTATGAATCACTGTATTGTATTTATACTTGGTGTTTTTATTATAACTTATAATATAGTGCTTATATACAAATAATTGGAAGGGTAGAACTTCTTTATTATAGATAGTTAACCGGTGTTATGTTAGAAAATAAGTCGTTGACGCTCTGCCGCCGATTTTTCCACGCTTCCATAAATTTCATGTCACATCGTGTGATCTTCCAACTAGGTTTGACCCATATAGTTGAAAAACGTGCTCTTTGCCTGGTCTTTGTGGCTAACTTTGGGGGAGGCCACACCACCACCGCACGATGCCGTAAACGCAGTAGCTAAGATAAACCTCCTGTAGAAATATCAACGTCATAGAGTTGAATCTGCTTTGATGATTGAATTTAAAATACTGAGATGGGCAGCACGGCTTCGTTAGCGTGAAACGGCGTGGTGCCGTAGAAAGGTACGTTCCCGCGTCGAGCAGATCCCGGTGACTTTTGTTTTGTTTTGATCACACATTTGTTATTGTGTGTGGCGGCGTATGAAACTAATTGGGCCCGTCACGACAGACCATAGACAAATAAGAGAAGGACAGAGATATTCCTTATGTTATACTCTTTGCCCCCTGTTACACTGTCTCTGTGACCCTAGTCTATTCAGATTGATTTAATAATGAAACAAGACAACAACAAAAACAATAATGTGCTGTCAAAAATGACATTGTGCTACAAGCTTTTGTTGCCGATTGTATTATTTTTTTGCAAAATCTTTATCTGCTCATCGAGACCAAACTATTGAGTTTTAACGCGTTAAGAATAGCGGAGATCGTTTCGCCACTTTCTGACTCCATCATCAGATCACCCCTTAGATACCATAACATTGCATTGTCATCGAGTTTAACATAAATGATGTGGTCCAAATTTCAGCCCATTGCCGTAAACGGGAAGTGGGTCAAATTTCATTTGCAAGATTTAACATACATTGCAAGTTAAATAAAAGCTTATATTAGTACATTAAAAGGGGTTATTTTGGACTAAACTAACTCATTAGGTTAAAGGAGCCGATTAGAACTTGATATTATATTTTTTCAAGGTCTCATGAGCTCATTTATTAGTTCTATCCTTTCACCCAAGGAGATTTTATCAACAGTATAGTTTTTATAGTTTATATTGCTAGTATAGTAAGTTAATATTGTATTGTACTGATATAATTAAGTGGGCGGCCATGTCTTGTTATATAATCTACTTAAAATATATGCATAAATGAACGTATTTTTTTTGGAATTTTATTTCATGACATTTCTTATTAATATTATAAACGTGAAAGTTTGGATGTTTGTGACTCAACGACACCAGGGGCCCTATTTCACTATCCGAACAATGAAAGGTGACCAGTGACATTTCAGTGCACAAGGCGCAGCTGATATAAAACCCAATGATCTATCAATGCAACTTTGCAATTTAAATCGAATTGTCACCTGTCACATGTCATTGTCCAGGTGGTGAAATAGGGGCACAAAGGCTGAACGGATCTGGTTGAAATTTGGCACAGAGACAGATTATAGTCTGGAATCGCACATAGACTAAGTACTTTTTATCCTGGAAAATTGGACACCTACTGAGGGACTAGCCATAAATGACTTCAACGCGGATGGAGTCACGCGCAAATGTTAGTATATTATAAATACTAAAGTTTATGTTTGTTACTGCCGCTGAAACGAATGAACGGATTTGGATGTGGAATGGAGATACCCTACCCTAATTTAACTCATAGGCAATCTGAAATCACTGTTCCCGTGGTGGTCAACGAGATGGGAAATGTAGCGAAGTACCTACGTGGACGACTTTGCGGTTAATACCTTGTCGCTTTTACTCGTGAACCTCCTCAGATTAAGGCAGTTAAAACATTACTTTAAGAGCTGCCGCACATTAGGCCACTAGTGGCGACCAGCGAAGGCACTTGTGGCCGCCACAAGCTGCGGACGAGTTTCTGTGGCCGCGTCCGAGCCACAAGCTACGGGAGTCGTCCGCGCTCACTACTGGTAATAAATAAAATAATAATAAAATTCTATATTTGCTCCCACAGAGCCTGGTGTCCGTACTGGGAAAACCTGTATGACAGATCGCCAGGCTCTCGGCCCAATGGATATTTAGTGCATGATGGAAACAATTTAACGTAGTTATAAGATAGGTAGAAGACAAAGGAAAAAGTGACGGAATTTTGGCGCTCGCTTCGTGCGCACAGCCACACACTCTGCCACCAGTGGCCGTAGTTAGTGGCGGCGACTAGTGGTCATAATGTGCGGCCGCCCTAATGGTTCAGTTCACCCACTAACTAGACGCAGTTACTAATGTCAGGTGTGAGGCTGTTCGAGCACGAGGTCAGCGTCAAAATGTGGCCACTGTAGTACGGTCGGTACAAACTCAGCTCTCGGGGTCATAAAACAATTAGTGAACAAGGTTGGGGAACGGTTTTAATTATAAGCTGTAGACGGACGGACATAGCGAAACTGTAAGGTTTCCTAGTTTATACGGAACCCTAAAAAGCCCAATCCAAATGTACATTATTATTATAACACATTGATGTTTTTTTGTTTTGACAGAATATTCAAATTACATAATTAATTATGTAAATTTAATAGGTAAATGTTAAGATTAGGTCTGAAAAGTGCGAAATAAACTGATTTATTAAAAAAAGAACAAATTAAACCGGGCAAGATCATGTCTCTCCGGCCATGGTAGGGTTCCGACTTTGATGATTTTTAGCCCCTGTTCCATGTATTAGGTATAAACACTTTAGTCGCCTATATCAGGTGTCGTCAGGAACTAATTAATCGAAATTAGTCTTGATAGTTTTCCTTTTAACCCTTAAATTGGCAAAAATAAAAAAGTCGTGAATTCAAACCCTATTTGATTTGAAATCAGCATAAAAAAAATAATCACCAAAAAATAAAAAAGTGAACATAGTGGTATGTGCATTATTACAATTTATTAGATACACTGCCAATGTAAGGGCTAAATTCGTTATATGCGCTTTCATTTAAGATATTTTTCTGATTTTTAGTTTAGGGGGGGGGGGGGGGGCCTTGACTCTAACAAAAATTTGCGCTTTAAAAATCAAAATGCAATCCCACGTTACGTGTAGGGTAGGTACAATAAAAAAAACACGTTTTTTTTTATTAGCAACAAGTTTTTAGAGCTGTTGGTATTTTTGTAGCTCTGCCTACCTCACGCTGGGAATAAAGGGGTGAAGGATTGTATGTATGTATGTATTTTATTTTACCACTTTGTTGGCGTGACTAATATGTATTCATGCCAAATTACAGCTTTCTACCTCTAAGGGTCTCTGAGGTAGGCTGCGGACGGAAGGACGGCCATGGCGAAACTATAAGTACCTAGGGTTCGTAGTTTGACTAGGTATAAAACTTCAGTCGCCTTTATCTTAGGAACAAATCAAGTACTAATGTCGGGTTCTTATATTCAAACCGCGGATAGATAAGGCTTACTTGGGGTTAAAATTTGACATGTTTCCCATACAAAATGTGTCAAAGGCCATGGCAGGGTAAGGGAACATCTTGTGCCTTAATAGCTTTTCAGGCAGATTTTTTTTGTGATGATGGGCCCTGCTGTTAGTAACTCCTATACAAAATTACAGCATTCTCCTCTTCTTACTTTCCAAGAAAAAAAATAATTAAGAAAAATAATTTTTCGTGAATATTTCCGCTTCTGTAAATTGATTTAATTCGTGCTTTAAACATATAATACACTTACCCGAGACGGACAATATGTCACTATAAACCGCATAACATTCCATAGACAAAATATTTTTTTCAAGGGTTAACATTTTTAATTTTTTTTTTTTCATAAGTTCTGAGAGAGAGACACCTCCAATTTTTTAACACATAATAGCCTTTCTGACGGCCTATAACATAAATTAAATTCAAGCTTCTAGCATTGGTGCATAGTACAAAAATTATTAAATTAAAACTTGGTAAGTCCCTGTGACGTAATAAAAAAGAAATAAATTCTTCTTATATTGAACCTTTTTTTAATGTTTATAAATGATTTATCACTGGCCTTATATTAAAGTACTATTTCTGACATCATAATTTTGACATATCGATAAAAAGAAAAACTATTGTAATTGGAATAATCGCAATACAACAATCCTGGGGTGCGATCATGCAAATGATGCAAAAATGAATCTTTATTCATTTTGCTTTACTAAAATTAAAAAGCCAATACAGGATTCGCTGTTTAGTGAAAGTTGTAACGACGTTGTTTCGTTGGAGGAGGTAACTATCATATCTTTTACAAGAACTATTTTGTATTCCAAAAGCTGTCTAGCCTCGATCAGAATAAATGAATATTATTGTTTTAGGTCAATCGATGGAAGTCGGGTATATATGAGCTACGCCTGCCTTCATATATTTGTCGGGATTTGTTCTTAAATGCAATTAAGGATTCAAGTTTGAACATTAATCTCGAGGAAGACGAAATCGTGTACATAGGTGTATGTACAACCTGTGGCATTCCGATAGACAGCTTTTGGAATACAAAATAGTTCTTGTAAAAGATATGATAGTTACCTCCTCCAACGAAACAACGTCGTTACAACTTTCACTAAACAGCGAATCCTGTATTGGCTTTTTAATTTTAGTAAAGCAAAATGAATAAAGATTCATTTTTGCATCATTTGCATGATCGCACCCCAGGATTGTTGTATTGCGATTATTCCATTTACAATAGTTTTTCTTTTTATCGATATGTCAAAATTATGATGTCAGAAACAGTACTTTAATATAAGGCCAGTGATAAATCATTTATAAACATTAAAAAAAGGTTCAATATAAGAAGAATTTATTTCTATTTATTACGTCACAGGGACTTACCAAGTTTTATTTTAATATTTTTTGTACTATGCACCAATGCTAGAAGCTTGAATTTAATTTATGTTATAGGCCGTCAAAAAGGCTATTATGTGTTAAAAAATTGGAGGTGTCTCTCTCTCAGAACTTATGAAAAAAAAAAAATGAAAAATGTTAACCCTTAAAAAAAAATTTTGTCTATGGAATGTTATGCGGTTTATAGTGACATATTGTCCGTCTCGGGTAAGTGTATTATATGTTTAAAGCACGAAATATTCACGAAAAATTATTTTTCTTAATTATTTTTTTTCTTGAAAAGTAAGAAGAGGAGAATGCTGTAATTTTGTATAGGAGTTACTAACAGCAGGGCCCATCATCACAAAAAAAATCTGCCTGAAAAGCTGTTAAGGCACAAGATGTTCCCTTACCCTGCCATGGCCTTTTAATCCGAAGTAAGCCTATCTATCCGCGATTTGAATATACGAACCGGCCGTTAGTCGTCATAGTGTTTCTATAAAATTCGTTATATGTGATTTCATTAAAGATTTTTTTCAGATTTTTGGTATACTTGAATCTAACTTCGAACTTTAATTCTTAATATTTCACAAACGGACCCTTTAATTGAAAAATGGTTTTTTGAAAGACCTATCCATCCACCCCATCCCATACCATGGGGTACACACACGAGAAAAATAATACATCCCCATGTTACATGTAGTGAAGGTACAGTCGAGTTCATAAATATGTATACACTTTAACACCCTATGTCACTTTAATCGCTGTGACAATTCATATATGGCAGTTTAAACATGACATTAAATAGATAAGGTACTAAAGGGTACACATATTTATGAACTCGACTCTACGTCACCAGCAGTAATATATGATCTAGCATTAGACTCAAATATATCTGACACGCACTTATGCCTTATGTTATGAGCTATCCAGCCCTGTCAGGTTGGCCACTATCTCCCGGACACCCTGTATAACTTGTATATTGTATTAGTTAGTTAAATTTAATCAATGTTAATCGACTGTGAGTTCATACATTTACAGCTGTTAACGCTCTAATCCTCGTTAAGTGGTTAAACATCGTATGGTGAAATTGGCGACAGTGACAAATATGATTTGTAATAAAAATAAATTGCTTTTCCCCGCCTACCTTTTCAGTTGAAAATTTTATAGCAGTTCAGTTTTTATTATTATTGTTAGTTCCGTCTTTATGGTTCAAGTTCAACGCATGAACCGATATATTAAATGTTTGCACTGGCGCGTGAGTTAGCGTGTGCCAATGGTTTTGTTTTTGTAGGGATTTAGAACGCACCATGTGCGTCACTGGTATTGAGTGCATGCTTGATAAAAACGGAATTGTATAAATATATAACCTTTTCATCTCTCCTGTTCGGAAAGTTTAATTTAAATGGATAGATAGCCGGGTGGAAAATTGCGTTTTCACCCCTAGGGTGGAAAGTATTTTTTTTTTTAATAGTTACGATTGGCCCGGAGTCTAGATAATTGAGCTACGTCATATTATTACAATAAAAGCTTTTTATATATCTAAACTCGGCTGTACGTTAAACGCCGTATTTATTACGATCTAATAGGTTCATATTAAAATAATTTTTCGACTGGTCTATTTTTCGCAATTCTTAAAATCGTAAATTATTTCTCTATTCTGCTGCCCGCCATAATGCCATGATAGCACAGCATGACACTTTTTTTTCACGTTACGGCATGGCCATCTAGAAAATACACATAGTGCCAACATTAGAAAAGTTTAATCGAGTTGGTCACGACCAAGGAGCTTATTATACAATACTGGAGGTTGAACATCCGTTCGAAACAAGAAACTTGATCTTTATTACGTCACGAATATATTCTATCTCTTTCCTCACAGTCGAAATGAAAAGTAGAGTGTCTAACTCGGGTGAAATTACCTATTTCCCCTCGAACTATTGGCGCCCTCACTTCGTTCGGGCGCCAGAAATATCTCGGGTGAAATGGGTCACTTTCAACCCTTGGTTATCAATCTACTATTTCAATGCATTATATATCCTGAACTGTCTTTTCTAACTATAATGATTGCAACATACATACATACATAAACTCACGCCTTTATTCCCAGAGTGGGGTAGGCAGAGCTACAGAATTTCCAACAACTATAAAAACTTTTTGATAATTCTGTAACCACATTTTGCACACTTAGGCGAAGATGTTTACCAGTGTAACTATTAGTGACAGGTTGCAAGCCAATCGCCTAACAGTACTACACGCCTTTATTACCTTAGTCGGCTTTTACGACATCCACGGAAAGATACGGAGTGGCACTATTCTAATCCGGCCACCACACAACAATGATTGCAACAATGGCTGTTTATACCGTAGCCCTGACGCGGGACCAGGAATAACGCAATAGTATTCATTTATTTATTTTATTCAGAAAAAGTGCAGAGGCACCCGATTTGCATGTTGTTTGTAGCGTCAATTCGTATACAGATGCTTCTCGAATGTTCTGAACCGAGCCGCTTTGAAGCTTGTAGGTATTTTTTGAGTAAATACCTATACAGGATAGGATGACAGGTAACTCGACCTATTCCTTGTAAGGGTTTATACTAGGTAGAGCTAATTTGCATTCATTTTGTCCTAGTTAACTAGGGGTCTAATGTCACTGGTTTTCAAATTATTACACATTTTCAATAGGTATTATTAAAATATTCCGTCTTTTTACCCTCCCCCTTCAGCAGTCGGGTTATTTGTTTTTCAGCCTATACATATATGTGTGTCTGTATGTTTGTTCCTTTGTGGCGCTCTAGAAACTAAACTCGTGGACCGATTTTGAGGATTCTTATGTCAATCGATTTGTCTTAATCTGGTGAGTGTCACTAAAGATATGAGGTAGGGTAGAAGTACCGGTTTTGGCCATCGTTACACCGTTTTTGACCACTTTACATTTTAATTTATAATTTTTTTTTTTTTTTTTTTTTTTTATATAAAGCATTATGAAATTCCGAACCTATTTTTATATTTTATCTTTATATAAATTTTCAGTCTTAACTATTTATTTAAATTATTTTTAATTTTACAGTGTTTTTGATACTCATTCCAACCTTAAATGGCCAAAAAGGGTACATTGGCCACAAGCGGTACTTCTACCCTAAGGGCAGACATGCACGGACCAGAGTTAGCCCTTAACCCAGAGTTAAGCGTCTACTTTTGTACGTGGTTTGCCGCCTAACCTCGGGTTAAGACGCTAACTCTGGTCCACGCAAGTGGGCCTAAGAGGGAGATAAACATTATATTGTAAAAATAAAAAACCGGCCAAGTGCGAGTCGGACTCGCGCACCGACGGTTCCGTACAAACCTTTACGTAAAAAAGTAAAAGTTCACCCATCACGACAATCGGGCTATTCCCAGTTGTCCACACCCCTTTTGGCAACACTGTGTTAGTTTTTAGTTACTTTTTATTAATGTACTTTAGTAGATATTAAACTAACACAGTTGAGTAAAATTAAATAGTGTGAAATGTCCACATAATTTCGAGGGTGTGGACAACTGGGAATAGCCCGACAATCGAGTTAAAATATGTGATGTACTTAACTAAAAATTTAAGGTATGGGTTTTTTCCTTTATATGTGCTATAAAACATTGCTTCATGCCAAACTTTAAGATTCTAGATAAACTGGAAGTACCCTTTAGGTTTTGATTCCCTTGCGAGTTGCAAGTTTGAAAATATGCGGCTTAAATTGCTGTTTTCTTTGATTGCGTTGACATAGAAGTTTGATTTTGTTACAGCTTAAAGGTATTATAGACCTGAGTATTTGATATAAATTTCAGCTTGATACCTCTACGAATTCCTGAGAAAAAGGGTCTTGACAGACGGACGGACAACAAAGTGATCCCATAAGGGTTCCGCTTTTTCCTTTCGAGGTGGGGAACCCTAAAAACAGTCTATTTCCATAATTTTTAATTTTTAATGATCATTCAGGATTTGTAACGATTTAAATTTGGTTAGCAACAGCTGGGTTTTTAAAGCTTGCTTTTTGTTAGACTTGTTATCTAAAACTGTCAATTGAGAAAAAATACTTCACTCTGGAACCTAAAAATGCATTTTTCTAATAGCTAATGAAAGTAATGAATGAGAAAATGCTTCAAATAATAAAACGCTTGGCGAAAATTCCTAAAACCTTTGAAATAACTGGTTCTTAAATTACAAGACAGTTTTTGGTTTGAATATGTCGTTCCTATCGAGGGGGATTACTCCATAAACACATACACTTGTCGTAAAAATTACGGAAGTAATTTCCTGAATTCATAAGCTTTCCAAAAAGGTGCAAATGTTGTTCACTTAGGTAAGTACAGATATGAAAAATTAAGCTTATTAAACGAGCAGAAGGCGCGATGTGTATAAATCAAGAATATCAAATATTTGTTCTTGTTTTGCAGGTTACTGACATTAAAAATATTAATATAAATATGTTAATATTAATAAATGTTATAAATATGATTGAAAACTCCTCTCGCATTAGTAATCATCATCCTCAGTGTCTAAAATTGAACTTTTTATACATGTTTTTACTAATTGTGGTTTCATCACATCTTGTAAATATTAAAAAATAATAAAAAAATACCAAATGTACATATTTTCAAAAAAATAATCTTGTGGTGGATATGAGGGTATTACATAACATTTTAGGTATATTTTACAAATAATGATTCAACCGTATCATATCTGCAGGAGCCCAAACTTGGTTTGTGTTCAAAATGACTTTTATTTTTATTTAAAACAAGTGACTGAGATATAATGATCTGATAATATTTTTAGAATCGGCTTAGTAAGCCCTTTCATTAGATACCACAATAGGTTTCACATTAAAAATCAATACAAAAAAAAAAATTGGCGTCATAACTCCTTTTCTTTTTTTACGTGCTACGGGTCAAATTGTTTTTTATGGTCTAAAGATCAATCGTTCCGATTTTCATGCTTTTAACACGATTTGCAGCATTTTTTAGCATACTGCTAGCATTACTAAATGAAGAAGTCCCAATGGTGTTAAATCCTGGTTTCTTATTAGCCAAGGGATCCCATAAACCGACGTCAACCCGCCTAGGGCTGATAGAGCAGCTAAAAACTATCGATTTAACCCCTATGTATGTTCAGCGATTTTAACTAGTTTTAGAGATATTATTTTATCTAAATTTTTGTAATTTTCCATTAAGTCCATGTCACAAACAATCATTAATTTCATGTTTTATTTCATAACTTTTTCAGTGGTATATAATATTACATAATTAGAATCATTACGAATCTACGAAGTTTTTAAACCTATTGACCCGTTTTTTTTTTAAAAAAGTATTCACTTACAGTTGTTTTTTCCATATAAAGTGAAAAGCAAACACTGGGACACCTTTCTTATTATTTCTTTAAAAGTTTAACTTTACATTGACGAAATCACTGCGGAACGCCAAAGAAGACTGTATAATTGATTGTAATTTTTATGATTAAATTAATATATTAATGAGACTCTTTTAGGTTATGTGTGATAAATGTTAATAATTTGTGTGGTGAGCTTTTCCAAGAGGTTCAAAACGACGGCACCAAAATTTTATTGTACAAACTCATGATTGGAAGTATGGAATCCCTATTCAATAAATTTAATTTGATTTTGTTAAGTAAACCTAGTCTACAAACAAGGTTTATGCAGGAAGTGTTGTATTAATTGAGGTCTAGGTAATAAATAAGCAACGGTCGAATGCTTATTATAATACTCTGAAGTAATAAATATAGCCTATTGCGATTGTTTGTTTACATTGTTTGAAATGTTTGAATGACGTTCGTCTATTATGACTTTGTTTGAAAAACAGATCACAGATAATAAAAGATCTTTTCCGCCATTTTGTCGTAGTAAGTAGGCGAGGTTACTTTTATTTAATAAATTATTTTAATTAAAACTTTAATATTAAAATACTCTAAATTTGATCCTTATAAAAGGCTATTCTATCGATTAAAAATTTAAAATCGAGTGGTTTTTCTTTTAGGTGTATCCCAATTACTGTTGACCCGGGAAAGTGTTACACTTTCTCGAGGTCCGCATATACAACTTGTCGTATACAGGGTGACCGCGAAGTCGCGATCTTAACTTATTTTTCACACCACCTGCTCGACAATGCCAAATTACATATCATGCAAACCTTACGCAAACCAAATCATTAAAGCCCTTGGCTTTAGCCGGGGTGTAATGTTGTACTGAATCTCATTATAACCCGCTGGGTTGTAACATTTTCACTTTTCATAGTTCTTATTACAATGGCCTTAAAGTCTAATTTCGTAATAAAAGATCAACTAATACTCGAAGGCCGGGCGCGGCGCCGCCGCCACCGCCGCGTCGCCCGCGTCCAACCTAATTTGAAAATCGAACATTTTCTAAAATCGAGCTGGCCACGGCAAGCTGAATGGAACACATTTGAAATTAAACAAAAGCCGCGAGTATTGTAAGACGCTGCAATAAAATACATTGGTGATAACTGCAAAGTTTTAAATAAATATATCAAAATTGAAGAAAACATCAAATATCAATTTTCACTTTAAATTTTAATTTACTATAATAAAACGCTGTTTTTAGTAGACTCGCTTTTTTGTTGTCTCGCAAAAGGTGAGAAAAGTAGAGTACACTCCTCGGGGATAAAGCTGTTTTCGTCTTGGGCGCGCTTGAACCCCTCACTACGCTCAGGACTCTTCTTAATTCCCTCGCTTCGCTCGGGAATTAACTCGTAACACCTTCGGGAGTTAAATCTGGAGTCCTTCGTTACGTTCAGGATTCAATATCGCGCCCGTGACATAAAACTGTGCTTTATCCCCTCGGTGTATAATCTACTATTTCCCAACTCAGTAAATGATTGAAATTCTATTAGTATAGTAGTTTGAGAAACAATGGAAGTTTAACATTTTACTTAAATAATATTATTTCCCTGATTTATACTAAAACTAGCGACCCGCCCTCGCTTCGCTTCGGTTTATTTGAGTTTTCTATAACACACGTACATAAAACAAAATTTATTATACATAAAAACCTTCCTCTTGAATCACTCTATCTACTAAAAAAAACCGCATCAAAATCCGTTGCGTAGTTTTTAAGATCTAAGCATACATAGGGACAGACAGCGGGAAGCGACTTTGTTTTATACTATGTAGTGATTATGGTCATCTAACATTTTCATGTTAAAACCTATTCTCATACTGTAGAGCTTTTAGATTTGAACCTTGCAAAAAATCTGAATAGCGGTTTTTTCTTGAATCATGTATTTAACTTAGTTCTCCAAATGATAACGGAAAATTAAAGACTTTCCATGCCCGGAACAAGGTAATAAAAATAAAAGCTTTGTGAATTCATACAAGGCAAAATAGTTAACAGGATAACTTTAGTTACCTACTGTATGTAAAGCATTATACTTAATAGAATCTGACAAGTAAGAAATTGAGTATATCTTTGATCCTGGATAAAAAGATTTCATTTAATGTATACCTATTCAAGTAAAAAACAAATAAGTTGTCTTAACGCTTTTAAAAATATTACGTGATGTTCCTATATTTCAGTTTTTTTAGAATTAGAAACCACGACAACATTATATTGCGGCTCGTGAACTGTAATCTCTTTACAATTTGTACCTACTACACGACACGACACGCAAATAAAGTGACATTAAAACAATTTTGTTTTGCGACTATTGTACTGTACTATTGCTAGGTAATAAATAGTTGAACAGACGCAATGTTATGGTGGTTTCTAATTCTAAAAAAACTGAAGTATAATGGTGTAGCGAGTTTCAGTTTTCTTTGCTGCCACTCGACCCCGGCAGTCACCTGTATATACCATATTATACTACGAGTAGACAAACGAGCACACAGGCCACCTGATGGTAAGTGGAAACTGTGACCCATAGACATTCGCAATCACAAGACTGCAATGCAATCCTAAGACTGCAAATGCGTTGCCAACCCTGAGGCTAAGATGGAATGCCTCTATGCTAGTCATTTCACCGGCTGTTTACATAATTATTGGTAGTATAAAACAGTACCTACTAAGTAATAATAGTTTAATAATAAAATAAAATAATAACTTTACAAATATCGAGGTTGGGAGATAATATCGAAAAAACCGATCACCGATAACCGACCTTTTGCAAGGTGAATAGGTACCCTTAAATCATGCAGATTTATGGTACAATATATCGTTCATTGAATACAAAACGGACACATTCCAAAATGAGTCAGTGTTGCATTTAAAAAAAATAATCTATGCGTATAAGATTTTTAATGCAAGAGCAAATTATTTTGGAATGTGTCCGTTTTGCATTCAATGAGCGATATGTATAAACGTTATGAATAAGAAGTTCCGGAATAACTTACATGCGTCATCTGGCAAAATGAAATATCCATCTGATAACGATAAAGTATATGTAATAGTATATTGTGTATTAAGGGTGGTAAAGAAAGAATTACAAACGAGAGTCTGTTAGAAGCCCGAAGCCGTAGGCTGAGGGCTTTAATGACTCGAGCTTTGTATTTCCTTTACCACCCGTGTAACATACAATGTTTTTCATCACAATTGCGAGGAAATGAAATAAAATCAGACAAAAGATCATATTTTTAACTTATTAGCGGCAGACTACATCATTGTCTGTGACTTACCACAGATAATGTCAAACGTTTTCGGAGTCCGATTCTAGTGACATATGAGATCAATAGTTTATTATGCGAGATTGTTAGGAAATAGTATTCAACTGACATTTCATCTCGAATGAAACTTCATATCGAATGGCACAAGAATTGGGGTCCTGACGTATTGTGATAGTTTGAGTCCACGTATAACATTTAAAAAAAAAGCTATTACGCACTTAAGTAACGTAATGGTAAAAAAAAGGCCCGCGGGTATTATTTTGGATTTACGGTCGATTTTTCTAGCATGTTAGGACACTATTTACGAGCAAGTGTGATGAAAAATATTCTAAGACACTCAGTCCATATATTCATTATAGCCCAACAGTGGGACCGGATTTTTGCCCTACAAGTTTTTAAAATTCTAATGTTGAAAAAAGTTTGCTTAATGGCATGGGACATATTTCTAAGCATATTTGTAAAATATAGCGAAAAGTTAGAACGAGCTTTAGGTATTAATGAGGTATTTATATTTTATTATTGCTCATTAATGAATATTGAATTAGAGTGATATGTTTGTCGCTTTATGCTATTAAGTTGTTAGATTTTTTTTAGCTTGGGACATAGTCAAACGAGAATTAGTGTATTATTATGCCAATATTGAATTAGAGTTTGAAAAATCCACAACAATATCTTTCAATTCTTAAGTTAATAAACAAACCAAAAGTTTAGAGCAATAAGATATCTTCTTCAAAAGATATATGCGTTTCTGTCATAAAACATCTAATATTTAATTAAAGTCTGTAAAGATAAGTCTACTACAGTAAAAGAAGGTATGCAGCCATACTACAGAAATTTTGAAATTTCTGTGATTAGCTTGTAGTACAACAATATAATCTATTTAAAAAGGCGCGAAATTCATAACCGGCCCGCACAGGGCCTTAAGGCGGCCGGCGCGCGGGAGCCGTAGGCGACCGAGGGATCGATACCTCGCCCCCCGCCGCCGCGCACGCCCTGCGTTCGTCAAACATTTCGCAATCATTGTTTGTTTACGTGCGCATATTATTAGATGCAGTTTAAAACTGAAAGATGTACAGCGCGTTTATTTAGGGCTTGTTGTTTGATCAGTAGTTAATCTAACTAATTGTTAAAATTCTTTTTGTGCATAAGGCTCAATTAGAATATAATGAACTTAAAATTACGGTGTAATCATATCGCTTGCCGAATGCAATAAGGGCACAAATCAAAAAAGCAACATTTGGAGAAATTGGCTGTCAAAGTTTTCATGAATGGGTTTGTGTCCGCAAAAACAGATGTATTTTCTCCAAATTTGCAGTTATACATATTGTAATTGGTATTATCTGTTCTGTAGAATATATTCCTCCATATCAATTTTTTTTTAATATTAGGTGTATAATTTTGATATTTATATGCGTTTAAATATGGGTACTTAGAGTTGAGCCCTTATAGCACAAATAATGTGTGCTATTTTTGTTAACTGTGAAAAAAATATTATGACAAAATATGAACTATCTTCAAATGTTTAAGTTAATTAAGGGGGAAGTTTAATTAAATGAAAACCGGTAACCACAGAACAAAGCAGAAGTAAGAAGCTTTTTAGGTTTGGTAAACTTTTCTGCCCGGTTCATACCAGATTTCAGCACACTCCCAGAGCCATTGCGAAGACTAACTAGACAGGATGTAGAGCAATTTGTATGGAATGGAGAACATCAAGACGTTTTTGACAAATTGAAGATCCTTATTGCAAAAGCTCCAGTCTTAAGCTAGCTATTATGATAAGAACGCAGATAGGTACTACACTAGTTACTGATGCGAGTCCAGTTAGGATTGCTGCAGTCCTTACTCAGCGTCAGGGAAAGAATGGTCAGGTTCAGCCAGTTGCAATAAAATATATCAGTAAAGCATTATCATCGACGGAACAGAGGTAAGTACTCACAAACTGAGAAAGAGGCCCTTGCAATTGTATGGGCCTGCGAAAGCCTATACATGTACTTAATTGGGAAACAGTTCATTATCATATCGGACCACAAAGCTCTAGAGGTTATTTATTCAACAAATTCTAAGCCAAGTGCCAGGATACAGCGGTGGGTGCTACGTCTGCAACCTTACACTTTCAAAGTCATTTATAAGCCTGGAAAAAGCAACATTGCTGATCCAATATCAAGGTTGTTGGATACAAAACATGCAGATCTGCAGACTGAGGATAATGAAGATAACCTATTGATAGCCATGATTAAGACATCTGTTGATACAGTCACTATTGAAGAAATTCAAGAAGCTACTTTAACTGACCCTAATTTGAAGGAACTCATGCAGGCTATAGAGAAGGATGTTTGGAGTCCCCAATTAAGAAAATATGAGTTAATAAAAGTTGAACTATGCCTCGTCAATGATATTATACTAAGAGAAACAAGAATCATAGTACCACATAAATTGATACCTAGAGTTCTGGAATTAGGACATGAAGGTCATATCTGAGTAAACTCTATGAAAGCAAAACTTCGTACTAAGGTATGGTGGAAAGGAATGGATAAAGACATAGAGTACTGGGTAGATACATGTGAAGGTTGTCATTTGGTTAGACAGACTTATCCAGAACCTGTGGTATCGGCAAAATTACCTAGTAAAGTATGGGAACTTGTGGCAATTGACTATTTAGGACCCCTACCATCAGTATATTACCTATTGTTTATTGTGGATTACTACAGCAGATATTATGAAGTTGTAATACTAAAGAATCAAACAGCAGAAAGTACAATTGAAGCTCTTAAAAGAATTATAGCTTCAGAAGGAATTATGGATGAAATTGTATGTGATAATGGACCTGCATTTAAAGATGAGAGATTTAAAGAGTTTGTGACATCACAAGGTATACGGCTACGACATACAACGCCCTTATGGCCGCAGGCAAATGGAGAAGTGGAAAGACAAAACAGAAATGTTCTAAGAAGACTACGGATAGCGCAAGCTATGAAGTTAGATTGGAAAAAGGAACTGTTAACATATTTGTCAGCTTATCGCACAACACCGCACTCGAGCACAGGAGTGCCTCCAGGAAATCTATTTAGAGGGAGGGCTATTAAAACAAAAATACCGGAAATGAATATGAATTATAACCTGAATGATGAGGAGATACGCGACCAAGACCAGTACAAGAAAGATTGCAACAAGCGGTATGCGGACAGTAGAAGGCATGATAAGATATCAGACATTATCCCTGGTGATAAAGTATTGGTAAAACAGAGAAAGGAAAATAAATTGAGTACACCATTTTCTCCAGTCGAACACACTGTTGTGTGGAAATCTGGTAATTCTGTTGCTGCTCAGGCACCAGATGGTAAATTAGTTAAGAGAAATTCTTCTTACTTTCAACTTATCAAGCACTTAGCAAGGGACTTAGGAAGATTTAATGGAAATGAAGCAGTAATGAAGGAAAAGGAAAGAGATAAAGAAACGGGAAAGGAAATTGAAGGACAGGAAACCATGGATGTGACAGACTACCCTAGAACTAGACAGAACACCCCGGACGTGACAGACTGTATTCAGACTAGGCCATTAAGAGAGAGGCACATTCCAAAAAAATATAATGATATCCTCTTGGCTGTAATTATAGATTCTATAAATTAGTTATATGTTATGTTTAAAATGAAATGCATGCATGTAGTTGTGTAAAAAAACTAATTACGGAATTGACGTCAAATTTCAAATAGGTATACAATGTCGAACGGTGTCTTCTAATACTTACCTGCAGACGTGTTATAAATAAGTAACTACATGCAAGAGCTACATGTAAGTTTTTCACCTATACTTTCGTTCTATAAATAACTCTTAATTTAATATCATTTATTTCAATTATATTTTATGTAATTTACAAGTGCGGCCGGATTACCGGTGCATTACGGATTTAATTTGCAATAATGTAGGTATAGAATATTAAGGCAGGTAAATACTTACTGTTGTGGTGTAATCAAACGTTTATTCCTTTATATTTCCTTCGATTCATTGTGAAAGCACATGAATAAGTAGCGGGCACAACTTAAAAATGAATCTGAAAATGTATGCAATACGGGCACAACTAAGAAATGCCTCTATAGCACAAGTTACCGCGTGCTTTTTGCGACGAGTGCAAGCGGCCGACTGGTGATGGGCCGGTATAGCAGGAAAGGGATAGATAGTTTCTCACAGTGCTATACAGGCACGAATGCCATCTATGTTCTGTTACAGTAAATATTTGACTGAGGCCTTTAATGCATACGGTAAATTGAGCACTTTAGATCACGATTCCGCAATAATCTCAAAACTCGAAGATTTTGAGTTGTGCCCTTATTGCATTCGGCAAGCGATATATTATCTCCGGTAAACATATAAAATTTTAGTGGACTAATACTGAATTACGTAATCTGCAAAATATTTAATTCTCATCCTCTGGACGAAAATTGAAAAGTCAGGTGTGATTTTGTGTCAGTCTCAATTTGTCCGACCTATGCCGATTTATATTTGTTTGATGCAAAATGATCTTTGGTGGTTAGGTACTCGACTAGACATTCCATTTTCGTCCGCCCAAATTGTCATTGCTGCACGAGTAAAATCAATTTAAATATATGGACGAAATCTAGAAACGGCTAAACTATTAGATTAATTTCCGGCCTTTTACTCTGGAGTGGACGAAAACTAAAATTTACACCTCAGTTTTCGGACAAGGATTAACTAAATTTTATTTATTTTAAAATAATACTTATGTTGTTTGGTAATATGAAAGAAAACTTATATTAAGTACCAATAAAAGATATTGTTAGCCAATCCGTTTTTTTTTTACTATTTCTTAGCTCATCTACAAAATGGTCGAAAACTACCTGACAGACTTTCGGTCGAAAACCAAAATTTGCGGACGAAAACTAGTAAAATCGGTACTTTTATCATTAACATTTTTTATAAAAAAACTGTGACAATTATAACTGAATGCTTGATCTAACCTAAAATAAAGCATATTAGCACTAAAGTTATTTTTTTTCTCTATACATTTTATTACTTGAACATATTATTCTAGTCCTCCAAAGCTAGCAACTCAGCTAACTGGACGAAAACCGGCTTTAAATCACCCTACCTAGTTTCATAGTGTACTAGGTGAAAAAAGGCAACTCATAAAATGCAAACAATATAGAAATAAATAAGAGAAAGTTTCGTCTTTCCATTTCCTTTAGCGAAGGTATAACAAAATAACTATTTTCCATTGATATTTATGTATTAATTAAAAACACGCTTTGCATTTTTTTTTGAGTAAAGTGTTGGGATCGTGGCTCGTGGCCGCGCCGCCCGCAGTCAAGGGCACCACGCAACCCCGCACCGCTGCGCTGATCGCTTCCACAGCGAGGCGCGCACACGCCGCGCGTTTGAATTATACCTACGTATCACGGAGTGCTTTACGTATCAGTATTTAGTGTCCTCATGATTTTATATTTCTAATCTTTTGTTTGGTAACTGAGATCATTGTCATGACTGCTTATAAATGAACTCTACAAACTCTAATTCAATATTGGCTTTACTGCTTCACCAGAAGTTACCTAATATCTAGACAGGCCGATAGTCTACATTTCTAACTTTTTTCCAGTGTATTAAGTTGATGGATTATATCATACTTGTGCGATATCAGCTAGGTACTCTAATTCATTATTTACAAAGTAATTAGCATTTTTTTGTTTACCAGAATGCAGGTGTTCCAGGTTTCTAAAATCGGAATATTGTAAAGAAATTAAAGTGATATACGATATGCCACCGTTTTTTTTAAACTCTAATTCTATATTTACAAAGTTATTGGCAAAAATTAGTATAGGTATGTCAATTTGTCCGAAACCCCCGACTATAATTTTCTAACTTTTTAGATTATTGTTATTTAACATGCCTCCAACGACATATCAAAAAAGAACAAACTCTAATGTTATCTAAGCCTATTTTTCTCCCACTACAGGTCTGTTATAACAGCGACTGTTCACCGAAAGTGACGTGGCATTGGCTCAAAGCTTCAGTATCCGTGCCGTAAATATTTTTTAAACCATGAACTGACAGACATTGCAGAGGAAATCGAAAAACGCTTAACAACTGAAGACTTTTATAAGGGATTTTACTTCTCGCCATTTTATGTTCATGAAAAGGAGAATTACTGAAGACGAGGCAGCATGGCTTTTGGCCCTAGCCTGTTCGTAAAGGACAAATGAAAAAAAAAAAAAAAATCGAAAAACGCTTCAGTCAGGCTCACATCACAGGTCAGTCTCTAGTGTCAAACAAACAAGAGCGGAATCGGAATGTCGCACAGCTTCGTGCAAATTTTATTCATTTAATTTACTTTATTAAGTTTAGCTGGTTTTGAAAGTTTTATTAAAGAATTTAAGTTCGTACTTGATTTGTTTACAACAAGGATGTTCCATGTTGTTTGAAGCTTTGGAACTGAGTGAATAAGGAAGTTGAGATGAGTTCCGTTTGTTACAACGGTTGCGGCGATAGGCTGATCCATGAGGCAGATCAGCTGATTTCGTATACAGAACGAGGGTCGACGGCTCTGCTGTTTTATCCTCGGAAGAGGCCGGATTACCGCACGGTGTCGGTGAGGAGAGAGACGCACCAAATAATATGGTACCGTACGACGAGTGCGCCTCCTCTGCGACACGCGTACGAGGGCGCGCTTGACATCCGGGACATCAAGGAAGTCAGGGTCGGCAAGTCCTCCAAAGACTTTGAGCGCTGGCCCGAAGACAGCAAGCGCTTGGAGAGCTCCAAATGCTTCACTATATACTATGGCACAGAGTTCAAATTGCGCTCGGCATCCTTTTTTGGTAAGACCCTTTAACACTCACCCAGTTAAATATAGAACGGAATGTTTTCATGGAAAATTCACAGCTCTGTTTTGATTTGCTTGCAAATTTATACTGTAGCGCTCGCTGCATCATACCGTTATGCATTTAAAATAAACTTTCTTACATTTCAGCTCAGTCGGACAAGGATTGTGAGGCTTGGGTGAAGGGCGTAAGGTTCCTAGTAGACGAGGCGATCAACACCCCATATCCATTGCAAATTGAGCGCTGGCTGCGGAAAGAGTTTTATATCATTGAGAATTCTCATGAAAAGTAAGTGTCTATTTCATTACAATGTACTTGAAAAACAAAGAGCAACGGTCTGGTGCAATGATTTTGTAATTCTGATGGCTTGACATCAGGTAATTATTGTCTATTTATAGGTATTGATATATGTACATATATTACTGAAAATTCTTATAAACATTGAAATAATTTCTTTATCCAACTAATGTTTATGTATGATGTTTAGATATTTGACTTATAATATAATCATGAGAGATGTCTGAGCAGACTTACTTGAAATTGAGTTACACAGGTCATCTATGAACCGGATTAAACCAGGTCTCTTGGGAATAGTGATGTGTCATTTCTCTTTCTTGAGAATTCTCATCATTCTCGATACAAAAAAAAAGTGTTGTTTCCGTGAATTCTCGAGAACAGCACATCTCTCCTTGGAAATATTGTTAAACACAACCTGCAAACAAAGTCACAAGCAAAAGCTAGTAGACCACAAGTTTATGTACATTATGTATCATTACAAACAATGCTTAATTACATGTGAGCAAACCAGGATGTGAACTAATAGAATGTTAATGTTAGGAACTAACAGAAACTTTAGATAGTAGTGTAATAATGTTATTATAAAACTTTTAAAAATAATTTGAGTACGATGTGGTTTTTGATGAAAAGCATTTTCCAGTTAGTTAAGAGAGATTTTGACACAGCAATGCGACAAAGACAAATTAAACAATATAAATAATAAATGAAAAAATCTATGGCGCTTTTAAATATTTCGAAAGGGTTTTTGTTTTAAAATGCATAGCCTAGCATACCTGTTAAAAAGGCTACAAGAGGAGCGTGCCATGTGAAATCCCCTAGTCCCTTTCTTTTGCTTACGTCATAGCTGTGGAATAAAAAGGGAATAGCTCTGAATGTTTTGTTAGTCTCTACGCGACACAATTAATGAGTATATATTCAACCTTTTGTCTTGGCAGTCTGAATAGGAACTCACTGTAGTAGGATAGCACCAGTGTTGGACACTTTAAGCTGACAGGCACTGATAATGGACACTTAATCACATCTGTTTCCCAGAGGGGTAGGCAGAGACCACTTCTTTCCACCTGCTACGATCCTGACAAATAAGTTATCTTATTATAATGGTTTCATTAGTATTGTGCTGAGATTCTGCAATGCAGCTTTTGATCAAAATGCCACAATAAAAGAAAACTGACAATACAATTTCATTTTGCATAATAATTACTACAGAGGCCGGGAAGTAGGGGGTTGCTGGCCGAGTGATATAGATAGTTACGAGGCTGGTAACCCCTTTTCACGGCGAGGTACGTATATTACTTTTTCTACTCCTGTACTTTTATTACTCTTTTACATAGTCACGAACACTATTATAAGAACATAGATAATATGACTTCAGAAAAGTCTATAACTCTATTCCCCATAACAGCTCTCGGTGTCGTAAAGTCGCCCTAACGATACGCCACAGATTACTAAGTGTAGCCTGTTAATCATATTTTAACGATTGTGAAATAGGGACTATAAAACACCTAATGTCTTGAGAAATCATTTCAGTTATCTGATTGGTCGATTTTAAAATAGCTGTATTCTGATTGGTTGATACGAATTACAAAGTTTTTTTAAAAGATTTAAATTAGTTAAAGAGAAACACGTACCTAAAAGAACCTATCGTTCCGTTTGACAGTCGATGTGTATTGTGATTGGTGGATTTAATTTAGTGAAGTATTCTGATTGGTCAAATTAAAATGTTTTGGAATTGTAAATAATTCTTTTTTCCATTCCGTCAATTTAAAAACAAAGTAAACCATAGACACATATTTTGTCATTTTCTTGTTTCCCGCTCGTTTGTTGTTCTTTACTTCGTTCGTTCGTTTGTAAGTTTTTTCGCTTAATTTTGCATTTCATTTGAAACCTAGTCGTAGAAAAAGTATTGTATGCAACGGTGTATAACTAAGTCAAAAAACACTCGTGGACTTTCCTTTACGATGTTCGCCTTCGGCTCACATCGTAACTCACGCCACTCATATATTTTGACCTCTCTTATACAACTATTGCATAAACTACTATTCTCAAGTATATGCAATGAAATAAAAAAAATACATCACTCAAAATAGGAAATTGATATAAGGTCCACCCTAGCAAAGAAAAGTAATTGCATGTTAAAATAAAGTACCAGGAGCGCAGTGTTAATTAGCAGGTATACCAGGCATTAGCGCAACTTACAATAAGATCGCAGGCGGTGCGGGCAACCGGCGGGCGGTTGGCGGGCGCACACGACACAGCGCGGATGTCTCCCAAACGTTTATGCATTTCCTAGTATTTCACACTATAACTTTTTCTCAAAAATGTTAATAATATAATTTAGCTATTCAGCCTGTTTATAAACACAGTCGCCATGTTTACATGATAATTTAAAAAATAACTTCCTGGCCCACGCCTTCAATTTTGTATGAAATTCCATCACAGTTCTCTCGAGTTGTTCCGCCCGCAACGTGACACTTTGAAGCCAAAAATAACTAATATAACACCAACATTTCATTGCATGTTTGAGAAAAGTAATTTAAATTTGGCCATTTGACATTTTAACATTGCATACTGTATGCACATAATGTTTACAAATCATTTGCCAGAATAAGAAAATCAGTTGTGCGATGTGATGTTTGATTTAATATTTAATGAAGCCAAATTAAGCAAGACATGGCATTATGTTACCTAGTTCTGTATTAATAATTTTGCCTATGCATAAACCCCAAAAGTTGATAAAGTTAAAAGCTGGATGGATAGTTGCTATTATTATACGGTTATTTCTACATGCTCACATACACATGCAAAATCTTTAAAGTTTACCTACTATTATATTAGTATTTATATGACAGCTTATGCCGGCGAATTTATTATGGTTGTATTTCAATCTCTTACATTGTAAGATTTGTTATATTAGCGATGCAATAAATATCCCCTTATACCTTTTGCTGGCAATACACCAAATCTGTACTACCTAAATTATAAGGACGCCTCTGCACTCCTATGGCTATAGCAACTTTAACTCTATATTGCTATTAATACGGTTGTGTAACTCAATTCAATTAAATTTTTGGGAAAATAATGGGCCCAACAATGCTTTGATGATTCTGCCAATGTCGACGTTGGATAGTGCACTGCCATTTGACATTTTAGTCTTCTGCGGTGGTTGAGGTTTCTAGGAGGGTAAAAATGTAGTTTATGGCAAAAGACTAACATTATAAACCTTGTAACAGTCAGTATTTATGCTAGAATTATAGTTGGCTTGCTAGGGGTAGAGTTGTGTCGGTTTGTTGTGTTATCAAAATAGATGCTTTAAATCCGTGACTGAGCGAAATGCAGGGTTTAGGGGTTCCTGGGCTAATACTACTTAGGAGCATGAGACTAATGCGGGGGAGTTTTTCGCATTATCGTCCATCGCCTATTTGTGACTTTGTCTTGACTTAGCTGGGGGCCCCTCGAATCCACGGGGCCCTGGGATGAAGCCCGATCCGGCCCTGGCGAAATGTTTTGTTGTTATTTATAGACGAAAGCCATACTCCACTTTTTGTCTCACGGAAAAGGCAAACGAGTACATAGGCTACGATTCTATAAAGCTGACAGTAACTGCTGATAGGTGACAATTTTGCTTGGAAATGTATATCAAATCGTCATCAAATTATCCAATTTCAGACCAAGATTATCTATTGATTATCACTATTATCAGGCATACTGTGGTAGTCCGAATTAAATTTAGAATATTATAAAGATACAGAATTTAAAAATGTTAAACACTTAAAAAAATTAAACTGATCTAATGATATTTATGCAACGTGTTACATTTCATCAGAGTTAAGTTTGTACCGTTGCATACGTAACATATTAAGTCTATATATCGTTAGTGATAGTGCAATACCACGTAATTACCAAAGCTTCATTCAAAAAAGGCCTTGTTTTTGCACCTTATACATAAGTTGGTTACTTTTGCACTTTTACCAGCGGTAATATCCCACTGCTTTGCAAATGCGTCTTTATGTTAGGTGTAAGCTGTAACGGACGCAACAGTCACCCCTTTTAGAATAACAGCGATGCAATATGAAACATAACATTATCCAATTAGAACGCTAGAATTAAGCTTTGCAGAAATTACTGGTTAGGTTAGGGTTTTTTCTAATCGCGATTTTCCCCATTGATGAATTTTACCACATGCATACGACAGCTGTAAAACATGTGTATGCTGCGATTTAGTCATGTTTTATGAACCTTAAAAAAGAAATGAAAATCAATGTGTGTTTGTTGGCAACGTGGATTTGTTAGTCTAATATTTTTTTGACTGCCTTGTTATAGAAGTATGATTATTTATTACCAGCTTACAAATGGTATAGTCGAGGATATACACTGCAGTCTCAAAAATATTTATGCATTGCATACATGTTCTTAATTTGGCTGTCAAGTGATAACAAGTGTTTTTTTTAAATAAGTGTATACAGAGTAGACCAGATTGGTTCTTGACGTTAAGGCGACTAAAATTAGTTATGAACAAGTAGGTTTACGAGCAACTTTCGAGGATTAAATACAATAAATTCGTAATTTTGTTTGTAGAATCACACTGAAGGAGTTCAAGGCGTTCCTACCAAAGATCAATTGTAAGATATCGACGGGCAAGCTGCGCGATATATTTCAAGAGGTAGATGCGAACAAGCGTGGCGAGATAAGTTTCGATGAGTTCGCCACGCTGTACCACAAGCTTATTTACGACGAGAACGTAAGTGAAAATGCTTGTATTGTTGTAGATTGTTTTTTTATACAGCTCACTCGGTATTCCATTTGGCCAGTGTTGTGGCTATTTTTTTTTTACCGTAATAAATAAGTAAGTAAGCAGTTTAAGTTTTCACAGAGTACGTCTTATTATAAACTCTATCGTTTAAAATAGTAGTTTATGTGACTGTACATAATTGGGTAAGTAAAGTTTTTGGAAGAGATGTAAATTATATTTTTTTTCGATAGTCGTCATCCTGAAGGTCATGGAACTGCGGCTTTTTTATTTTTATTTCCTCTAATATTTTAGAAATATTTTTTTTAGTTATGAAGTTGACATTTGTAAACTTTAATGACCGACAAGCTTGTTGCCTTCGTATTTAATGAAATAGAAAAAAAAACTGTCACTTCTATATCTGTCAACGTCAAATCAAATCAAAGTAAACAAACAGTTCAATTCAAATAAGTAAATTCAAGTAAATCTTTGTAATACTCCATTTCCACAGTCCGTGTGGGATTGCCTGAATTCATTGCGTGGATTGTACAATTCAAAAGTGCTTTCGTGGCTATCAAAAAGCATGGCAAGAGTCGTCGAGAAAGGAAGAAATCGGTGTCCAACAAGAAGTGCCAAAGGGTTCGAAAATAAATCGTAGAACAAATATCGTGCAAAGGTCTTAGAGCAAAGCGGCAAAACGAAAGTCCGGAGTTCGTTCTGAGATCGTTAAAAATATTTCTAAAAACACTGATCACATGAAACACAAGCAAACAGAAAACAGCCGTTGTATTGAATCGTTTGTTTACTTTGATTTGATTTGACAATGACAGATATAGAAGTGTTTTTTTTTCTTTTTCATTAAGTACGAAGGCAACAAGCTAGTCGGTCATTAAAGTGTACAAATTCAACATCATAACTAAAAAAAATATTTCTAAAATATTAGAGGAAATAAAAATAAAAAAGCCGCAATTTCTTGATCTTTAAGATGACGACTATCGAAAATAAATATAATATACATATCTTCCAAAAACTTTACTTAGCCTATTAAGGGCATTAAACACGAGTGTGGGTTTATGAAACGAGCCGAGGGCTAGTTTCATAATAACATCACACAAGTGTTTTAATGCTTTATTATGTACAGTTACATATACTACTTTATCTACCCACATATCATAAGCTTCCATGATGCATTCAACAAATTTTAACCCGTAATGGCGGTAATGAAAAGATTGAAAAGTTTTCGGGCAGCTGTCATAGATTTTTTTTTAATTCAGAGACAAACTAGAGCCGGCTCCAACAATCATACCGTTCGATATCTTACTTACGTGCGACATTTGTCAAATTTGTGTGCAAATTGACAATTCATTTCGAACTAAACGTCATCTCAACTGATATTAGAATAGAGGTCAAATCGAATTTCGAAATCGATGTTATTTTATTATTTCGCAATAATAACATTTTAATAGATAAGAAATTTGCTGTACCTAACAAAGTCTATTTTTATGGTGGCATAATGTGCGGTTTTTGGACGCATCATGGAGGGTTTATCATATTTGGATAGATAAAAATATAAAATGAACAATTAAAACTAATCCCAATACAACAAACATAAAAAAATATTTTTTATTACATTTTTATACATTAATACGGTATTTTTTTTTACGATAAGCCTATACTGGCTGAAATTCTCTTGATCTAATAAAAAAAGTCCTAATGGTTCCTAAGATAGTTTCCCTGTATCTCCTTTGATTTTGGATGTCCCCATCAGGGATTGAAAACCGGTTTATTTTCCGTAGCGGTTAAAGCCACACTATTAGAGCCTAACCCATAATAAAGGTTACGCTCACAGGGAGCGAAATGCATTTACCGGTTAGAGAGCGCTCCTTCCGTGTGAGCCGAGACAAGGGTTAATGACGGAAGCGCTCTCTAACCGGTTATAACCGGTAAATGCATTTCGCTCCCTGTGAGCGTAACCTTTATTATGGGTTAGGCTCTAATAACCCAAATAATTAACCGGTTTAACCTAAATAAATACCGGTTTATTTGTAACCGGTTACAATCCCTGGTCCCCATAATGTCCCAGTTAAAAACAAAACACTTTATAAAAATAAGTGCCTATTCAGAAAATAATTAGCTAGTTTTACAACCGCCAATTCGATTAGTAATTGAATTAATGATTTTTCTTATAGTTTAATTATTCAGTAATTTTCATGTTTATTTAACATAAATGAGTAGGTATATTGGAGACACAAGTCGCCAAATGTTAAAGCGTAACGTACGGTACCTTGGGTCTTGTTTACTGCGTTGTCTACGCTTGACGCACGGTACATAATGTCGGTCGGGTCATTTATAATTACTGTAATTTTCCACCTTTCTCCACAGAACGTGCAAGACATCTTCGACAAGTACGCCTTGTATTGTTCCGACGGGGTCAATATCACCCTTCGGGAGTTCCAACGGTTCCTGTTGGTGGAACAACATGACCGGCTCGGGGACGACGAGGCTAAGTCTTCGGAGTTCATACGAGACTATCTCAAGGACCCGAACAGGGACATCTATGAGCCGTACTTCGAGCTCGGCGAGGTACGTGAATCAACTCTTTATTGTGTCTGCAAGTAGGTACGCCTTATTTTTAACCGACATTGATCGCATTGATTTGCATAATAAGTTATTTAATAAGCATATAATTGTGATCGCTCATTCATCAATATTGTTACGAAATCTTAAGACATTCTTTCTAGTTCAGTCCATGACACCTATCTGTTATTTTTAGGTGTGTACCTATTTTAAAGAACGGTGGTCAGGAGTTTGAGTACAAAATCAAACTCCCAATTGGTTAATCAAAGTTAATTAAAATAACATAATTTTATTTAACACATTCCACGCGTATTCCTGACTTTCACCACTGCCTTAAGAGGCCGCATTGTTTTTTTTATTGATTTTAATGTTTTTTTTTGTCGCCAGTTTGTTGAGATGCTGTTTTCTAAGGACAACTCTATTTGGGACTCTCGCAACGATCAAGTCACGCAAGATATGACGCGGCCGCTGTCGCACTATTGGATTTCATCGTCACATAACACGTGAGCCATAAATACTCCTTTTAGAGCACTATCCCTTTACGTATCCAACATAATTCCTCCAAGTATATCTTGGGTGTAATTACCTTAAAGTTAGGTAAACCTGGCTCCAGGTTGAAAATATTAACAATCTCTATGTACACAATTTTTTTTCCCAATTAGCGGCAGCGAGTAGTAATACACTAATTTATCCAATTTTATTGATAATAATCACCATCGCTGTTAATTATTGTCACCGTGTCACTTGACCTTATTAGTGAACTTTAGGCAACAGTATGCAATCAGTCACTGAACCAATATCCCTTTTCTAGATATCTGACCGGTGACCAGTTCTCCAGTGAATCATCCCTAGAGGCCTACGTCAGGTGCTTGCGGTCGGGCTGTCGGTGTATTGAACTAGACTGCTGGGATGGACCCGACGGGTCCCCCTTCATATACCACGGACACACCCTCACCACCAAAATCCGCTTCATGGACGTACTACGCACCATAAAGGAGCACGCGTTCGTAACATCCGACTATCCACTAATCCTCTCCATAGAGGACAACTGCTCCCTCCCTCAGCAACGACGCATGGCCGCAGCATTTCAAGACGTCTTCGGAGACATGCTACTTACACAACAGGTCGAGAAAAACGAAACCAGCCTACCGTCACCCCACGAATTGAGAAGAAAAATCATTCTCAAACACAAAAAGCTACCTGATGGTGCAGAGGAGAATTCTTTTTCGATAAAGCAAGAGGAAGGAAAGGAGTTAGATTTGAGAAATACGATAAAAAACGGAATTTTGTTGCTGGAGGACCCCATTGACAGGGAATGGCATCCTCACGCTTTTATTCTGACGGAAAACAAGCTGTATTACACGGAGAATTATCAGACGCAAGTTGAGAATGACGCGGAGAGCGATGGCGAGTCGGAGACTGAAAGTAACGCGTCTATTCCTCAGAATGAGTTGCATTTCGGTGAATGTTGGTTTCATGGGAAGCTTGCGGGCAATCGGCAGGAAGCTGAAGATCTATTGAGGGCCCACGCTCATTTGGGAGACGGGACTTTTCTAGTCCGGGAGAGTGTGACTTTCGTTGGTGACTATTGTCTGTCGTTTTGGAGACAGGGAAAGGCGAACCACTGCCGTATAAAGTTGAAACAAGAAAGGGGGTTGACGAAGTATTATCTGATTGATTCGATATGTTTCGACAGCTTGTATAGCTTGATTACGCACTATAGACAGCATCCTTTGAGGAGTCAGGTAAGATATGTGAAGTTGAATTATGACTCTTAAGGTTTGATAATGAGCTGTTTGTGAGTGAGATGCCTGTTTCTTTCTGTCACCTCTTGAGACCGGCTCTTACTCCAAGAGTGGTCATACTCTTATTTTTTTTCTGTCGAACGGTCGATCGAGTGAGCGAAGTCATACGGGCTCATACGACGTTTAAAGCGGGGAAGCATAAAGTTGATTTTAGACTCTGACGGGTCAACTTCAACTCGCAGATAATAATTGGTACGTCGACTTCAAGAGCGAATTGCCAAAGAGCCTAACCTGTTTATTGATATGGCTCTTAGTTATGTCGACTACTGTACGGTACTCCCTAAGAAACAAAAAAGGAACAGTCTTCTTTGTAGCGTCTAAGTAGTATTTAAAAATACTTACTTAATCATTTTACGAAAAAAGTTACATCGGAATCATTTTACTCCTGTTGTCTGCGATAGGGTTCTATCGCTATGTAACCTCGTCACAGGAAGCCAATAATAATTAAGTCTTGTCGCTCAAAAATTCAAATCCGTGGCCTTAACATGACAGGTAATAGTTGAATCACCATGGAACAGTCATAGTTTAAATCGTCAATAAATGGCCACTTTAGAAAGTGTCATTTAGTTACTAGCCATCTAATTCCTTACTGACGCTGTTAGTAAAGATACTTGGCCAGTACTCCGGGTAATAGGATCTAGGTATTCTAGTTTAATCGCAAAAATGTGAACAAATCTCTTGCTTTACACATGTTATTGCAAAGTGGCCAGTTACCGGAGGATGGGCGGTAATAGGCGATTTACCCTGCTTATTTAACGCGTATTCGACAAGAAAATAACCTTTAAAGTAAATATTGACATGCAAAAAGAAGTCGTATTATGAAGTGTCGCACCAGCCAATTTGCAAGCAGCTAGCTTTTCGATCCCTGGAATTTGGCAGGTTTTAATACTTCATAATAAAGCCTTAGGGGGTTCCTGGTGATTATCAATGTTAAAATATTGTTTCAGGAATTCCTGATAACCCTCAAGGAGCCGGTGCCGCAGCCAAACGAGCACGAGGGTAAGGAGTGGTTCCACCCCCACCTGAACAGAGCTCAGGCTGAGGAGTTGTTGAGGAAGGCCAATTTTGACGGAGCTTTCCTTGTGCGGCCAAGTGAAAAAGAGCCCGGCACGTTTGCTATCAGCTTTAGGTAAGGTTTTTTAATCAACCCTTCGTATGTCGTAAAATGGCGCACAAACGTCAAATTCAAATTTAGAACTGTTTTATACGTTTCATTCAACGTATGATAAAAATCTATGGTTTATTGGGATTGGGATTTGAAATTTTTCTAAAGAAGATGTGCTGAATATGATAAAACTATTTAGCCAACAAGTAGTCTTATAAAATACTGGCTTATGCTCGTGACTACCTCCATTTTAGAGATTTGGGTTCTATTTTATTTATTTAGTCGTTGTAACTACGTTAAACGCCGCTAAGTACTGGTTAAATGACATAGTCGCTGTATTAGAGAGCTCCCTCAAAACGTTTGGGCCATATTAATCTTGTGTGAGATGCCGGATTTAAGGGTCGTATTAATAAACTAATCTCAACTCTAATGCTGGCCTCGAGATGCGTCATTTGACGTTTACTTTTACGTATCTTGTGACGGGCGTCTCAGCTAAGATGTTATCAAGTGGTTTAAAACTGTCATCTGTCATCTCTGACGTAACTTGAATCGTTTTACTCAAGATCAGTTTTTCTTTTCCCCGTCCCAGTCCCGAGCCAGAAATTTGCCGCGTTTGGGAAATTACATAAAATAGTGGTGCCACCCGAAGCGTCAGAGATGTTATGTTGCGTATAGATAAATTGAGCTCCTTATATGCTTCATAATGTTAAATGGCGTTTGTACAAAAAACTAATTCTCTAAAGTCTCGCAATTTTGTTTACAGGACCTCTATTTAACTGGGTTAAACCATATTGCTTTCGACATGTTATCGTACGGTTACGGTTACTCTTTTTTTCTTGACAGTAAATGCGGGTGAGCTAAAAACAATACGATAGTATGTCTAAATCAATAGAATAGAATAGAACCCCTGTAGCATCAAAAGTAGCTAAGCCGAATAACATGCTCAAAATGATCTAGACACGACGTATTCTCTTGACAATTCAGTCAGATCATTTTGACCTCTTCGGCTGCGTAGGTACTTCTGCTGCTGACTGTACTACCAGTACCTGGCTATCGCCAATCTTCGTTTTCTATGGATCACAAGTAACAAATATAGTGTAAGTTGCGCGTGCTAGTAGACCAGGGTAGAAGCCTTTAAAAATAATAAAAAGTGAAAAAAAATAATAGTAGGATGAAACCCATTGGAAAAGGAGGAGAATATTATAAAAATAAAAGGAAAAATAATTTACGGGCGATCTGAGGTCGGGAAGGGGGTGGGGGTGAGTTTTTAAGGGTAAAAAACGGTTTTTCTCGATTTCCGGCAAAACTAAAAGTCCTATCGAAAAAAATCAAATGGCAAAGTTGTAGGTAATAAAAAGATCTAGAACTTTTGTATTTACACTTTTTTCACATAACCTCAAAATTTATGTGAAAAATCCAAAAAACCAAGTTTTTGGTTTTTTATTTTTATCTTTTACAAACATTATTTTTTTTTAACGAAATTTGGTGAAAACTTACCTTTTTATGTCCCAAATACGCTGTAATTTATTTGATTAAAAATATTTACTTTTTCACCTTATTTTGAATTAATATCGAAAAAACACCCTAATTTTCAATCGAAAATTCACCCGTCAAAATATCAGCTTTTTTCAAAAAGTTGGTATGGTTTCTGTTCGTTGAAATCTCTACTTTCCGATGGTGAAAAAAAAAATATATGTTACTACAGTAAATCTTCTCAGAAAATGCAATCATCCATACTGATAATCTGAAAAGACAAAATCGAATTAATAATGCCTTCACTATTTTATCGTGAATAAACTCACATGAAAAAAAATAAATTAAAGAAATAAATGTCAAAATGTATAAAAAATATATTATTATTATAAATCTATTAAAAATGTATAAAATATATATGGAAATCGGCCAAAAGTTTGTCATTAAAAATATATCGAATACTGGTTAGGCTAACGGTTGTAACAGCTGCTACGAAATATATAGTATATAATAGTAGGTATGTATGTAGTACGACCCAGACCCGCCTAGCCTCTTCCCCACTTCTCCACGAAATACCTTTTGATGGGCTACAATTTTTCGTAGGTCACTCAGGTATATCTACTCAGGTATATATAATTTATCTTAAAATAGTTATAAATAGGCATCTACGCATATAATATATTTATTATTATATATATATACACGGTATTTCGTGGAGAAGTGGGGAAGGGGCTAGGTGGGTCTGGGTCTTACTACATACATACCTACTATGATATACTATATATTTCGTAGCAGCTGTTACAACCGTTAGCCTAACCAGTATTCGATATATTTTTAATAACAAACTTTTGGCCGATTTCCATATATATTTTATACATTTTTAATAGATTTATAATAATAATATATTTTTTATACATTTTGACATTTATTTCTTTAATATTTTTTTTTTCATGGGAGTTTATTCACGATAAAATAGTGAAGGCATTATTAATTCGATTTTGTCTTTTCAGATTATCAGTATGGATGATTGCATTTTCTGAGAAGATTTACTGTAGTAACATATATTTTTTTTTTCACCATCGTAAAGTAGAGATTTCAACGAACAGAAACCATACCAACTTTTTGAAAAAAGCTGATATTTTGACGGGTGAATTTTCGATTGAAAATTAGGGTGTTTTTTCGATATTAATTCAAAATAAGGTGAAAAAATAAATATTTTTAATCAAATAAATTACAGCGTATTTGGGACATAAAAAGGTAAGTTTTCACCAAATTTCGTTAAAAAAAAAAAATTTTTGTAAAAGATAAAAATAAAAAACCAAAAACTTGGTTTTTTGGATTTTTCACATAAATTTTGAGGTTATGTGAAAAAAGTGTAAATACAAAAGTTTTAGGTCTTTTTATTACCTACAACTTTGCCATTTGATTTTTTTCGATAGGACTTTTAGTTTTGCCGGAAATCGAGAAAAACCGTTTTTTACCCTTAAAAACTCACCCCCACCCCCTTCCCGACCTCAGATCGCCCGTAAATTATTTTTCCTTTTATTTTTATAATATTCTCCTCCTTTTCCAATGGGTTTCATCCTACTATTATTTTTTTTGGTTTTAAAAATTATCGACCCTGGTCTATAGTGACAGCGATCTCAAACGTAATAGGTTCTATTCAAAAATTGCAAGTAATGCGCATGTAAATTGTAATTGTAAATTGTTCAGCCTTTATGTGAAGGCCAATTTAAGCGCAGTTTTACTAAAGATATCGTTCGCGACAGGTAGTCTGACTTCGGTTGTCTTTTGGGACGCACGTTCGCGGAGGTTGGTGTGTCCATTGTTTTTCTTTACATCCGTATAGTTTTAGTGTCTTTACATTTTACGTACGAGTATTGCATAGGGCATTATTTAATGCTTGGTTTAATAATAATTCTTAGTTTTCTTCTTAAAAATATATACAATAAATATGTAAATTGTTACTTAAAACACTATTTCTAGTTTTATAATAAAACTCATATGTAAAAGAATAAAAATATAACTGTAACATGCACTTACATAATACATAATTAGATAATTACAAACAAATTGTGCTGGTTTTGATGCGGAATTTATTCAATTGTAGCTAGCTTTTGTAGGGTGGTTTAGTTCATGATTTATCTGGTCGGCTTTCATTGTCTTCAAAACTGTAAAATTACTGTTACATTTATTGTTTACTTCTTGTTCTAGGACTGAAAAAGAAATAAAGCATTGCCGAATAAAGGTCGAAGGTCGGCTGTATGCGATAGGGCAGGTGACGTTCGAGAGTTTGGTCGAGTTGGTGTCCTACTACGAGATACACCCGCTGTACAGGAAAGTGCGGCTGTGGTACCCGATCAGTGACGACGTTGTGAGGAAAATAATATCGGTAAGTAATTGTCAATAGCCAAAGCATATACAACCCTCTCCTGTTAGTAATAAGGTTGCACTTGCTACGGCAGTGTTGGCAGACATACCGCCATTTGTCTTAGCAGGGCACTATTGAATTGTTGCATATAATTAATTGGTTTTGCTTTTTAAAGTCAATGGGCACAATTAGATTTTGCTGCGAGCGAAAAACAGTGAGCTAAATTCGGATTTGTCGCAAGCGTGGGTAAAGTAATTTTTTAATAAAAAAACTGCGATGATGTGATATATTCCGCTGCCGAGGTGAAATGTTTGCAACACGAGATCAATTTGCATCTCGTGTCTTTGAATTCTTCGGTCATTTGCGATTCAATATCAACATTTGCAGCGGAAACCAAATTTGGTCTCTTGTTTCACGAATGACTATTACCGGAATCGAACACATTCGCTGCAGTCCTTTGCACAGGTTTATAAATAAGAAATACAAAGGATATCAGATATCTTTATTCAGTAAGTTACTCGGTCTTTTTGTCTACCAGCGATCCCAAGAGGAGACCACTCTGCTGAGAGGAAGCGCCGCAAGAAACCCAACAGTCACTCTCTTTCTAACGTATTACTTACCAGCTTCTGCCATCGACTTCGCCCGCGTAGAATTCGTTTTTTTGCCATCCCACGGGAACCATCCATTTTTCCAGGATAAAAAGTAGCCAACGTTATTCAGGGATAATGTACCATTCTAATGGTGAAAGAATTTTAGAAATCGGTCCATTAGTTTTTGAGTTTATTCGTTACAAACATACAAAACAAATCTTTCCTTATTATAATATTACTACCTGTTCCCGTGCCCACTTCGTTGGGTATTTTTTTTAGGTTACTATAATTAGTCTATGACACTCACAAATAACGGGGCTTTCTATGGGTAAAATAATTTTCAACATCTGTTCCGTAGCTCCAGAGATTACCCCTTACAACGTCACAAACTTTACCTCTTTACAATATTAGTATAGATTATAAATTATAATTATAGTAGTGTAGATGACAAAGATACTTAACCTAGCATTATATAAAAATAGGAAATAGGGTAAATCGCCTATTACTGGCCACCCTCCGGTAACTGGCCACTTTGCAATAAAATCTGTAAAGCAACAGATTTGCTCACATTTTTGCGACTAAACTAGAATACGTAGAACCTGAGTTATTACCCAGAGTACTGTCCAAAGTATCTTTACTAACAGCGTCAGTAAAAAAATTGATGGCTAGTAACTAAATGACACTTGCTAAAGTGGCCAGTTATTGACGATTTACCCTACAATGAAATATTATGCGCAGTTGAGCAGGAAAACGTGCAGGTGGCTTTTTCAAGTTTGTTTCTAGTTTTTTTATGTCACATTTTTTGTTACACTTATGTATATTATGTACTTATAGATAACAAGCTGTTGCCCGCGATTCCGTTCGCGTAGAAGTCGTTTATCGCGGTAAAATGTACTTAAGACATATATCCACATCAAAATTGTTTCAGCGGTTTAAACGTGAAAGTGTAACAGACAGACAGAGTTACTCTCACATTTGTATTAATAGTATGGAATAGATAATACAACCTGGGCGAAGTCGGTCCCTCATTACTATACATTTAATGGCCCTTGTTATAGGACCCTGTGAGTCGGTTGATCTCGTCATATCAGATATTAACACAGACAAACCTTTTTAATGCCCAGCCTTGTTTATGGCGTAAACTCAAGGAATAGTGATAAACGATTTATTTTTTCTTTATGCCAGGAACCCGACGACAATTCGGTATACGGGACCCCCGGGTATATGGACCCCACATCCTTCACCTCCATGGTACGTAAGGTACCAATTTTTTTACAATATACAATTTTACTAACCGGAATGTTATATATTATGCATTTTTCCTATAGATACAAAGGTGCTCTTTGAGATTTTATGACAGGTGAACGGGACTTTGGTTTGGGTGAGATTTTAGTTTTTGGTAGAGTTTTATTTAAGTAAATGGTTTTAGAAAGTTTTGTGGCATTTTTGTTAAAGAATACAATGGAGTCGCTAAAATATCCTATAACTTCTCCATTGCACTCTTTGCTGTAATAGCACGAAACGTTCTTATGCTAATAGTGTAATACAGCATATCGCTAACGCCAAAACCGGTAGTTTGTTAACAGTTCTAAATTCAATATGGTTTATGAAAGTAATAAATGACGAAAGGTAAACCTTTTGAGTAACTGGCCGGCAAAATGTAGTCCACTGGTCTTACGAAATATTATTTTTGACTTTTTACCTTGAAGACATACAAATTAGCAGGCGACCCGCGGGCCAACTATCCGCACAACTGGGCACAATTCCAAAATCAAATCAAACAGAGTCGACGGAGTTCCGCTATCGTGGTGCTCCTGTTTCTGAGCGTTTTGGCTCTTCGGGCCTAACAACTAACATAACCTAAACTTGGACAGTTGTGCCGCGTAGTGGTGACGTGGGTCCTTCACTCAACTTAGGTACCTAGACATGTATGCATTAAAATGGCCTTGTTTAAACTTCCCACAGATACTTTTGTCGTAGAGTTGATAGTTGAACGTTATTTAAGAAAAATCCAATGTTGGCACCTTTAATTCGTGTAATAAATGGTCTAGGTCAGCCGGGGCCGGAATTAGCCTTGTCGAAATAATCTTGTATTAAACGACATATTATTATATCAAAAACATTTATTTAAACCTTTCGTAAATACTGTTATAATATAATGTTACCACTGATTAGGCTATTAACTTTTGGCCAGTATTTCATTATTTTGCTTAAAAGTCCGTGGGGTCAGCATTCTTTACATACAATAAAAGCGGTGTTCATCAGATAAAGTGGTTAAAGAGGGAGGTTTTTATGTGTAATAAAATAAATTGTACGATATTATAAATGTACGAGTGTTACAGAAAACTCACTAGTTTCATTATAAAATTGTTATAATGTTATGTTTGTTGTAAAAGTAGCTTAGTATTATAGAGGTATTATAACACTAAGGTTATACAAAACCTCACGGTAATTCCTAACGTTACGTGCAGACACAAAGGATATGCTTATGGGTAAAAATCAAAATAAATGTCCAGTTAAAGAGAGTTTTGTCACCGTAACGAAACTGTTGGTTAACGTCAAACATACGTCATTTTGTAATGAAATTGTTAGTTAGACATCATTTAAGTGACATTTAAATAGCGTCTTTATGTACATTTATTTAGATTTTTACCCTTATAGCTACTTGTGTATTTTAGTATTAATCGTGGATGAAATCTCTGAAGGTCAGTTACTGTTTGAAATCTAGCAATAGTACAATTTGTAGGCTGAGCGCTTAAATTAGGTATTTATTTAAAAAATACATAATAACCATAGCAAATTTAGTAACTTATATTTCAATATTACCTTTGTCTGTATATTAAAGTTTCTTAGTAGATCGCCTTTTAGATTATATTTATAAATAGGGTGGCTTAAACAAGTAGATAAGGTAAGCCTTATCATTACTAGTCACCAACCGTATACAGCTTCATCCCTCATACTCTGGTGGGGGGTAGAACTAGTTTCAGCGTTTTTATGTTATATTACTCGTATATTATATGGCCAAAAAGTGAATAGCAGTAAACTGACTGAACAGTAACCAGTAATATATAATATAAGACAACATTGCGCTTTAATAATTTTGTTGGTGACGGTACTGAGAAGTGGGTGCGTCAGTTGGATATTGAATGGTGTTTGTGTTCGCCTACCACCAGTACCTTCACACACAAAAATGGTCGATCGAAGTGATTGCCCTATATTTGTATCTGGGCGAGCAGCACTAGATCCCTATAGACTATAGACTCTAGTCGATACCTTGACAAGAAACAACTTGTGCGAGCCGAGCCGTGCCATCAGCACCACAGTTAACTCACAAACGAATCTTATCACCTTACAATAAGGCTCACATGTGGCCAGTTAACTGGTTCTGTTTGTACAGCGGGATTAAATTTCAAATTTAACTTATTTACTCGTCATTAAGACTACGCCGAGCGTACGCCGGATGTACAGTGGCGCGCTCATTACTTTTATTGGGTTTTCTAATTAACTAAAGAATTTCCTTGGAACCAAACAAAATGTGTTTGTAGCGCAAGTATAAACACAATTTATGGGATACGTAACAAACTTTAATAACAATTCACCTTCGAGTTATTAACTTAACGAAAAAAAGTGTCCACCTGTTATTAAAGTTTGTTACGTATCCCATAAATTGTGTTTATACTTGCGCTACAAACACATTTTGTTTGGTTCCAAGGAAATTCTTTAGTTAATTAGAAAACCTAATAAAAGTAATGAGGGCGCCACTGGACGCTCGTCGTTTGCTCGGCGCAGTCTTAATTGGCCACGTGTATAATATCGATAGAAATCACTAGTATTACATCGTTGAACAGTATTCTTTTTGTATTGCATGCTCCTAGATCATTTGTTTGTTTGTTATCTTGTACTCATCATAAGCTTGCGACTGTTTTACTGATTTAGAAAGACAAAGCTTGTTTGTGTTTGAAAAAAAAAACCTTACCACTGGATTGGACCCGCCTAAACCGCTGAACCTAGTGATTTGAAATTTGGAGGTTATATTCCTTGGGTACCCTAGGGGTGCGGGAAGAAATTGGGGGAATAGCGAGAAAGTAATTCTACGCCCCCTAGTTTCATGATATTTGATACGAGAATAACAGATGGAGATTATTTCTCGATAACCACAAGTTTATATAACTGGAGAATTCAAGATTAAAATCATAAGTTTGAGTCAAACATAATCCCTCTTTTTTTTAATTTATGTCCTGTGATTTACAAGCTTTGCCTTTACCTACTTTCGGTGGATGCATTCAGTGTTGCAAATGTTAGTTGCTCCTCGTGAGGCCCGATGTCCTGAATTTAGGACATTTGTCAAAGTGACTTTTGACTTTAGTTGACTTACACAAGGTTTTTTTTTCGAGCTAACGAAATTTGACGTGGGCCTCACGGGGTAAATAAAAAGTAGTAAGTTTTAACATTGATTGACCTTGGAATATTGTTTACATAACAGCAAGGTTTGCAAAATAAATTTTGGTCAAGCTAAATTTATAAGTTTTATTACTTTAAAATAAGGAAGAGTAGAAGAAGATACTAAAAAAAATATGGTTTGGCGCCCCTTTTAGGCAAAGTTTTAATTCTATAATCGAACAAGTTTGAGCATGATCGTCCCGCGGGGGAGTAGGTACAGACATTTGGGTCTAGCAGTAGGTAAAGCAGTTCAGTTTAGGTTGAGAGAAGGAGACAGAGCTATAGCAGTTGTACAGCTCAGCTCCTGACCAGATTATCTACAGGTGAAACAATCATCAGAATTGGAAGAGGCGTTTGGTTATAGTAAGGAAATTATTGTAGAAAAGTTGCCATTTATTTTCTGTCATAATCAATAATCATAGTTCATTTTAGTAAAACCAGAGTATTACTAGTACCCGTCTCTCTATTGATTTCACTCTCCCTTGCATAATATACATATACGTACACTGATAGATATCGGACAGAGAGACTAACAGCGATAAAAAATAAAACTGTAGTTTTACTGTACATAGATCAAAATAAACAATACTTTTATTAAAACTAATATTACATCGTGTTAGAATCTATAGTTTTTGATTTATTGGATTAACTGTACAGGAGTAGTAGAGGGTAGGCTTTCAAAGAGATATATTTATGGTAGTTTAAGGTAACTATGCACCTTAATGTCTGTCACCTCGCCGCGGAACGAAACTGTATTATTGGTAATACTCTTCCTTACTTTTTTATCCATTGGCGAAACTACCACCGGAGGCCCGTTAGCACATTCATACGAAAGGACCTGCCTTAATATATATAATAAAAACATTTCGCCTGCTCGGCCGCCCTATAGTTACGCCGCTGCTTTCATCCTATCACCCTCCGAATTGAAACGGTTCCACATACATCTACTTACAACTACAGCTGTTATTCTTACTCTAGGTGACCGTAAAAGCGCTGTACGACTACAGAGCGCGTCAAGACGACGAGCTATCGTTTTGTAAACACGCGATAATCACTAACGTGGACAAACCGGACGCGGGCTGGTGGCGGGGCGACTACGGCGGCAAGCGGCACCACTGGTTCCCGGCGAACTACGTCCAGGAGATCGAGACGAGGATCCCAGATATTGGGGTAAGATTATATTTCCAAACTAGATATGGGCACCTATGCCACCTATTTCTCCAAAAATGCGTATTAACCATGGTATAATATTATACTTCGCTTGGTATTGTCTTTCGAAAAGCAGTGGTCATGTGATTGGATTGGTGTTACATCATATTCGTAAAAGGTATACTAGTTAGGGGTAATGTAAGAAACTTCCTTAAAATCTCTTGCTTTTTTAAGAACTTATTAAGTCATGACATGTTTTCATCCAAAAAAAAACCTTCGTTTCATTTCCGAAATACAACTGACTGAGGGGAAATCGATTTTTTTAAATCGTCTCGTATACATCATGACGTGAGTGGTCCGAGCTCGGTAGTTGATCAGAAATTATCGGACGTCATGTAAAGAAATCTGGCCGACAACGTCTAAGCATAGTTCCGGTATGTATCGGATTTGGTGTATGCGAGTCATAACATTTCGTTCTTGGCGAGCCACCGTGACTTACTGCACTTCTCTTCTATGTATCTATATATATAAAAATGAATGTTTGTCTGTATGTCCTTTATAGAATCGTAAACTATGCATTTGATCATGTGACGATCTTCAGCAAAGTGTTGTGCATGGGTCTACGAAGGTTTCTGAGTTATTTTACTTAGTGGCGTAGCAACGCGCGCAGGGTACAGCTAGTTATAGATAAATATGAACCACTGACCGCGTAGAAGTGAGCGAGTTGTGCTACGCAGCTGCTACGCAAGCGCTACGGTCGCGCGGCGTAGCCGACCTAAAGAAATCACTCTGGGCTCCGGAGTAACTGATATTGAGAGTTGCGGCCGTTTTGAAAAGGTCTCTATGTTGTAAACTGTCATCGCAGACGCGTTTAGAAATGGAGCACATTATGAAATAGAAAGGTAATAAGTAATGACAATAATGACTGTCATTATTATGTTGCCGACGACTCGGTCCGCGTAGAAGTCGGTTATTGCAATTTTCTCGGGAAATATTAAATTTTCGGTCTCGAATCAACACTATTATTTATTATATATGCATATATTGTAATATCCTATAAATGTCCTTCCCCAAGACCCTAGCTATGAGTACAAGGTTCAAACTAAAAGATTCGGGAATAAAAAAATATGCAGTAAATTGAATAAAAGTGTTATTATTGGTTTCAACTATTCGCCTTTATATTTTATGTACTTTTCCATGCGTTCAAACCAGTCGTTAAAGCACATTTCGACGCTGAAATAGCGGTCGATAAAACCACGCAATTTATCCTTGATTTTTGGGGAATGACTTTTCATTCAGGCTTAAGTCGGGGTTGTATGAATGATCCTTCTAGACCCAGAAAGAGACGGGACCCTATTAATATGCTTGCGGTGTCCGTCCGACCGTCTATACTTCCTTAATTGAAACAGCTGCATCTTTTGAACCGTAATAGATAACGGCTTGTTTTTTTCTGAATATGTGTTATTACGGCGGATTTACTAATTAAAAAAAAAGGGGTCCCAATACAATAAACGTTTTTTTTTCAACAAATTGTTATTTATGTTGTATCGTAATAACGGTAAAACACACCAGCGTAAAATTTTGTATGATTATAGAACAAACCCTGAAGAAGAACAACTAATACAAAAAAATGGTCAAGTGCGAGTTGCGCTCACGCTGATTAGGTTCGAAATCGAATTCAAATCGGAATATAATAATACCTACTGTGTGGCGGTACGGAACACTCGGTGCGCGAGTCCGACCCTCCTTTGACAGAGTTTTTTTTCTATGAGTTAAGTGTGTTAAGATGATGGAAGTTTAGAGATTAGAAAAACAGTATGTATGGACTGGTATGGATATATTGAAATTAAAATTAAATTATGGGATGTGCGTGCGTGCATACAATCCCATTGAGCCCTCGTATAGAGTTGTCGCCGTGGTCCGACAACGCGGTCAGGATGTACTTGGAGCTGGCATGGAAGTGAGCCCGCAGTGAGAAGCAGCGATTTCTCATGACGGCTGCGAATACGTCGGTGACCCCTGTCGTGGCTCCAGAGGGGGGTCCTAAAGGGCTCTCTAGCTCGAAGGAAATACCCGGCTCATACTCGGCAAATTAATGATTTTCTAACACACAATCAATGCCAACATATTGTGGTTTACTAAAGTATTATGACGGGAAAAAGTCTTGTACAGGTCTATTGAGAAGAGCTGGCACGAATGGATTGAATGAGTGACCGAAAGTATACATGTGTGTAAAAAAATTACATGTTTTCGGTTTGAAATTAGAACATCGGTTCAAAGGGCGGCACACTCACACAGTGATAGGTGGTGACATTACTTTCCTTCAATCCATTAGAGCCAGCTCTTGTCAATAGACCTGTACTTATGCAATGGTATAATGCAGTGTCCCTGGATAAATTGCAGAAACGAATAGGGATGAAATGAATTTACATGCAATTTCACCGACGAGAAACATAACCAAAAAAATTGGTATATAAGGCGAGATATTTCACTCTGTTCCGATTGGGTTCAAGAAAATCAATTTCTTTAAAAATAATATTTTTCCCTTGAAATTGCATCTAGTTTTACGCCTATTCGTTTGTGCACTTCATCCAGGGACACAATGTATAACTAGCTGTTCTATTATAATCAAAAATCGGTTACTATTGTGCGATTTAAGGGGTGGTACTAAATGAATTTTTTGTAACCTATGGCGTATGTTAAGCCAATCGATAAAATATGTCGATGGCGATGACTTGTCGACGAACTCGTGATAAAAATGGTTTATCACGACCATAAAAGTAACAATTACAGGCCCGCAGCCCATGTGCGTACTAAATTGATAATAACCATTATGATTACCATTATGATAATGCAATAAATATTTTGAATTTGAATAATACGTAATAATTATATGTCGTGGGTATAACTGATAAAAAGGACCTGCTTAACATTGCAATTCTTGAGAAACACCAAAAAAACGTAATGTTGTAGTTCTTGAAAACACAACACATAAAACTTGTAGTAATTATGTAATTCTAAAACCAATGATATCAGTTACTGGTACAGTTATATTTTGAAACGACATATTTTATCGATTCACTTAACGTAATCCGTGGACTACAAACACTTATTTATATACCTAGAGATTTTCCTAGCACGAACGACGTGTTGTTAGTGTTTGACATAATAAAAACATCGTCAATCATGTTATTGATATGTACCACTTCTATGTCATTGAGGAAAACCACAGACCTATATTGGTAGATGCCGCAAACACCCCACTTCACGTGCCACCGATCATGCAGAAATGGACATAATCCGTACATTTTTGTATCTCCAATATTTTTTTCGAAATGTTCAGTGTGTTTTGTCTCATTTGTCTGTCTAGAAACTATGCAGAAGTAAAAAAAATATGATGTACGAGTATTTCCGCTATGACGTTGAAGTGGTGGTTATCTATAACAAGTTAGTCGATATTATAATTGTCAAGCATTAAGTTACTGCTAGAAAAATGTATAGGTTATTTACTTATTTACTACCAAACCTGAAAGTACCGCGAGTTGCACAATAGTACCGATGTTTGATTATAATACTTGCGTGCTTTTCCTCGAGCCCTAATTTTTGGCACTCGTTAAATATGTATATTATGTGATGTTGCATAGCATAACGCTATAGCAACTACAAATACAAACAAAAGACTGGTTTGGAATAAAAAAATAAGAGTGTAAGTATTTTTTTGATGTTGTGTAATTGCAAGTAAATTAAGCCCTATTTAACATAACGAATAAATTTTATAGTATACCGCACATTTAATAACAAAAAATAAGTGTTTTAGCGTTTGGTAATTGACTAAGAAGACGCGCAGCACTACAAAATTGAAAAAAGGAAGAAGCGTGTTGAGCATGCGGTTATTATATATTTTTAAAGAATTGCAAATGAGAAGCGTGATTGTTCGTATAATATGGTAGCTTACACATGTTTTTTTATTTGAAGATTCCTCTGATTTTAGGGTTGCTGTGCTGCCAAACGTGCTGCAAAACGCGCTGAGGAAAGTAATTACTATAACATAATAGTAGATTGTACAACAAGGGCATAAAACAAACCATTTTTTCCGAGACTTATGGTATCCAACCGAGCCGGCAGGCGAGTATAGAAATCGAGATTAAGTCGAGGATAAAATGGGTTTTAAGACCGAGTTATACACTCTGCTTTTCACTTCGATTACGAGGAAATAAAACAGTGATAATGTAAAAAAACTTCAATTAAAATATAAATTGAAATTTGAACAATTCTGTATATTATACGAGTATGTTATGGTTTTTCCGGGCATATTTACAGCACAGTGTAAAGAGTAACTAACAGTGGGCCGACGCCTTTGATGTTTGCGTAAATGCCGACGCCGCACAAGGCCACAGTAATTACCTAGGGTTGTCACAAACTACACAACTGCCCAAAAAAAGAGGGTAATGGTTTTAGGTTTAAAGTATGTATGTACGTTTCTTTGTTCCGCCATAAATAACTTAGGTATGATTTTAGATTCAAACACCCATACAATTTTGTTTAAAGAAATTATGTTCACCATCTTGGATTTCAATATGGATGTCATTTTCGTAATCAGCACCCCGAGGAACCTCGAAAATGACACCCATATCATTATATTTAAAAAAAAAACGTCCGCCATCTTGGATTCCAAAAATAATGTCATTTTCGTAATCGGCACTCCGAGGAACCTCGAAGATGACACCCATATCGATTTTTAAGAAAAAATAACGTCCGCCATCTTTGATTTCAACATGGATGTCTTTTTCGTAATCAGCACAGCACCCGCATTATTATACAGGGTGTATACGGAGGGGTGGATCAAACGAAGGTCAAAGGTAGGGGACCTCAAGGGGCATCTGAATCACCCCCATGTATGTTCAGCAATTGTTATTAGTTTCGGAGATATTGATCATTTTAATCGGATTTTTTGTCACTTTTCCTTATGTCCGTGATACGAAAAACCCCTAAATTCATGTATTTATACCTTTTTTTTTCAGTGTTTTCTTGCATGATTAGAATCACTGTGAAATAAGGAAGTTTCTAAAGCTACATAACATATTTTTTTTCATTACAACTTTTTGAGTAAACACACAAAGTTTGTTTTTCCATACTTGGTGAAAATCAAACGCGGGGTTTCCTTAGTATGGAGAAAGTAACTCTGTGCGATTACTCAAAAAGTTGTAATGAACAAAAAATGGCATTTAGCTTTAAAAACTTCCTTATTTCACAGTGATTCTAATCATGTAAGAAAACACTGGAAAAAAAAAGTATAACTACATGAATTTAGGGGTTTTTCGTATCACGGACATAAGGAAAAGTGACAAAAAATCCGATTAAAATGATCAGTATCTCCGAAACTACTAACAATTGCTGAACATACATGGGGGTGATTCAGATGCCCCTTGAGGTCCCCTACCTTTGACCTTCGTTTGATCCACCCCTCCGTATACACCCTGTATATAAAAGTCATGTCCGCCATTTTAAATTTGAAAATGGATGTAATTTTTTTGTTTGAGAAAAGTTAAAATTTTTGCTAGCAGGCGTCACGCTTTTACATCCGCCATTTTGTTTACGTTGGCATGACATGACAAAAATGTTGTAAATTAAGCACTATAAAATAATATATTTACCTTTCTTCTGAGTGTGGAAATTGATAATATCGCAGATCTTTATTTGTGCGAGATGATGAATTGCATTCTCGCACAGCACATGTCGTATGCACCATTTTTTATTCTAAACACATCAAAATACAACACACGACACGCAGTAGCCCTGAAAGATATGTCCCGAGCTACTAACAATGGCGACGTATGCAGCTCGGGCTCGCCCTACCCGCCCCTCGCCCCTCACACCCCGCACGATTGCCCTGTCTAGACGGCTTCGTCGAACGACTGTATTGGTTTATAGACTGTGTTTACAGTATGGATTTAGGCGGCAATGTCTGTTCAATAAGTTCTTTTGCATTTTTTTCCATGAGTGTGTTAGGTGTGAGCATTATTTCCTCTTCACTAGACGACATTTTAATTAAATTCCATAACGCAACAAGTTTTGCCGAGAAAATAACTAATTAATAGTCCAAAACCTCTTTCCCGCCACTGTATTTCTGTCTAATTTTTTTTTTTATTTTCTGTTTGCGATTTTTGACTTAGGTCGAACGCAATACTGCCAAGTTTATACCTACGTTGATTTTTTAATGTTCTTGTTAATAATGCTTGTTTTTAATAGTTTTAAATTTCTTTTTTGTTAGATACTACGATGCAAATATAAATAAAATAAATAAAATTTTAGTAAATTTATTCAAATAACAAGTTTATTTAATGAGGTCACCTCGTCTGTCTGGCTGTAGGGCTTAATTGTCTTAGTCTAGATGACGACAACCATTTATGCACTAGTGCATAAAATGCGATTTTATGCAGCCTATACCCAGCATAAAGAAGGACTTTACGGGCATGAGAAGTGAAAAGTAAGTTTTTAATTCGACAACGTTCGAGTCAGTCAGTAATTTTTATTTTACACCTGGGCCTCTATTCTAGTAGGTAGAACCATATTACTTTTCATCTACCGCCACACAGCAGTGTTCGCATTGTTGTGTTCCGGTGTGGGGATAACATAACCGGTGAAATGGCTAGCATAGAGGCATTCCATCTTAGTTTTCAGGGCTGGCATCGCATTTGCGGTCTTAATATTACAATCCCGAGAATGCATGTCTATGGAACACAGATCCCACTTACGTTCAGGAAGAATGTGTACTCGTTTTGCTTTTCCATGTCGTATTATCAACGTTACGCTCTTATTTACTTGACAGTAATGGCGCCCGAGTTGAAACAAGGTGTCGGAACAAGAGTCAGTCAGGGTCAGGAATATTTACGCACAATCAGCATAGCTACAGCCTTGGCACTTATAAATAACTTATAAATAAAGTATTATTTTTCAATGTAAAAATACACAAAGTGCTAATCATTAGTAGATATCGTTTCGAAGTAACTATTTGCGTGTGAAAACTGATGCTAGAAAAATTCGGGTATTTTGATAATTGATTCAATGTAAAAAAAAACACTGAATTTCCCTTCACGTCAATAAATATGATTAATCTTTCCGATAGACATACAACTTTCTATAATGAAAGATATACATACATGCGCCTATTAAAGTTTGATGAAAAACGCAGGGTGTCTTGAGCCAAGGCTGTACATAGAGTATAGATCGCGAACGTGATTTTACAGGCCTAATTGCATAAGACCGTAGATAAACGGAGTTAAATAATGTTTTTTTTGGAATGGGTACATAAATAGCTCTGCCTACCCCACTCTGGGAATAAAGGCGTGAGTTTATGTATGTATGTATGTACATAAATAGTATAACATATCATATACTTGATTTTGATTTGGGAACAATTTAATGCTGTTGCAAGACACAGTAATTTATTTTCTCATTAGTATGACTGCTCACGAGCATTATTTTCAGCCAAATACAAAACAAAGAAAGTATTAGAAATTAATATTTGTTATGAAAACTTCGAGTTTCATTGGTTTTTGATATTGAAGAAACAACAGCTTTTTAAATCCCACTGACAATGTCTTCTGACTGAATGCTTACATCTGTTCCCTAAACTATAAGTCCGCGTAGCAATTTTTCCAGTAGCGTTATTCCCATACGCTATTTTACTTTGTTACATATCTCCCATTTTTTGTAGCTTTATCCGAGTTGCATGTTTACCAATTTCACAGAATTTTGTTTATTTATTAGTATGCGTAAAAGTAATGGGAAAAGTAAAGAGGTACGCTTTTTTGTGTATCACTTCATTACACAAATTATAAACATACTCCGCTTAAATAAAATAATTCTAGTGTCAGATACGATATAATAAATAACCCTTCCCACTTTTGATCCCATGAACGAGTTAACTCGTTTCACAGTATGTATCTACTTTTAGATACGGTAGGCGAAAAACTTGTTTGTTAGGGAAACCATCGTGTTACCCTTCATGACGAGTAACATTTACTTTCTTCGTTTATAGTTCACACCCAATTATTTCGTTTATGTTTGTATGATATTGAACCTCTTTAGTTATACCCTCAGTAGGAAAGGTTTTTGGTACATTGAAACACTCTTACTAGGTTTAAGTCACTGTATTAACAAACTTTGGATAATGCTACAGAACAATCCTAATATCACTTCTCAACGACCGAAAACCGAATGCCCGAGTACTTGTAGCTCTTCCACCAGGCCACCACTTTATCTGCTAGTCTGTGATTGGTTGTTGATAAAATAACTGTCAACTGTCATCAACCAATCACAGACGATCAATAGAACTACTTTTAATTGGTACATTGGAATTACTTTTAAATAAAATGTGTAATTAATAATAAAAAGATTGCATTATTTATAACAGCTCGGCCATCCGCTTTTCAACGAGTCCCTCGTTGTCAGACGTTAGTCGTTTACAACATACAAAAATATAAAGAAAATTATACTTAAAAATACCATAAATTTTACTAAGATCTTATCCAGTCAAAGCAAGCTTTAAGTTAACTAGCTACATCATTTAGCTTGGAATCTACTGAGCTTTTTTTTTTTTTTCTTCTAGTACCTACCTATAAATTCACAATAAATCATCAGTAAGAACAAGAACATAAATCCTGAATCTATACACAGAGTTAATTAAAATGATAATTGCAACTTATCTGGGAGTCGGTTACCTGACACCCACACTCAATTAATTCGTACCTTAATTACTTATTGACAGCATATTCATTGAACCATGACCTTTACCAACAAATTAACTGTCAACATCTTAATCTCTTTGTACTAATCGCCAACACGTGGGATATCCGTTACCTGACACCCCACACTAATTCACCAGTAATACATCACCAGAGAATTAGTACTTGCCAGTCCATGACCTTGACTAGCAAATATGCTGGCTTTCAGTAAACTTATAATATAACAATGACACATGAACCTTGAAAAAAATATTATTTTCTCTAGTATTACTAGTCTATTTTAACAAAACAATTATCTGTAATTAACAATAACTAACATAACATTAATATAATATAACATTTTAACATAACCTACTACTAGTTAATTTCATCACATTCAGATTCGCTTTCACGTATGTATTCGCAATCGGTTGATACGGGTTCGTTAAAGCAGACCCACGGGAATATTTTATCAATAGCTACCACAGCCTCATACTTCCTATTACTTGTTTTTGTCAGGGGTGTGTCTTCGACTACAAACCTATCATTGGGAAGCACTTTTTTAACTCTATAGGGGCCCCTACACTTAGGTTCGAGTTTCTTTGATTGCCCCTCTATTCCTGTCGCTGCTCTTACGACCCTAACCAAATCACCTTCCTTGAAATGCGGTCCTATTTTCCTATATTTGTCATACCGTTTCTTATCTTTGTCCTGTTGTGTTTTAATTAGTTCACCAGCGGTAGCCCTAATATCATCTAAAGTTTCCCCGACCTCAGGGGCGACTTCGTTTATTATTTCATTCAGTAACCCTTCTGATAGGTTAGTTACGTTACGACCAAATAGGAGCTCCGCTGGAGTCTTTTTGGTAGTGGCATGCATGGTAGTGTTTATACCTAATTGTATATCGGGTAGGTGCTCATCCCATAGGCCGTTTGGCCTGTCATGGTTCATAGCCCCTAACGCTGCCAGGATGGTGCGGTTGTACCGCTCCACCTGACCATTCGCTCGGGGTGTGGCAACGGCGTTAAATACATGTTTAATACCGCATGATTGAATAAAAGATCCAAAAGTCCTGCTAGTGAAGCTTGTACCTTGATCCGTTATCAAACGCGTTGGCGCGCCGAAATAACTAAAATGCTGTCTAAACACTCTTACTCGTATGCTAGTAACGGACTTCGTATTACGTACAGCGGTGAGGTCCACAAATTTAGTAAACGCATCTACGATAACAAGAATATATGTGTTGCCACGCTTGGTGCGAATAAAAGGACCAAGGTGGTCTGCATGTATAGTGTGAAATGGGACGGTGACTTTAGGGATGGGATGCAGTTCACCAGGTTTGGCACCGCCAGGTAGCTTATGATGTGCGCATTTTAGACAAGCCGAAACGTATTTCTTTACGAATCGCCTCATCTTCGGGAACCAATAAGTGGCCTTTAAGCGTGCCAGGGTTTTGTCAAATCCAAAGTGCCCGACATCGTCGTGATTTGCTTGTACAAGTTGCCACCTGGTGCCATTTGGAACGACCCAACGAATAGTATTTTCATCGATGATGCGATATACCTTACCATTTACTAGCTTGTAATTATTGAAAATATCGATAGCATCTTTACATTTAGAGTCACTTAAAACATCAACAATGTGTTTAATATTCTCGTCTGACTGTTGTACAGTTGCCAACCAATCGTCAGTACCAACCGATAGGATATCTAAAACGTGATTTTCGTCCCGACCATTATCTACAGCGGCCCTACTTAAGGCATCTACATGTGCCATTTTATCACCGGGACGATATTCTATAGAACAATTATATTCCAAGAATTGCAACCACCACCGGGCAATTCGAGGAACTAAGTCACGTTTACTTAGAGTTGTGCGTAAGGCGTTGCAGTCCGTGACTATTGTAAACTGTATACCCAGTAAATAGTGTCTGAACCTGCTTAATGATGCTATAATGGCGAGGGTTTCCAATTCAAACGAGTGCAGTTTCTGTTCATCGGAACTAGTTTGCCGACTAAAGTAAGCAATAGGTTTGAAAGCGCCAGCTTTGTCTTGCTGTAATAAAATCCCTGCCACCCCATACTTACTCGCATCTGTATGAAGCTGGGTTCGTGCACTAGGGTTATAAAGTGCTAGTACCGGTCTTTCTACCAAAAGCAGTTTTAATTTCTCAAATGACTCTATTTGTTCACTATCCCATCTCCACGAGGAGTCCTTTTTTAAGAGGCCAGTCAGTGGGCGAGCTATCAAGGCAAACCCAGCAACAAACCTCCTGAAAAAACTGGCAAGACCTAAAAATCTCCTAACTTCATGAACATTTACTGGTGTGGGAAATCTAGATATGGCCTCAGTTTTTAGAGAACCTGGTTTGATACCATCTGCACTAACTTCGTACCCCAAATAGTCTATTTTATTTAAGAAAAAGTTACATTTACTCATTTTCAGCGTTAAGCCGCTTTCTGCTAACAAACGCAACACCTCATCCAATCGTACTATTCCCTCATCAAATGATTTGGCCGGAATTAAAATATCGTCCATATACACTAATGCATAAGACGAGGCTGGTGAATTCTGAATGATTTTATTCATAGTACGTTGGAACACAGAAGGTGCGTTTACTAACCCAAAGGGCATCCTATTGTACTCATATTGCCCTTGAGGGGTCACGAAAGCAGTTTTATCTCGAGAACCTTCAGCTATCGGGATCTGGTAGTAACCAGATGCTAAGTCGAGGGTAACGAATAAGGAACTTCCAGATAATAAGTCTAACTGATCCTCAATCCGAGGAAGAGGGTAGTGCTCCTTCCGGGTTTTCCGATTCAATGCGCGGTAGTCAACGCACAATCTCTTTTCGCCGGACTTTTTGTTGACTAACACTATAGGGCTCGCATAAGGGCTGTTAGATTCCCTAATTATACCACCTTCTAGCATTTCATTGATCATATCCTGTACTAGTTGGCGTTCAGTGAATGATAAACGATAGGGGCGGTAGACGACGGGATCGGGATCATCAAGTTGAATTACCATCTCAGTAGCGGTTGTAAATCCTAGGTCCTTTAACCCAGTTGAGAAACAATATTTATATTTAGCTAATAGCGCTTGTAAAGTCTCCTTTTGCTGCATGGTTAAATTTTCCCCGCAACTGATTGACGATTCATTGAACTTTAATTGATCATCGATATTCACCTTCTGAATATGGGTACTCTCAACTAAGATACGGCTTCGAGTTATAAGACTACCCTTGTTAATAACAAGATCGTTACTACTGATATTTTGAATAAGAACCTTACCCGCACCCTGCACTAGTCGATACTCTCCGGGTAATAAGTAGTGTTCGTGCCCTACAACATTTCGTACGGTTCCATTTACGTAGATTTTTCCCGAAAATTTATTTTGAGAGCTAATTGGAATTGCCCCTAATTCACCACGTTTTACGCGTATATCCTCAACGCACACGAGTGGGCAGATCGAATCCAATTCCTCGCTAACTCGCTGAAAAATTACGTCTGATCCAGTTTTGACTATTTTGACAGAAGGTCTTTCGGTGAAGGTGTGGCCTAATAACACAGGACTGTTAATTAAATAGTCATCTACTATCAGTATATCTACGTAATTTTCCACTATACCCTGCACTTCAATCGTAACACTAGCTTTACCAAGAGGGTTGTATGGTACGTTACCTATACCCCTTAATAATGGCACATCCCCTGCTTTCCAATTTAATGCTAATCGCTGAGCATCACTAACACGAACCAAGGTACCTTCACTTCCCAAATCAACTAAACATTCTGTAAATAGACCATTTAATTTAATAGGCATCCTATATTTAGCGCTCGAATCACTATAGTGTTCTACTTTTAAAATGGATTTCGGTTTTTCGTTGGTACCTTGTTTAGTGCCAGGACACGCAGTGTCGTTGTGGCCTACCAAGTTACATTTGGAGCATTGAATCCTTGGTTACGGACAACGAAAAAATGGATGTCCAGTTTCTTTACAATTATAGCAAACTATCGATCCTGTTGGTTTCTGCGGATTGGTAACGACCTTATTACTTGTAAATGAATTATTCTGTAAACGCCTATCCTTGTCTTTAACTCGGAGATGTTCGATGGTGTTTCTATCTTGACCTATTTTGACAGTTTTAAAAAATTTGAGGACCTGTTCTGGTTCTGTAAATTCTGCTCCTTGTGCTCCTAGCTTAACACTACGATCCTCTATACCCGCTATGACACAATCGACTGCGCGTATCCCCGAAATCTCACAGCGGTTCAAAAGGTTCATTTTAGCGTAGTAGTATATTTCTAAGGATTCCCCATATCGTACTCTTTTATTGAGCATCTCCATCAATAAGTCAGAATAATTGACCCTGGTTGGGAAGGATTCCCTTAGTTTCAATTTCCATTCTTGCCACGTAAACAGTAGTGAGGGCAGGCCCTGATACCAGGTTTTGGCTACCCCCGTTAATTTTGGCAAAGCGTAATGGATTACCTGCTTATCACTCCAACCATAGATTTCTGCACATTCATCGACTTTATGAAGCCACGTATCAACCGTTTGTTCCTTGCATAAAGGATCGAAATCAGGAATAACATTGTTCAAAACAGGAAATTTGTCACGATCATTCGTACTCTTCATACTTTTAAGAACATCAAGAAACTTCTCAAAAAACAAAGTATTAACAGACTCACGGTTTACTGCTTCGCGTACCGGCGTTTGAAGACGCGTAGTGCGGCGGCTCGTCGAATTTCGGAGCCTTGCAGACGCGCAGTGTGACTCGTGCTGTCTTGGAGTACGCGCTCGCGTCCTGGAGCGCCTTTCCTGACGCAACCGCGAGCTTGTCCGTCTTGAATGGTGTGACCGGGATCGAGACCGGCTCATCGTCAGTCGCGATCGCCTGCCTCTTGAGCGTCGAGACCTTGACCGGCGGTGGCGACGACCATGGCTGTCATCAGGCGAACCGTTTCGTCTCCGAGCACAGCTACGGCTCCGAGTCCCATCACGAGCTCGTGGTGGTGGTGTCATCATTTTACGTGAAACGGTTCGTCCTTGCCGTTCGTGACGATAAATATTTTCACCACTTTCCATGTTCTTACGACCTCAAAGTAGTGAAACAAAACACACATTAACAAATAACTCGAATAACTCGGTTTTAATAAATTGGAATAGTGAGTATGGAAGGTAGGTATCTATTCACAATAGCAATAGGTACAAAACATAATTATGCCGTACATTTAAGCTGTACAATTTTTATAAGAGGATATTAGTAATGGCTAATGGTACCCTCAATCCCTAAAAGAAATCAACTTCTAAAACAAAGCGTATTCTTGAGGAGGAAATAAGGCAGTACAGACGTTTCGTTTTTTTTTTTTTTTTTTTTGCAATACGAGGGTAAGCATACTTTATAGTTTAGCATGAAGAAAAGAAAAAAAAATATAACTGTACAAAGAACACTTACGTTTTCTATGTATTTTAAATGAAGATGTCACCTCCAATCGTTCCGTGGGCAGTAATTGGTGGATCCCACTTCTGAGATATTGAACCTCTTTAGTTATACCCTCAGTAGGAAAGGTTTTTGGTACATTGAAACACTCTTACTAGGTTTAAGTCACTGTATTAACAAACTTTGGATAATGCTACAGAACAATCCTAATATCACTTCTCAACGACCGAAAACCGAATGCCCGAGTACTTGTAGCTCTTCCACCAGGCCACCACTTTATCTGCTAGTCTGTGATTGGTTGTTGATAAAATAACTGTCAACTGTCATCAACCAATCACAGACGATCAATAGAACTACTTTTAATTGGTACATTGGAATTACTTTTAAATAAAATGTGTAATTAATAATAAAAAGATTGCATTATTTATAACAATAATTACATCTAAGGCCTGTTTCACAATCGACGAGTAAACTTATCTGCCATTTAAAGTTGGCTTTTATTTTCAAGTGTAAGGAAGAGAAACGGCGGAATTTACCTGTCAAATATGCTTTATTTTTCGATTGTGAATCCGGCGGCTAGCCTAGTTTTTATCACGAAATTTAGTGTAGTATAATAATTAAAAACCTTTAGCAATGTAACGGCAAGGCAGCGGATCAGTAATAGAAAAGGTCTTGCAGTACCAAAAGGGATAGCGGGTAGTAAGTTTTCAATGTGATTGCAGGTCGCCACCACGCAAGAACCAGGTAATTGTAGAAGCCATTGTACACGCGCCGCCTCGCGCTCGGAATGCTCAGTGAACATAAAGTTTTATTATCTCGCAAGCGTGGCCTGTTCTCGCTGTGTTATTTACGCAGAAATACCCAGTTTGCAGAACTTACCTACTGACTTCATTGGTGCGTTCGTTGTCATTATCGACTGCTTAGTTTTTAACTTCTTGTGCCAAATTTATTGATAATGCGAGGTCTATTGATAATAAATAAGTCATTTAACGATATCGTCAGCATCTCCTGTAAGCAATAGGGAATATTCATGACGTTTCTTCACAGTTACAATAAAAGCTGATTGATGTAACAAATAGTTGAGAGAAAACATTTTTTGAATAGCTATGAAAATAACAACAGCAAAGATTTATTCCTATCTGTTTCTAGCAATACAGAATTTAACACGGAGTAAAGATTGTTACATGTCGTCACAGTGTAGGTATATCGGATCTCTCCCTCTATTCGCTGTGTAATTAGCAGTTTAAAATGTCTGCATTAGCCGTATTTCATGGTTGATTTAAATTTTAATGTCGCTTTTGGTAATATATTTTGCGGTTTCATATTCGGTTGAGATATGCGATTTAAAACATTACTAGCTAAAGGTATTTCTCGCATTTAGTTTTTCTTTATTATTCTGATCGCATCTTTAGAATTAAAGTGACCTAATTCACAAAATTTGGATTTCGAGTTAGGTCTCTATAGTAATACATTTATGACTCGATGTCGAAAGATGAAATGTTGAATTAGGCCACTTTAATTCTAAAGCTGCGAAATCTGAGCGTCAATGCTGAGAGTGGCCTACTATGTAATGTACCCTTTGTTTTTTGATTTGTGTTTTTGGTGGTTTTGGTTTTTGGTTAGGTAAGAAAAATATTTTACTATCGGTAAAGGTATATGTCTATAGTCTGAGGTTTATTTAGTAATTAGCATCTATATTACGTATTCTTGGTGTCCCAAAACAAAACCCAACGCCAAAACTGGGAGGGCTGATAGAGCAGTTAGTATAGGGTGGTGGAAGAACTTTAACATAGGAAATAAACGTAAGAACGAAGTTAGTAAATTAAAATGTGCTTTATTACAAAATAAAAACATAGCTGTTGTTTAAAAAGAAACATATTGGTTAGATTTACTGTTTTGACGGTGTCTTTGTAAAATAAAGAATTTGATTAATAGTTTGCATTTTTATATTACCCCCATGCCTATTTATCTTTCCTATTCTTGTAGTCAACCAAGATACTGTTTTACCACTTAGACGTTAACGTCTAGGAATACTTAGTGAGAAATCAATTCAAAACGTGATAAAACAGGTTTTTGGTCGTCTTTATATAAATACGGTGTTAATCTACAACTCTACTTAGCAATACTACCTACTTTTAGTAACAACACAAGTAGGACGAATATTGCTCGTATTTCTGATAGTTAGTTTCTTGATCCTTAAAGCCGCGTCCGCTGCGCTATGTTATTCGTGTTTTCCTAACATGTTTGCCGCGGGGGGTGGGTGACATCCCCCGCGTTCGCCTGCGGGGGGTGGAACTAACATGTTAGGTGTTAGAAAAACACGATAACATGGCGCAGCGGACCCGGCTTTTCAACGAGAAATGATGCTCTTATTATTAGGTACTGTTAATTAAGTAGTCTAGATTCACAAAGAGGAAACTCTCAGCATAGTAAAATTGTGCAAAAAAACCCGTGAAACAAGGGTTCTGGTACACTATACTGCACAATGTAGCATATTAATAGCATTACGTAACAGCACTGCACTCTACTAATTTATTCTCTTTATTCTCCCTTAATTGCTCTGCGAGACAAATCGGATTAAGTACGTGTACCCACAAAGTGCTTTGATAGGAGCTATCCAATCTCAGACGTAAAATGTAAAAATAGTTTCACGCTGTAGGTTGAAGTAGACTTTTGTATACTTATTTTTTTAATTGGTTTTAGTGCACGGTATAAATATGTGAACAAAATATTAGCCTCCGATAGTTTCTGATAAAAAGTGAGTGCGACTTACAGACGGACATAGGAATTTCGTAAGTTTTATTTGGTCAAGGTACATTTCGCAAGACCCCCAGTTGGCGACTAAATTAAAAAACGTATGGCACCGCTTCCGTGGTAACCTGCTCTCCGCTCAGTCATCGGCTGTTAACCACGCAAGCGGCGCCCTACGTTTCCATAGTGTTATTATTATTACCGTCTCGCGAGACGCACCTCAGCCGCACGTGTCTGTCGCATAGGCGGCCCTGGAAGTCAACCTTTACGCCGCCTCTGAAGGGTTTCTATTTTGCGTACGAAACCCTAAAAAGGTGTAAGTCACAAAGCAAACCTTTTCCATAATGTTTATTAATGCATTTATTGATATAGAAAATACAAAATAATCATATCCACATCCGATTCTCATTTTATGACTTGCATTGTGTTGAAATTCAACATTATTTCCATGTGATGTTCAATTGTAGGTATGAGAAACTAGGACTTTCGGGAGCACGTTCTGGTTAAAGGGTGCCATTGTAATGACTAGTGCATTATTGTATTTGCCTGCTATCTATCTATATATTAAATTCAAATAGATTTAGAATGGATTGAGGTAAATTTGTGGATTTTCCTAACGCGTGCACATAGCGATTACATGGCACTTGGTTTAGAACTAGCTTCTGCCAGCGCCTTCGTCTGCGTAGAAGTCGTATTTTTGTCATCCCACGGGAATCATTAATTTTTCCGGGATAAAAGTAGCCTAAACTACTAAGGGACATGCAGCATTCTAATAGAGATATTTTTGTATTCGGTCCAGTATGTTTTGAGTTTATTCGTTACAAGAATACAATTTATTTATTTTTCCTCTTTATAATATTAGAGTAGACTACAGGGTGCCGCTAAAAGTTCAAGCTCTATATGTAACATTACTTCCTCAGAGCTGCCTGGATACCGACACCAGCGCCCTGGGTTCCTGGCAGAAGGGCGTCGTGGACGTCCTCGGAGCGGTCGTGGAACTCTTCGTAGGAGAAGAAGGTGGATCCCCCCGCTGGCTAGTCCGCATCCACAGCCCCACGATGGTCACCCCTTTCGAGATGCGAGCGCCCAACAATGAAGTAGCTCTCGAATGGCTCTCAGCCATCAAAGAAGCCGCCCACAGCGCCAGCGCTCGCTCCCTCCAAAACCGCAAAATGGAGCGCACCTGGCGCATAGCCAAGGAAATGTCAGACCTCATAGTCTACTGCCGCTCCGTCACGTTCAATCAAGAACGCCTTCGAACCAAAGGCTTCATATTCAACGAGATGTCCTCCTTCCCAGAAACAAAAGCCGAACGCTTAATGTGCCAACAGGATAACTTTTTCCTCAAATACCACACGATACAACTCAGCAGAATATACCCTAAAGGTCAAAGAATTGACTCGTCAAATTACAGCCCCGTGCAGTTCTGGAATTGCGGGTCTCAGATGGTCGCTCTGAATTATCAGACGCCGGATAAACCGATGCAATTGAATACGGGGAAGTTTAAAGAGAACGGCGGGTGTGGCTTTGTGTTAAAGCCTCAGTTCATGTTCGAGGAGGGTTACAATCCGAGTGATAAGAGGAGTATTGCGAAAAAGGTAACTCCTATGACGGTAATGCTGCGTGTCATCGCGGCCCGGCACCTGAGCAAGTCGGGGCGGGGTACGGCGAGTCCCTTTATCGAAGTGGAGATTATAGGATCTGAATATGACAGCGGAATTAAGCTTGTCACTAAAACTGTTGGTGAGTGTCTTCTTTACTAATTTTAAAGATCACAAGTTATGATGTCCCCAGTTTGGTATTTGCATTTTAAAACATAGCTTCACATGCTTTGATATTTACCTACTATAGTCCACCGGGCTCGCATATTTTGAGGTCATAATATGATATTTTCAGCATTTCGATGATTTGAGGCATTTCTTTCTTTTTCAAGTCAAAACATCGAAAATAAAATGAAAGTTAAAAATATATACCCTTTTATATTTTTATTTTTTATATAAGAATAGCTACAGATAACTTTTTTTTGTGTCATCTTCGTACAGTGCCAACTTACATAGCGCTACAACAACGCTATTAAGGTCCAAAAGTGACGAACCTTTCGACCGTTCGACATTCTATATTTGAAATGTGATGTAAATTCATTATTAGGTTTTTACACAACTACATACAAAAGGTTTACATAAGTCATGTTTCCTCAGCTGACAACGGCATCAACCCGGTCTGGAACGACATCTGCGAGTTTGAAGTCTTCAACCCTGACTTGGCGCTCATCCGGTTCCTCGTCCAAGACGAGGACATGTTCGGTGACCCCAACTTCATTGGTCAAGCCACCTACCCCCTCAAGTGCCTGCGAACAGGGTACAGAAGCGTCATCATGAACAACGGCTTCTCTGAAGAGTTAGAGCTGTCATCCTTACTGGTTCATCTCCGGTTAATACAAGGTCGCACGCTGAATGGTAAGTAGGTAACAGTGTGAACAATCATAAAAATTATATGAATTACTATTTTTAATTTTCAATTTAATGTTATTTAAGGTCAGTCAGCCACTAAACGAAGTTGCCAATATTCAATCGGTTTTTAAAGAGAGACTAACCACAGCCATAGCCTACGTCCGTAATTTTGTTAAGACTGGAAAAATATGGATACCTTTTTATTTTTATGCAACAAGAGATGGATTTGATTCTGGAACGGCCATTGCTGTTTATTTGCTTAAATGTAACCAGGGATCGATACCTTTGTTAATTAAAATGGAAATGTTTTTCTTAATTTGCAACGTTTCCTTGATGTTTTCTTGTAATTTAAGCAATAACACATAAATTCATTTTTCAGAACAAACATATTTAATAGTAATATGACCGGTATTTTGGTTTGAAAATGATACCTACCGGTATCTTCTTCTTCAGCGCATTTACGAAGTGCAAACATAGTTCAATCTCACCCCCCTTCACACGTATTCGGTTGCTGTTCGACAATATTGATATGGAAATAACATGCAGTGCAAATAGTGCAATGCCGTGTCAAACAAGGTTTAGAGTGGCAGACTTCGAATGTATCCAACTGGCCCTGGCCTTACTATTGAAATTTATTCAGTATGACAATTATACAAACATAGGAGTGAGGAAGAAGGAAAATTCTGTGATAAGTGATGAACATCATAAGAAAGAACGATTGAACATCAGTTTTACGGATAACGTCTTCCATGAAATCTCTATTTACGCATAATCATCTATTTTGCTACGCAAGTAACGTTTATGCATCGTTTAATTCGCCAGTGGTGTGACTGAGACAGCATCATTATCCAATGTTCTTCTCTATTCGGGGGATGTTGGCGGTCTAAACCTTAGATTCTAAGGTTTCTTAACATCGATGTTGTAGCTTAAATGTTAAGTTCGTATTTCCGGGAGCTGCTAAGTGTTTTTTGACTATACAAATAATCATTTTCATTATTCTGGAATGGGTCAGGATATTAACAATAAAGAGATGACAAATTTTAGTCTTTGCGTAGTATTACGTAACACTTTTGGATCGCATTATAAATTAATGAGTTCATTCAAACATAATATGTTTTGTTCATAGTTTGAAACACTCCTTTACAAAAATGTTTCAATATGGGACTAATTTCTGCTAGCGAAATACAAACGATTCTCGTAGAATTATACTATACGTACCTATTTATTAATTCGACTATACCTATTATGGTGCCTTGGAAAATGTGCTTTAATGTGTTTGATTTGCTATGTCTCTTTCAGAATTAATTATGTAATAATGGATCCCCTCTGTATATTAATATTTAAGAATCCGGCATATCATACGTAGATATTCAATAATACATAATGATACGAAACTTATAGCATAATAATAATAATATTTTGTGTAGCTAGTCTAGTTGTTAGGACAATAGGTGTATGATATTTTATATTATTTTATTCAATTAATGTATATAAAGTAATTTATATATACATATATGTAGAAAAGTTGTATATAGCGTTTTTGACGTGCTTTTGTTAATATAACTATAAAAATATTGTACCTAAGTGGGGAGCGATTTATTTTATTTATTAAACTTTTAAACGCCCCTGGCAGATTTCTATACGTAACCGTGCACTAGGTTCACCCTCTCCCCCACTGCTGAAAACATAGCCAATCTGTCACGGAAAGAAGTAGGGTAAATCGCCTATTACTGGCCACCCTCCGGTAACTGGCCACTTTGCAATAACATGTGTAAAGCAACAGATTTGCTCACATTTTTGCGATTTAACTAGAATACCTAGATCCTGAGTTATTACCCGGAGTACTGTCCAAGTATCTTTACTAACAGCGTCAGTAAGAAATTAGATGGCTAGTAACTAAATGACACTTTCTAAAGTGGCCATTTTTTGACGATTTACCCTGTAAATAGATTTATTTTTATTATGTATGGTACATTAAACAGCGGATATCGTAAATTTAGTATCGTTGTACAATGATAACCTAGGATTGAAAAATAATTTAACAGTGTGTTGTTGAAAATCAACTACCACGCAATTCTACGTTTCTCAAATCGAAACCAAAGTGAAGTTATTATGGCTTTCTGTAATGTATTTTGTCTGTTTAAATATTATATCATGAAAAAAAACTAAAGATTTTTTTAAACAAAACAATTTCTTCATGGTTTGTAATTACTGAGTAATTAAACTCACTTTACATAAAAATCAAAATTACACAAATATTATTCTTAGCACTTGAAGAACGACAATAGTAGATTGTACAACAAGGGCATAAAACAAACCATTTTTTCCGAGACTTATGGTATCCAACCGAGCCGGCAGGCGAGGTTGGATAATTAAGTCGAGGATAAAATGGGTTTTAAGACCGAGTTATACACTCTGCTTTTCACTTCGATTACGAGGAAATAAAACAGTGATAATGTAAAAAAACTTTAATAAGTTCTTTTGCGTTTTTTTCCATGTGATAATGTAAAAAAACTTTAATAAGTTCTTTTGCGTTTTTTTCCATGTGATAATGTAAAAAAACTTTAATAAGTTCTTTTGCATTTTTTTCCATGAGTGTGTTAGGTGTGAGCATTATTTTCCTCTTCACTAGACGACATTTTAATTAAATTCCATAACACAACAAGTTTTGCAAAGAAAATAACTAATTAATAGTCCAAAACCTCTTTCCCGCCACTGTATTTCTGTCAAAAATTTTTTTTTTTCTGTTTGCGATTTTTGACTTAGGTCGAACGCAATACTGCCAAGTTTATACCTACGTTGATTTTTTAATGTTCTTGTTAATAATGCTTGTTTTTAATAGTTTTAAATTTCTTCTTTGTTAGATGCAACTACGATGCAAATATAAATAAAATTAAAGTAAATTTATTCAAATAACAAGTTTATTTAATGTAGTCACCTCGTCTGTCTGGCTGTAGGGCTTAATTGTCTTAGTCTAGATGACGACAACCATTTATGCACTAGTGCATAAAATGCGATTTTATGCAGCCTATACCCAGCATAAAGAAGGACTTTACGAGCATGAGAAGTGAAAACGATTTTTATATTTAAGGTGCGAATAATTAAGACAAAATAGTTATTAGTTATTACATACCGTTTTTAATCGTGAAGGAAAATTCCTTAGCTAATGATTCATTACAAGTACATGACGTACATGCAGTCGTTGCCATTTATTTTATTTTAATCTTTCTTTTTTAAACGAGTTAAAACTTAACCCTACTGCCCGCGACAGCAGTTTAGTGGAAACGATACCAGATTTACGATGCCTGTTAATAATCAGAGAGCGATTATCATCAACGTACGTGAAGCTATTGTCTTTGACATGACGACGTGTCGGTAGCGGAAGCGTCGGTTTGTACATTTCATATTGTACCTTTAAATTTTTGTATAATTATAATTATATATTGTACTGTAGTGTTTTTTGCTGTAGTTGTTTACGGCTTTTGATATTTATAAAAGTCAAATCGTTTGATATGAAATTAACGATCACATTAATATTATAAATGTATGAATGTGAAAGTTCGTGAGTGTGTGTGAGATAGTATGTTTGTCACTCCTTCACGCTAAAACGGCTAAGGGAACATATGGAATGGATATGGCTTTATACCCTGAATTTACACATAGGGTACCTTTTTTTTTACTGAAAAACCACTGTTATCGTGGGTTACGTCTGGAACGCGGACGAAGTCGCACGTAGGAATTAATTAGACAAAAAAAACCTAAAATTAAAAATCTGAGGTCTGAAGTACCTATATGAAATAAATGAGTTTCATTCTTATTACTTACATTCGTGTGAGATCGTGCCCCGGTATTTATTTATTTAATTTAGCGTTTAGCCACTTGACTGCTCTAATGTGCTTTATACAAACACATTTGTTTTGTTATTTTATTTATCAAGCAGCCACAATCAGGGGCCGTCGCGGATATTCTGACAACCGGTTAAAAGTAAAAGCAGTATTACCAATTGTAACCGCATTTAACTAATTATATTGCTAAAAACATTATTAGATACCGTACCGGTTTAATTGCACGGGTATTAAAAAAAAATCGGTTTCGGTAAATTAATTAAGTGCACAATTTACTGATAATATATATTTCTGAAGTGCAAAGTAATATAAGTTAATTTTCTTAATTATAGCTGAATATATAAATTAAAATGCATACAGCATTTTTTTTGTCGCGTTAGTATTTTTGCTTGACGTACAATGTCAAATAATTAGATTAAAAAATAAAAACATTGTCGCGCGGGCGACAAATGTTTAATTTTCTAAGCTACTGGTAAAACTTTCTCTTCCACAAAAACTCCGTAACGAAAAGGAAAGAAGGTTTCCGGAAGGAGGTTTGTATAAACATGTCTGTTTGTATTAACTTTTTTTTGTACCTAGTTAAATTGATAAACGTAATTTGTTTAAAAAAATGCATGCATTAGTGCGTTCGTGGCTGTCGCTCCCGTATTGGCCTTACGAGCCATTTACACTAACACGGCCGAACCCTATATTCAAACCGCGGACATGTAAGGCTTACTTCGGGTTAAAATTTGACATTTGGCCATTCAAAATGAGTCAAGTTTTAAACGATTACAAATTATGCCTCTAGCACTAGCTATATTGCGACAGTCTTTCGTTTTGCCGCGACAATTCCGGGCTCTGTTGATATGGGACGTTTTATATTGGTACACTTATATGTATTGTAACACTTCACTACATAGTATAAAACAAAGTCGCTTCCCGCTGTCTGTCCCTATGTATGCTTAGATGTTTAAAACTACGCAACGGATTTTGATGCGGTTTTTTTTAATAGACAGAGTGATTCAAGAGGAAGGTTTTTATGTATAATGAATTCTGTTTTATGTACGGGTGTAACAGAAAACTCACATAAACCGAAGCGAAGCGAGGGCGGGTCGCTAGTTAATAATAAAAAATACGTTTCAACATTGGCGATAATATCGCGTAACGCAAACAAATACAGTCCAGTTAATATCGATGTGAATAGGGGCGCGACGAGTGACCTGAAGCTTTAATAAAGTTTGCTTTGGTGGCATACGCTTTGACGCATGGCGCTCATACTCGTGATGAAAAGCTGGGGGTGATCGGTTAGTTTGTTGACGAAACGTAATAATAACGCAGCATTCAATAACCTCGACGGGAAACTGTAAAATATAAACAACTCCCAACGAATTTAAGCGAATGGAGATAAAATGCGTCGCGAAAATGTTAGTAATTTCTTCGATACACATCCCTCTCTTTGAATGCAAAATCATAGAGCTCAGAAATAAATTTAAATGCGACGGTACCTATATTCATTAAAAAGTTTCTTAAATGGGTAGGTATTGATAAACAATCAAGAAAAGTCAAGACGACTGTGTCTTAAAATCAATAATTTACCCAAAAAAGTTTTACTGTGGCTTGCGATCAGCCCTCGTGGTATGTGTAAGGTAGTTTTTTTGAATCTGGGTTATCCGTTAAAGCCGACCGATACATGAAACAATGTTTACCAATTGTGCGGGATTTTATAAAATCGGAACATAGAGGAGCTAATTTGGTGTTTTGACCTGATTTCGCTTCCTGTCACTACTCAAAAAAAGTTGTCTGTGTTCCACAGAACTGTCGCAAAGCAGCTCGCTAAGGAGTAAATTATTTTTTACATTGAACATTGTTAATACTACTATTATTTGTTATAAACATTTTTAACAAAACAGAATTTTTATTACATTGTATATTACGGTTTTGAATTTTGTCGAAATTTCACTCCGCATACGTTATTCCGATAAAATATACAGTGTGTTACCAGCACCCTGGCTTTTTTTAAAGTACGTTAAAATAACGTATATCTGTAACGTAACTATGACATTAATTTAATTAATAAACAAATTTTCAGGCTTTGTTAACTTTCTAACAAAAATTTAATTGCCAGCAATGTAAAGCACAGCAATTTGACAAGTGTAAATGACAGTCGACGGATACTTTGATTATTATGATCTGCCCCCGTACCACGACATGCCTTGTACCAAGCAACAGCGATACTGATAACGATGAACACGCAGCACATGCACTACATTGAAAATGGACAGTATCTAAGAAAATTAATTGTGAAGTTATTTTAATTATTTTTTAATTGATAATACTTGCAAAGAATTGCTAAAGCAACATATTATCGGTAGTTTTAATAAATGCCTGCATGCCGGTAACACACTGTATGTCCTCCGCTGCACCTCTGTCACCGCGCAGTTTATTTCACAACATCGCACGATCGAGGTAGCCTTCGTTCTTGTCGATGTTTTACGCATTGAACAGAACTCTATGTGTACTCTTCTACTACCTTTTTATATTGGACACCTGTGTTGTACTGTACAGTCAACAGCATAAATAAGTGATCATTTCTGTACTTTGTCGCTTTTAATCGTTTCACAAATTTGTATAACATTTCAAACACGACGTTAAAGTGACAAGGTACATAAATGATCACTTATTTATGCTGTTGACTGTACACTATATGCTATTAGAAACCAGGTTAATGGAAATTAGATGGAACATCTTTAAGCGCTCAATTTATTTGATTTAAAATAATAATTTGACGAAATTAGTACCCAAATTAATTAAAAATATTGAATAAGTTATTGATTAAAGTATTTTATTGTGCGACTATTATTAGGGGTTTAATTATAATGTTATGTAGCTACTTCTATCACAATGGACTCTATTTTTACAGCTCTCTTTTCTCGAGTCGTTCAAATAACGGTTATTTGGTTTAGTCGCCATTAAGTACGAGTATATGGAAGCGTATTACGTGCTCAAAAAATCTGAACACATGCCTTTAACGATAGAGTCAAGTTCAGCGGGTTTAGTATGGCTGCGTCTATAACGCGTGTCAAATGTGGACAAAGCATCCGTCACTCTCGTACTTATTTACGTGTCAGAAGGTGACGGATGCGTTATCCACACTTTTTGGCACACGATAAACGCAGTCATATATTTTAGCTTAGCATCTTGTGTTCCGATGTAGTAAGTAACTTCTTAATGGCGTTATAATACTTATAATATAAATCTACATTACGCGCATATAATATGTGCGTCCGATTTTTGTTTCAATGTAGATCCTTAATATTTACATTATAATATTTCTGCAGTCAAACTGTTGTGACAGTTTTGCAAACTATTTTTTAAGAAAAATATGTAATTTTTTGGTTAATAAATAAACAATAAATAATAATAAATAATAAATAATGAACCATATTTGCCTAACGCAAAAACATGCACAAATAAATAATTAGTAGGCAATTATCTAATGATTGATCGTGATCGCAAATGGTGCCTAGAATGTATGTTTTTATGACATAAAGGTAGCCGACTGGAACTATTATAGACTTTAGTGTTATAAATATAGTATGTTAACCGTTCTTTGTAATGTGTGGTGTGCCTTAGGGTAATGTTTTGACAGTTAAATATTGCTCGTTGGAAGTTTAGAAAGGAAACAGAGACTGTAATATGATATGAGGTGTTAAAACCTGTCAAGTTGTAGTCCGTGAATAGCGTTATCCCTTTCTTTGATTGAAACTTGGCAAGTTTAGCACTTCATAATACACCCTCGGTTACTGTTTCTAGGAGATTATATTACCTCCGCCTGTTAGGAGCGTCGGTGGCCTAATACAATTAAAGGTATATGAGCGTTTTCCAAAACAAGTGCACGTAGTACTTACGTTACGATTTTGTGTAAAACAATCATGTGACCTATTTGCTGGAAACGTAAATCTTATTCGTAATTTAATTTTTTACCGGCTGTTCTCGTAGTACTAAAGTTGTTTCCACATATTAAAACTCGATTTAGTTTGCTATTTTTGAACCATGTTGAAAATCCAGCTAGGTACAGTCCTGCGCAAAAATATATTTCGAAAGAATCCTCCAATAAATATGTTACGACGTTTTTATTACACTGGACATATTTTTGAGATGTTGCGTTCCCCCATATTTTTACACTGGTCTGTATAACGGCGCAATGTTTTGCCGATTCAATTATGCTAATCTTACTTCCGTACTGTAAAACGAGCTGTGTTGAGGCGGGTTACCTCTCGAAGAAATCTAATTTATTTCCGAACGAGCCATTCTACCAATTTTTAACTGTACAAAGTTATTAATTAATTGTTTTATTTGTGTTACTAGAAAATTAAGCTTTTCTAAAGGTGTTTGAATATTTGTTTATTCATAAATTAATCCTAAATAAAATAAATCAGAATAAATTCCTGGAACTGAATCATGATAGGACATTATGCTGCGTTTGTAAAATAAGGTCTGTTTCTTGGAAATATAATTTCCATTAATAAAACGAATTAAACCTCAATTATAGCACCATATTTGGCTACTTTGATAATATAAAGTCTGTAGCCTGGAAATATAATTTCCTATAGCAAAAAAGCATTTAAAATTAACATTCGCTAAAGGCTTTAATGAATATTAAATTTCCGCCTCAAAGAAGAGGAGTTATAGCTACTACGAAACCATTTATTACTTCAGGCGAGGCGCGAAGACATGTATACAGCACAAACTAATAGGTTCCAGGTGGTACTTGTCTCATACCATTCTCTACGTGCAGTCCAAGGGTTTTATTGATAGGATACGCAATATTGTGTTCGTGCATCAATGTGGTCGAATGTAAACGTAAGTAAAGGCTGTTTCGGCATGATAGTCGCCTATTCATCTTTGCCTTAATATTTGTACAAAAGGTGGCACATCTATGTTATGAGCTGATATACTTTTTTTGTCCTTTACCGACGTTCTTAAATTCACTTATTACGTGCTTCAATCCGACTACAACAAGTCAGTTAAGTGTATTGTTGCCGGTACTGCTATTGAGTGAAAGAGCATGTTTGCGTAGATTGAGAATACCGTACTATGTTTTCGTGCACTCTAACACTATTCAAGCCTGCTAACGTGGAATGATCTAATAGTACCTACCATAGAACATTGTAATGAGGTGACCGATTAGTATTTTGTCGATCGGCGTTCAATATGTATCGTCGTAGAATTATCTGGTATTTATAAATCTCCTTTACATACGAATGTTTACTTCCATTTCACATGCATTAATACATTGCATTTAACACGTATCCAAAAACTATGTACTTTTAGCAACTTTTAAGCATATTATAGACTTATTTAGTTTAATAGAAAAATATTTCTACGATATGTTACGATTGATGTTGTTGTAGTAAGAAAAACCCATATCACTGAAATGTCGAATATTTACTTTTAATGTAATAAACAAATTTATTGGGTTATTGTTGTTTTTTTAATACTTGGACCTTATGAATCACTGGTTTCATGGATAGGTGAAAAGTATTTTGTTATGGTTCCGTAGTCAACAAGGAACCCTAATAGTTTTGCCATGTCCAGCTGCCCGTCCGCCCTCGGTTTAAGTTTGTAATTTGACATGTTTATATATATAAATCACGCCAACAAAGTTATGAAATACAGACATAATTGTTGTCTAGCTTGTTGGCTGTGTGGCATTACTGTTTCAGTCTGACGACTTAAGCTGCAAACGCACTGAGATCGGGTTATCGGAAGCAGAGCGGTACGGTGCATACCTATTTAGTTTGTTTGTCAGGTAGCTTCGTATGCCCGAAAGGCAAACGTTCACGAATAGAAGCTCCGCCATGCGGGGTTTCAACAACTTTGCTAAGACAGACAAATCTTTGACCTTTTATGGTACTGTTTTTAACTCGGCCGCCATTACTGTCAACTAAATAAGAGCAAACAAAAGACAATACCATAGCAAGTGAAAGACGATATGGTTTTTACCGCCCAATATAGAGGCGCCTACAGCGGGGGTGACCGGGGCTAGGGAAATTGGGCTCGAGCGGTCTGGCACATTAAATGGCAGCAATGCTACGACTGCTACGCTGTACCATGTAGCTGTATCAAATCTGCTACGAGCAGTGGCACTTACTTGGTTGCTCCATAGTCATAACTATATTAAAATAATACATAATACTTTCATTGCTAATAACACTTAAATAGCCAACCGGTTTCCATCAAGCGCGTCTGTATTGGTTCATCGGTGTGGGAGGTACGATGTCACAAATATGCACACAGAAACACTTAACTTAATACACTTTACCCTCTGTTTGCGTCGGCGGTAAAAAAACCACGGCCATGTTAATTGATGCCAAAAACATCGGTACCCTTTCCTTCGCAATGTTTAGCCGGTTCAACAAGTGAAAGGTTCTCTTTTTTATATTTTTTTGTAACTATTTTTTTATGCTCTTTATGAAACAAAAGCGGTTTGATCATACGTCATTTTCCTATTTTGCGAATAAAAAGGGTTAAGAGGATTGTGAAACGCCGCTAAATTCGCTCCGGGCCTTTCTCACCCCTTAAATCAAGTTCGATTTACACGAGTTTTGAATATGTTGTAGTTATTTAATATAAAAAACAGGTCTGTACGTTTCTGTTTCTTGTTTTGTAAATTTGTTTCATTCTAAGAAATAGTTTCTCTGAAAGTCAAACGTACCTTTAGTATTGACATGTGCCTGAGGAGTTAGGGCCTGAATAGGGTTTCGGAACTTTACTTCGAAAATCTTGTGAGTGGAATGATCAAATCTACTACTAACTACAAGCTAAGGTTGGATGTCAAACATATAGTAGTCAAAATTTCAACTCTCAACAATCAACTCCCAACCTATTGCCTATCGTCCTAATGTTGTACGGACGGCGTAAAGGTACAGTCAAAGTCATAAGTATTTGCCAATCCCAACTCAATTTCCCAAGACATCAAAAACACCCTACTATGTCCATTGAAAATAAGGCATACATATTGAATAGAAATGAATGCTTTGGCCTGTAACTACCGTAATAAGCACCATTGGGTAAAAAAAGATCAAAATAGTTGTGTGAGATTTAGGAAACGTCTTAGAGGTCGGGAGTGTATCACCGCTGTCCTGCACGGCCTTGGCTTCCTGAATATGTCGGCGCGGCACCGCGTGCTCGACGAGGCTAGGCCGCATAAAAAAAAAAGTTAAATATTGTTTACATTCCTTTCAAGTGAAAATGATCAATCGATAGCTCTTAAAAATCACGGTAAACATACTTATATAGTATAGAGAATAAAATACTGTACCTATACAAAGAAAACGCCCAAGACTCGGAAACAAATATTCCGGCTCAACATACAAATATTTGGCCCGAAGGGGATTCGAGCCCGGGGCCGCTAGCTTCGTAGGCAGACCAACTGTGGGCTTACTGTCTAAGTATACAGGGTGGAAAAATAAGTCGGACCCTGGAGGGAAACTACCTGAAATCCTCAAGTTGGCTCGTTTTACTTAAAAGAGACATTCTTTTATTTTTAAAAAGAAATAAAATAAAATGAAGTTTAATCTTAGCAGAGATCTGGAAGGCGTATTGCATTACCCAATTTCAAGGGACCCTTTCCCTAATTTAGAGTGGTATAATAAGAGTTAGGTAGTAAGGGTCCCGATTTAGGGCGATCAGGGCGTTGCGATCTCCCTAGCTCCCTAAGTGCGGCCGATCGCGCAGTGTAGTATGTATGTATACGTATGCATAATGTATGTTTACGCATAAAATCGTTTGACCGAAAACGGATTTCACAATAGAAACGGTTTTATTTTAATTATTCATTATTAATTTAAAACTAACCTACCCTAACCTAACCTAATCTACAATATAGACGATTATTAAATTCGGCAATGTAAGCCTAAAAATGTGAAATGCAAAAAAAATATATGCGAAAAGATAAATCTGCGTATAAGGTTATGCGTTCCATAGGGATGCCTGCTCAGATGCTTCGCGACGAGCGCGCAGAGCAGTTGTCTGAGTACGTACCGGCTGACGACGCTACCATTTTGAATTTATAACCAATATAAAATGTCGGGTAACAAAGAAAAATAAGTTTTGTTGTGCCTGATAGATACGTATAAAGATATGCCCTATTTATGGAATAAACATGATGAAAATTATACGAACAAAGAAATGAGAGATGAGGGATTTAAAGTTTTATCAGAAATTTACAAGAATTTCAACGGGAACGCTACCGCAAAAACTATAAAAAGGACAATTAAAAGTATGCGTACGAACTACTCAAAAGAATTGAAAAAGGTATGTGTACACCTCTTTGTTTTTTTTAATCAAGTTTTTATATGATAAAAAGATAAAAAGATAAAAGATGTTTATTCAGTAAGTAGGCCGTAAGGGCACTTTTACACGTCAAGAATCTACCAGCGCTTCCCAAGAGGAGACACTGCTGAGAAGAAACGCCGCAAGAAACTCAGCAGTCAGTCATTCGTTTTTTCTAGGAGTAATATGTAACTACATACCTACTATGTATTTCATTTCTCACAATTAGAGCATACACAGTAGGTACTACCCAAATCCATACAGCGACTATTATTACTAATATTACTCCTGCTTACTGTCTGTTGGTTTCGCTTTCATCCATTTAAACCGCAGAATCGATTTCGATAAATTTTGGTATGGAGATAACTTACGGTATTTAAAAAAAATTAGTTTGTTATTCGGTAGATGTTACTAGAAATAACCTGTACCTCCTAATTAGCCAATGTAAGCTATTAGGTTTTGTAATATACCTAAGTTAGCATATACACAATTTAGTCGCCGCATCGTTGCTCTGACTATCATTTCTGTGTTATAATGGAGCAAAAGCATCTGTTGTAGTCCTCCAACCTCCTCGATGAAATGTGGCACTAGCTCTGATGTACCTAAGTAAATATGTTGTTCCATTTTTTCTTAAATAATTGTGCGAAGCACAATATGCCATAACTATTGTATGAACCGAATCTAGGTTTAGATTAAGAGGTCTCCGGAGCACTCTAAAATGGAACGCTAGTATACAGAATGCGTTCTCTACAACTCTTCTGGCTCGCGACAACCGGTAGTTAAAGATACCTACGTTGTTCATAAATAAAGTTTCAAAGGAAAGATTTCATTAAATATATATTCAATGCAAAAGCACTACCTATCACCTAGGAATACATATGTTACAGCTGTATCAGTGCCTGGCAGTGCAGAGGGTGGTGGTAAATTTAAATCATCATTAATCATCATCTGATAAAATGGTGTAAATATGATTTAAAATCAAAGCATTCATTGCTCAGGACGGATCCGTTGGGCACTACTACACATCTGAATGCTTCACGAACTCGTAATTTGCATTTACCACCGCAAATACCTAGCACAATACTGAAAAACCCTTTGTAGTTATAAAAGGAGTCGCTTCCATGAGGTTTTTCAATTGCAATTTGTTTACCATCACATGCGATGATGATGCAACACAGTGCGGGGAATTCCACGTCTGTGCAAAGTCTGTGCGCGTCTGTTCTGTTTCTGTCGTAGACATCTGGAAGTGAATAACTTTTACTTTTAAATATTTATTCTCAGAATTCATCATCGGACGATGAAACTACGAGTGTTGGGAATTCTAGCGGTGGTCAACAGAAGAGAAAGAAAAAGGACACCCTATTAGAACAACAACAAAATATTCTTTTAGCAGCATAAAAACAGAAGAATGGGAGGTATATGGTCGATCGATTGGCTTTCAAATGAAAGATTTGAATAAACGACAGTTGATGATATCACAAAAAATTATATCAGATGTTATGTTTTACGCTAAACTTGATCAACTTTCTGAATACTCGTCCGTCGTTGTTGGGCCACCAAACGAATCTATACCTAACAATAGTGGATTTGAGTATCGCCAAAATCAGTTTTATTCACCTTCGCGGCTATCAAATTATTCATCGCCTTCACCATCGCACCAAACCCAATCACCTCACCATTTGTCGCCACTCTATACCATTTGGCCTCCTTTTAACACACAGTCTGTTCGCCAACCATTAGCATCGCCACAACAACAAACTCAATTGTCAAACTCACCATTGCCTCTTCAACCATTACCAAACGCCCAAGATCAAGTACTTCACACACCAACAGTTTATCAACCTTTGCAATCACCACAAAATCTAACGCAGCTGTCGAATCTATCATCACCATCATCATCATCTCATCAACTATCACGCTCTTATCAACCGACATCAACGGGACAAGTACCCATAAATCATTCACTTTATCTATCATCATCAAACGCTCCAGCACACTATTCGCTCCGTCTTCAGTCCCCATCCCGTCATTCGTCACCAAACACCCTAGCTCAAGGACAACCTCCACGGCAAAGTCAAGAATTACCGTCTGACAGTGTAGTAACTGTTGAAAATATGGAACAATTATTTGACTACTTTCCCAATGAAAATTCATCACATGCAAACTCACTGTCATTACCTATGATATGCTATGATAGAAGAAGAAGAAGAAGAAGAAGCAGAAGTCATGAGAGAATTTTAAAATATTAAGCTTCGAAAATAAACCCCAGTTACGAATTTTATATGTTTTTAAATAATAAATGTGTGATTACTACCTATTTTTTTTTATTCCGAACACATACATTTTATATCGAAGTTCTACATTTTACGCCGAAGAAAACGGCACCTTGTGTCGTTAAAGCATGCAAAAAATTACACTAGTAAATTAAAAAAAAAAGACGGTTTCGCTTGCTACGTGTAAGAAATAATAATTTTGTGTAATTTTGTATAAATATGTATTAATTACTTTGATGCAAATTTCAAACAAAAATGACAACAGTGTTGTCAGTTTGTAAAAGTGGGAAATCTGCCGTAAAACATTATTATAACGACGCTAGTTACGGTAGGGAACCCTGCTTATGCGAGTCAAAGTTCATTTATCACTAAGTCACAACAATTTAAGAAACTAACACAACTAGGGGGTTATGAAATTTTGGAAATCGGTTTTAACCTAAGTACCTACCTACTAAATTTTACATACTTATGCAATTGCGATTTCAATTCGATAATAATTATAATAATGGTACTATCGAGCTGTTATCGTGATGGAGACAAGCGGTATTAGAAACTCCTCGATGGCTAATTAAGGGGCCTTAAAATGGGCAAATTGTCGATTTATATGGCAACCCTCAAAGTACGCACCACGTAAACGGACGGCCATTTTGCATGCTTCACTCATGATTAGACGAGGATACATCTGTATTTTTTAAGGTCCGTGACCTTGATATAGCCTCAAACAATCTAACTTGCACATGTATGTCTCTGGGATGATTTGCGACAAAAGGGATTGGGATATTAGTCTCCCGTATTGTAAGTAAACGCACATTTAGGAAAAGTACAAAAAATACGTTTGATAAATTATAGTACATTGTTGCCTAGGCGCGGAAAGTAAGGGTTTTCCTGACGAGGTGGTTAGCTGGCCGAGCAACAGCGAGGCCTGCTAAAATACACATACATTACATTACATTACATAATGCTTTTCTCAAACATGTGAGGAAATAACACAAATACATTTTTAAAAAGCAATTAATTTAATTTAATTCACATTAAAAGTTATGTTGGTCATGTTTGGGCAATTTGTAAATAAAAACTTTATAGTTTTTCCAGGAGCCAGTTCAGGTTTTAATATAGGCGGTACCTATTTCGTCGCTTTCGTCGCTTGAGCTCATTTTTTCTAGTAAGTATTTCGCACAACAATAGTTTCACATTTGGTTTCACATAATTATGCAGAATGAACGAATCTTACCGACTGTCAATTGTTTTTAAATACTAACCATAGACATTGGAATGCAAGTTCAAAAATAAACACACGCACTGTGATAAAAAAGCGAGCAGTTACCTTGGCTGTTTGGAATTTTTATCATGGTCCTTTTGATTTTGTATGCAATCATATGCAATTGACAGCATTTTTAAGAAAAATATGGACATGAACGGAAAGTGTTTTCATACGGTTTTTTTACTCCTAGGAGTAAAATGAGGCACTTTCCGTCCTTGTGTTTCAATCGGGAAACCGTTCTTTCCGAGCATGTTTGAGAAAAATATTATCTATCCTCATTACTTACGTTACTGTCTCAATTAACAATAATACAATTAGTACACGTCCTCATCGGCTACCTACCAAAATGTATTGATAGCCGACCACAAACCGTGTGCCACCAAAAGTACTTACGGAGGGATAGTGTTGAAACATGTGAATTGATATTTAGGGATGTGCAGTACCGGTTTCAGCACTACCAGCCATTCAAACACATACGAAACAAAGGCGAGGGGATACAATTAATGAACTACTCCGCCGCAGGCGCCCCTTTAATCGGCGCCCGGGGCGATCGCCGAACGGCGCCCTACCCCAACGCCTAGTTAGGATGCGTGAATCTTTGGAAGTCACCAAAAACAAGTGAAAAATCAAGACAGGATAAGAAGTTCAGGTAAGGCAAATAGTTTTCTAAGTAATTTCCGTCATATCTAACTTTTTAGATCGCCAACTACATTAATTGAAGATCACACGGAACAAACCCTGTACAAAGTCACTTGTTTAAATTTACTTTTTTATGTTACTATTTCTGTCCTATTTTATAGATTTATAACAGTAGGTCCTATTTTAGATTTATAGTAGTAGGAATATCGCGAAAGTTAAAAAAAAACAGTAACAATAATTGCTTGAGACAATAGGAAGTTAAACACAAGTTCGTAAACAGCTTATAATTTTAGAGATCCGTACCTGTTTTGTGTTCAAATAATTATGTGTTTGTAACCTTCCGTGGTTCACCTGATGGTTCCAACGGAAGACCAGAGCTCAACATTCAAAATTCAAAATATGTATTCAGTACATTGGCCACATGAGCGCTCTTTTACACGTCGGAAACATAGAGTGAATATGAGTGAATCTACCAGCGCTGATTTTAATGTCAGCATTACGCTGAGTTGGGACCATTTAGTGGCTACATTCTTCTTGTACGATTTTATCAGTTTTCGGTTATGTTTGTCACGAATACATAATTTTCTTTCTTTCTCTCTTTCTTTCCAAAAGGTAAAAACGGCACGCTTATAAGATCACTGGCGTGAACCTACGTAATTGTAAAAGGAAGGCGAACTTGATACATAACATACTAAGTTTTTTATAAGCAATAGATCCTACGATGTGACGTTAAAATGACACCGGTTTCACAATAATAAATTATTACTCTAATTGTACTTATATCACTGTCAGACATTTCAAAGGTATTAATTAACTGATCTTGGCCAAGATGCCCGTCTCAAGATACGTCAAAGTAAATGTCAGCCATAGAAAACTGTCGCCTTTGAGATTAATTTATTGATAAGGGAATAAAACATCCAAACTAAATCGTTGGAAATTGTAGCTTCATATTTTTTATGATTTGACTTCAAAGTGACTGGTGGGAGAATTACCGAACTGGACGAGTAGCAAAATAGAGGGGAAACCTTTCACCTTCAAGATGACCCTAACAAAGGTTATCAAAGACGGGTCGAATGCCAGTAAGACTCGCGCGCCGAAGGTTCTGAGCCACCGCACAGTAGGTATAGGTATAAGTATTAGGTATAGGTATAGGTAAGTTATACTTATATTCACACCTGACCTTTTTTGAGTATATGTTGTTTTTCTTTAGGGTTTGTACTATTATACCAAATTAGATGCTTGTATGTATCGTTTCTACGATACAACAAAAGTAAAAATATGTTTTGAAAAAAACCTTTTTTGTATACCTAGAGACTCCCGTTATTATTTAACTTTAGTATTTTATATATTTGTTACTAAATTCGCCGTAATAACACGTATTCTGAAAAAAAAACCCGTTATCTATTAGGGTTCCAAAGATACAGCTGTTTGGGGTTAGGACGGACGGACAAACGGACGGACGGAGAGAAGAGGCATATCAATAGGGTCCTGTACAGAGCCCTAGCAATAAGAACAGACTCGTGTTTCTGCTGGGACCATTTTAGGAGATTTTATTTCTATCTAAGCACTTCCATTACCCTATGTAAGCAAAAGGTACCTACACGATAGAAACCTAAACTACATGTTCTTGGTCAACCAACACATGGTTGACTGGTATTAATCTAATCCTTTACTACACATTCTCCCTTTGAATCTAGCGGAAAGAGACTTGATGTCCCTCCCGCACGCAGCGTCATCTCATTTATTGACGGCGAGATTTTAAAGTTAGTGTTGTCTCCGTACTGATAGCAATACAAAGCGATCGAAGCATAGACAAAGAGAAGTCGACCTAAAGTCGCGGTCAATAGAAATGACAAAAGATGTAAACAAATCAGTACTGGTTGACACATAACCTTAATATTTCTGAAAACGAGTTTTGATTTAAAAAAATCGTAATAGTTATTTAATCTTAAACCATCCGTACACTTGTCGGAGTAAAACCTAGGCACTCTTGTCGAGATTTATTCACATCTCAACGCATATTGACGCACTACTCACAATACTTATTAGAAACTATAGTATTCGTAAAAAATAACATATCTCAGTTTGCACGCGTGGACATTCCGGGCAAACAGCTCCGAACCACTGGACGCTTAAGAACAGTTCCCCGTCGCATGGCACTTGCGGAAAAGAACCCCCGTGTCATTGGCCCGACCTACTTCGAGCACCTACCCGCAGATTTGAGATCTGAACCATCTGACGAAACATTTAGGCGTCGACTGAGAAACCTTTTGTTGGATAACCCTCTGTACTCAGTAGATGAGTACATGGAATTAATTCTGTAGCTCTAGTGTATGACATTTTTCTTATAACTTTTGTACCTTTTTTTGTGACTATTGTATATTTTTGACCGTTATTTTATTTTATTTCATGTTATTTTTAAATTATTAAGACGATCCCTATTGGTGAAATGATTTGTATTATTAATTTTAATTTTATTATCTTATTAGTTTTTGACAATCATGATGCGATAGGTACTTTTAATTTTGACATGGTAATGCAAACTTATATTGTAATTTGTTTCATGAAATAAATAAACTAAACTAAACTAAACTGGTGTAATAGCGGTTTGGTTTTGTTTATATCTTTTGTCATTTCTACTGACCGCGACGATAGTTTTTTTAAATATACCTATCTTTTTGAGTATTTTTATTATACAATAACTTTTTGGATACATTTTTCAATAATTATGTGCCTTGTATAAATTAAATTCAAGCTTTTGTGAATTAATTTATAAGCTCGATTATACTATATTTTCTCGTACATCAGTCAAAGATACCGACTACTTACTTATGTCGGGTTTCTACATATATTCAAACCGTGGATAGATAAGGCTTACTTCGGTTTAAAATATGACATTTGCCCATAGAAAATGTGTCAAATTTTAATCCGAAGTAAGCCTATCTATCCGCAGTTTGAATATAGGAACCGGCCATTAGACGTTGCAGACAGAAATTCCGGTAACGGCAGATATTGTGTGATGAGACTGATGAGCGCAATTATTATTTTCCCGAGTCTGGAATGTTTTGGACGTTGGTAGGAAGTATGTATTTTTTTTAGGAAGCTCTTGACACAGGTTTAATAATGCTAACTACATTATATTGTACAAGCCTGAAACTGATTTTGTGACTTGGCCAATTAATGGGACATTGTTATTTAAAGTTGCAATGTTAGACTTCCTAAAAACTTACTTGGGTAATCAAGGCGTGTAGTGCTGTTAGGCGATGGGTTTGCAACCTGTCACTAATACACTGGTAAACATCTTAGCCTAAGTGTGCAAAATGTGGTTACAGAATTATTAACAAGTTTTTAGAGTTGTTGGAAATTCTGTAGCTCTGCCTACCCCTCTGGGAATTAAGCCGTGAGTTTATGTATGTACTTCCTAAAAACTTGGTTCCATTTTGAAGCACTTTAATAAAAAAACGATTACCTCGTAACTTTCAAACTTTAAGATTGAATGCAGAAATATACAGAAACGTAATGTTAATTTAGAGGCGAACCGCAGGGAGGCGGCGCCACTCCGGCGGAAATAGAGCAGCCTCAGAAAGGTAACCAATTTCAATATGTAGTATCAATATGCCTGATTAATGTAATAGAGATATGGTTTAATGGCGGCACAGCTTGCCCCAGACTTGTTTACCGCTTGGTAATTGTAGTCTATAAAGAGATATCGTACAAGAAACCTAATTGAAATTGGTAGCATTATAAAACGGTAGGTAGTCTTACTAAAAAAACCGGGCAAGAGCATGTCAGACCATGCTCAGTGTAGGGTTCCGAAGCCGTAACGACAAACACAAAAAACTATCTCAAAAATCAACATGTATGAACAAATTTTCTATTTAAAGTTATTTGGCGCTGTCTTAGATGATTTTTAGTAGGTATAAACCCGTTAGTCGCCTGTATCTCAGGAACTAATTAAGTCTACTTAGTAATGATTCTTTTTCTTATAATTCGTATATAATATCTCAAACAAGAGCCAAGCTTTTAAGTGTGAGATCAGTATACCTATGTAGGTAGTTAGGTATCTAAACTGCTTCAAACCGACTTTAAATTTACAATAAAAGTTTAATCTTTTATGTAGTAATTAATAGAAATTGAAAAAAAAACAAGGTCCAGTAAATAGAATTTTAAGTTTTCCAAACGATACTCAACTCAAATCAATAATCTAATCGAAAATTTGTTAACTTTCAGATCGCAAATCGCAAACTTGTAGGTAGCATTCCGGGGCACGTCCGAACAGCATCTAGGCGCTCGCGCTTATGAGCGCGGCTGTCGCTCGATTTGTTACTTGGACAGTTCGACTCCCCCCGCGCGTGCAGGCCCCGTTAACATTTTTTCTATCAAAGTTATCATAGGCGATTTTGATAGGTATAAACACTTTAGTCGCCTGTATGTCAGGAACTAATCATGTCTACTTAGCCGTGATAGTTTTCCTTTAAAATTCGTTATTATGCGCTATCGTTGGAGATATTTTTCAGATGGAAGGACACTTGACTCTAACAAAAAATAGCGCTTTAAAGCTTAATATTTCATAAACGGATCCCTTAATCGAAAAATTGTTTGCATAAACCCGCAATATTTTTGAAAGACCTATCCAACGACACCCCACACTATGGGGTAGACAAGAAAAAAAAGCATCCCCACGTTACGTGTAGGGGAGGTGCATTAAAAAAAAATATTTTTTAAAAATTTATTTTACCACTTTGTTGGCGTGACTAATATGTATATTCATGCCAAATTACAGCTTTCTAGTACTATGAGTCTCTGAGCTAGACTGCGGACGGACGGACGGACGGACATGGCGAAACTATAAGGGTTCCTAGTTTGACTACGGAACCCTAAAAACGGTCTAGCGCGTATCGTAGTCGCGCAGCGAGGGTTCCGTAGCACTACACAGTAGATATTATTATATTTCGATGTTATATTTTGGAAATCCGCTTTGAAAATTGAATTGCAAAAATATTGTAAGTACATAGTAAAGGGCTCAATTAAAAAATCCTTAACAATCCTTAACTTCTTCCTTTGTGTAACGAAGATTAGTCATATAATCATATGGTTAACTTTCGTTACACAAAGGAAAAACAATGGCAGAAAGTTACCGTTCTCTCAATTAAGCCCTTAACCATGTAATTTTTTTTTGCAATTCACCCTTAAAATAACACGTTCTAAAAAATGTGCCTATTGATGACAAACTTATAACATTAGAGGTCTCTACGCAAGCGATCGTGTATTGATATACTGGTGACACTTAAGACGTAATACAAAATGTCATTTCCCGAATCTACTCATGATTACAATCAACTATTAATATGGGACCAACTTCGAAAACGTAAATACAAAATCGACGTCTCCATACAAATTGTGAAACTAGCTGATTGCTTTTAGTATGGGAGATTAAATTTTTTTCTACCGATTTCGATATTAGTCCCATAGTAAAAGTTGATCGTACTGATGAGTAGATCTAGAAAATAAAATGTTGTATTACGTCTTAGGTGTCACCCTGTATGAACGAGTACTTGACTGAAATTTTATTGATGTGATTAATATGAAGGTTTACTCGCAGCGAAGGACTATAAAAGGTAGCATATTATTATAATTAATTACTGAACGTTGTTGCCAGGCTTGTGAAGATATATTATTTAAGTACCAATGAACTCAATAAAGATAAAAAAAGAAAGAGTAATGTGATGTGACGCATACTTAGTCAACATCTATTATCTTTTTTGTCTTTTATCTTTAATACGAGTTCATATAAACTGCCAGGAATCATCCTGGATTGACTCAAGTGTAGCGCAATAAGTACTCTAATAAAGGTGCAGAATAATACACATGCTTACTGATAAGTTAATAACGCTTAAAAGACAGTTAAGGTGAATTATAACAGACACATCTACATGTGTGGGTACCTACTGATGGCAAAAGGAAAGGTAATTAACGTGTACGATTTTATTCCATGGCTGATTGCATTAACTTTAAAAAAAAAACTACTCTAAGGAGTCAACCCCTTGGTAATCTACTACATAATTAGGAACTAAGTCACTTGACGTATCGTTGCTTACCTAACAATTTCACACTGGTCCAAATTAATGTAAACAATTATTATTTTCTATTATAAAATTACATTGACTCTTAATTCATTAAATTAGCTAAGCGAGTATATGGACTTTGATGTAAGCCCATTTCGTATTCTGAGGAAATGTGAGGTTATTTTTTTCAATTTTTCATGAAGTCCGTGCCACAACGTAAAAAGTCAAATGCAGTTAAGTAACGTTCCTGCAAATGTACAAAGAAACTTAAAGTATCAATATTATTTGGCTTCATTTCCTTGTCTGTGTACCAAATATTATGTTTGATTTACACCTTCTTGCTCACAATTTTTTTAGTACACATAATTAACGATGTTTTACGCCTGGGATTGAAGGGCTTTAAAGGTATTTTCCTGATAACTATCATTATATCTGAGTAAAAACAACAAACAATAAGAAAATCTGACAAGCGGTGAAATTTGAATCGACAGGCGTCAGGTAACATTGCCATAATAATATGAAAAGCGATTTATTATTACTATTTTTTTTTCATGACATGAGCCTAGTAGACCTATAAAAAGATTGATTGATTTTTGATTAAAAAGCATCTGCCTCTTAGAATATTTTGCCAGTGTCAATTTAATACATTAATGTCAATGAACCCGTTACCTTCATGGTGTGCATGGGTAACAAACCATAAACTCCTTACTTACTGGATTTCAAAAACAAGTATTTGTTTTTGGATTATAAGCCTTCTATCCTATCTTCAAAACTTAGAAATCAACTTTATTTGACTTAAGGGATGGTCTCATTAAATTAACGCAAAAAACCCTGTTTAATTAAGCAAAAAATTCCACCGGCGGCGAGGCGAGACAAGCCGGCGCGGCAGTTTCAAGTTGCATCAAAAACAACACCGAAGGTCCGCGCGGAGCAGGGAACAGGTAGTGATTCGATTTTAGCAGAATTTAGCAGCACGATGGGTCGAACGTATAAGGCTGCTTAATTGAAAATACACGCGCTACAATGTGTTTTGTTCGCACTGACGGGACTACTTAAGACTGCGCCGAGCAAACGCCGAGCGTCCAGTGGCGCCCTCATGACTATTATTGGGTTTTCTAATTAACTAAAGAATTTCCTTGGAACCAAACAAAATGTGTTTGTAGCGCAAGTATAAACACAATTTATGCGATACGTAACAAACTTTAATAACAATTACCCTTTGAGTAGTCAGCTTAACGGGAAAACTCGAAGGTGAATTGTTATTAAACTATATGATATACCCTATAAGTTGTGTTTTCATTTGTAGTACAAACAAATTTCGTCCAATTTCAAGAAAATACTTTAGTTTATTAGAAAACACAATAAAAGTAATGAGGGCGCCACTGTACATCCGGCGTACGCTCGGCGTAGTCTTAATCTCGCCGTTTGGATATCACTCGACAGTCCGCACGACCGGCGTTGTTTACAGAATTACTACCCTGTTCTTTTCAACACAAAACCAAACAAAACGCCGCATAGTCTTTCCTAGCCGCGCCGGTGGAAAAGTACTTACCTATCTTAAGTCGCGTACCTGCAGCAAGGCACGCCGCGCTGACCACGGGCAGAATGCAAAAGATTAACATACTGAACTTTGAACGTTAACCAAATTATTACAGCGTACAAACTTGCATACTTGTGTCTAGGCTACAGGGGAGCGCATTGGGAGCGCGTAAATTTTTCTGTGGTAGGTTTAATTTAATTACACTCGCGGTCAAATAATTCGGGTCAGAGTGCGTTTTTTTTTTTTTCTTAAGATACCTAACTGATAGCACAATCAGTTGACACCACAGCGAGAGAGTTTGGGTCAGCATTTGGATTTCCTTACATTTTATTGTCATTTTAGATGTTTTTCTGAAGATGCACAATTCCGGCGTTAGCAGCAGATTCAATCAGTTGGGTGTCCTAGGCACTCTGGAAGTCCTGTATCGATGCTCGGGGTATCCATCATCAGATTTCACTACAAGCATCCCCTGGCGAGGAACCAAGGCTTCGAAATAGCCTCGTTTGTATGAAAAACGCACTCTGACCCGAATTATTTGACCGCGAGTGTATTTGTTTCGTTGTTAATTAATTGTTGCCCGGGGCTCTTGCATTGTCTGTTGCGTGCGGCGGACAGCAGTTTAATTCGCAGCAACGAATTTTAACATACAAAATCCGCCGTATATCGTATGCCGTATAAAGTTACTTCCAACATCATGGGATTAATCAGTGGGCGGCTGACGGATGCAAAATAGGGACGTAAACAGAACATCGATAAGACTTTTATTAAATTTCGAGAAGTATTTATGAATACAAAATTATGCAGTTTTTATCTTTATCATACATTATTAGTAAATACATAATAAGCTATCCTCTATTGTACGTAGATTGTATACTAAGAAGATACTGGCCACTTATTATATTATCACGTCTTGAGACTGATGAGCGTTTATGTCTATTACGTCTTAGACTTGTCAATTAAATTTGCTAAGGTTTTCAATATTCATATTTAAGATGGCAAAGGAAACCACAATTCGTAAGTGGATAATTGATAAACCTGATCTTTTTATTTTTTTTCGTTCTTTTTATTAAACCCCTTGCTGTCATATCCATATTACGTATAACGTTCGACATTATTTTGACGTAATTTGCATCCATCAGCCGCCCATTGTTACAAAAGTCTAAGTACTAAGATATATAGGGTTGTACAGTGGAAAACTGAAAAGGTAGTTACGTCCTTCAGTTTTCTTACTGTACCTACTAGTACTGGGAAACGATAATCATGCTTTTGGAGAGAAATACGTAAAAAAAAAACAAGACTGAACATTTACTCGCGCTAGGCTAAAATTTTAGCAGCGTATTAGTGACAGGTTGCAAGCCTATCACCTATCAGTCAAAGTAACTAAGCAGAACAACACGTTCAAAATTATCTAGACACGACGTATTCGCTTGACAATAGAGTCGAGTGCAGATAATATTGACCTCTTCGGTTGCGTAACTACTTCTGCTGCTGACTGTACAGAGTGGCACTATTGTAATCTAATTAATATTATCATTATTGAATTATGGACATAGCAGGTAGAAACAAGTGGTCCCTGCCTACCCCTTTGGAAAACAGGTGTGATTTAATGTACCTATGTAGGTATGTAATAACATTCATATAATAATAAGATGCCAATGTAAAACAATAAAACATCAATCAGAACCATACCATTTTGTGTATAAAATCTTAATCAAAAGAGACTGGAACTTGCTCCTTACCTTCCTTATCTAGTGTGTACGAAGGGTGCCGACCCTTCATAAATGGGTGAAGGTTAAGAGGCCGCTGACCTTCAATATTCAAACAAGCAACTCGAATAATCGATACGACAGATCGTACCCTCGCCCCATATTTCACGAAGGGTCGTCGGTCTGAGGTGACAAGATAATTCGGTATACATTGAAGAGCCTACGAGTTTCTTAATCACTGCGAGTTATAAACCACGTAATGTATACCAAATTGTAACTGTTACTGTCAAGTAAATAAGCTATAAAAACGTTGACAGCTATAACAGGTCAATAACGATATGCTTTTTACCGTGTTGAATAGACTCCCGTGTCAAAGACGATATGGTTTTTACCGCCTAGAATCTCAGTCGTTATCCAACAAAACACTACCTATACATCGTTTGATTATTCCCTATCCGCCGCCATACACAGACACATTTGAAAATACATTTAACTCATTCCATTTTCAAACGTACTGTACCACATATAAATTAATTCGAACGCACTCCGTTAACGCAATGAAACATTTGACCCAAGAACGAACTGAAATTATTTATTTTATTAATGAATGAATACTTAGCTAAGTAAAAAACCTTTTCATTTTAAGCCTGAGAAGATAACGAAATCCGGCCAAGGCAAGTCGGACTCGCACACGAAGGATCCCGTACCATTATCTATACAACATTGGACACTATACCAGTTACCGTTATTAATATCAATCAAAAATCGCCAAAATAATCACGTTTGTTGTATGGGAGCCCCACCTAAATATTTATTTTATTTTGTTTTTTGTATTTGTTGTTATAGCGGCAACATAATTACATCATCTAATACAGACGGACGGAGAGATTTTTATTAATAGGGTCCCGTTTTTACCCTTTGGTCACTGAACCGGTCGATACGAAAACGTTCTTGTCATGTTTCAATAAAGTAATACCCATGTCCCCTCAGCAGCCAGTGTTTCTATCTGTATAGTAGAGGTATAACTGATGCCGGCGCCGTCCCTGGCCACTAATTGATTTTTCAATAAAACGTTGCAACGGTGCAGCATCACTTTGATTAGAGGGCCGTTTTGATCTATATAAAGTATTGAAGATGTGTGTATTTTATTGGTAACCTAGAATTGTTACGGACCTTCTTATTAAAAAACCCAATTTAAGTCATTTTTCTTTTGTAAGTGAAAATGGCATGTGATTATTTAATGATACACAATTTTATTACAAATAATGTCATGCGATGTTTTTGGCTACTATCCATCTCAATGTTAAGTTCGATGAACTCAGAAAGGTTTATAAGGGTATATGCAGAACTTGTTAAGCGATACTCGCACTAAATTTCACCCTGTATGCAAATTGACGTCATCGGCACCAAAAGTGCTACCTCTGGACACTATCTTAAAAACGGAGATTATAATGTGATGAGATGACGTTAGACTTGCAGCATCTAAAAGACAAAGACTCAAAGTGATTCGCTCGCGATACAAGTCATAAAAACCGCCCGCTGGCAGCTGCCACGGTCAGGCATCTAAAGTTAATAACATCTATTGATGAGTTCAACGATAATGAGGTCGTGAGCTCGGCGTACAGTAAATCCCCCGTATGCAACGTCTTCGTCGCACCGATCGGAGCGCACAAATAATTACACTATGATGAGATTAATGAGTATTCATAATAACAACGAAACTGAATGTAAAACACTGCAACGTATAAGAAACGCGATACACGTAATATGAAGGGTGCACTAGCCTCTTGTCCGCGTACTCAAGTAGCTGACCTCCCTGTTCTATCTATAGGTATTATGTGTCAAGAGTAGCCAAAGAATTGACTGCGGATGTCCTAAGAACGCATATTAACCTTTTCCACGCCATTGACGGATATATCCGCACCACTGGTTCAACGCCAACGACGGAAATATCCGTCATGGTTGACAGCGCAAAATAGACTGGAGTGTCAATGAGGTAAGGTTGATATTAGCTCTGGTGTTTAGCTGTCATTGGCGTGTGAGTTTAGACTTTATATCTGACATAGCGTCGAAAAGGTTAAGGAAATTAGTGACAAATTAACTCATTAGCAGGGAATTGTTGCAACAATTTCAAACGATAAATGATAAATGATACTGTATTAGTTACACAATATTTATTCTACGTGACTCTAATGCAGACACAGATTTGGCAAAGAATTACATCCTTTCGCAACGAACCTTTGAAATCTTTGGAATGTAGATAAATATGTTTTAAAATCCATTTAGTGAACGTATATTTTTTTATGTATTTATTTAATAATTACAATTAGGTATAGGTTAACAGTAAATATCAAAACACCTACAATGCTAGCACAAAAAAGTGAGTGTACAAAAAGAAAAGAAAACAGATAAGTAGGTACATATATATCACAATCTATATCTTAGAAAGTTAACAAAATCGGTTTGCTTCCACTATTAATAACATTGGATTAATACAGACAGTAAATTTGAAATTCAATTAGGTATCCACGTAACGCCCCGCCCGGTGCAAGGGAGCTAACAATTGAAATCCGAACATACGAGTACATCAGGAATAGCGCATTTTTGTTGCCTTTGGTATGTTATGTCCTTTGAGGCTTTGATATGTCCCTCAAAGCTTTGATATATTATCCCCAAATGCTGGACATTGAAGTGGAGATGAGATAATGAAATTGAATTCCAATGTTCCATATTATAAAATGTTCCGTTCTGTATTCAAAATACTATTGCGTGCTAATATTTTATCAGTTGCTTTTCATGAGTAACTTTACGTTTGTACCTTTCAGGTAAAAAATTAGGACACCACGTCATTTTATTCGATTTGTAATTTATAATGTATATATTGTAAAGAGGTAAAGTTGTGCTTTTGTTTATTTATAAATTGGGGTATTCTGTGGAACTGCTGAAACGATTGAAAAACATATGTACCTAAAAAAAGCTAAATTATTGTTGGCAATAAAGGCAATTTTTTATGGTTTTAACCAGAGCTAAGCGAGGGTAAGTGGCGTCGCTGGCGATCTACAAAATATACAACTTGATAAAGTAGATTCTGGCAGCGAATATTTTTGCGGCGATAATTTTGCAAAGCAAATGATAATTTCAGAGACAGTAAAGCAGAACATCTGAAATTATTTGTACATTACATACTACGTTTATTAATGATACAATTTGGTACACATTCATGGCACATCATAGAATTAATATCTTTATATTATATTGAATTTATACAGAATGTATTTTAAGAATCTAACCTCATAAATTTTACCTTAAAAAAACCTTTATAATTGTATAAAGTCGGCATGTGTAGTGTAAACTATTTTATTGCATAACTTATAGGTCAAAGGGTAATTAACTGAAATTACTAATAATTTTACAATTAATATATGTTGGCATTAATTCATCATTATCATCGTACCTTCACGCGTTTATTCCCAGAGTGGGGTAGGCAGAGATACACAATTACCAACAACTCCAAAAACTTGTTGTTAATTCCATAACCACATTTTTCACAAACAGATACCCTCCACTATAAACATTCATATTAGAACTGATAGGATAAAAAATCACGTCAGATCTGTTTATTATACCTCTATTACATACATACATAAACTCACGCCTTCATTCCCAGAGCGGGGTAGGCAGAGCTACACAACCAACAACTCTTAAAACTTGTTCATAATTCTGTAACCGCATTTTGCACAATCAAACTAAAAGTGTATTAGTGACAGCCATCGCCGAACTCCACTACCAGCCGTTATTCCATTAGTCGCCTCTTCATTTATTTACATTAAACCCTTAATGGAACCACTGGGAAAAAGCTACTATGTATAATTATCCTATTATACTACTATTTAGTAGCCGCTTCGGCCGCTACCGCCCCTCCCGCAGACTGGCTGGGGTAGCCCGCGCGTCCCTCATTCTCGGTCCAGGCACTTGCCACGCCGCCGAGGGAGCTCTCGCCGCGTTCCCGCCGCGCTCTGACTGCGTGTTGCGAACCGCCTGCAATCTTAGCGCTGCCGTTGCAAGTGATTACGCGAACTTTACATCAGATGCGCGCAAGTGAATATTAAAGTTATTGAACTGTATGAAACGTGTACATTTCATCGGGCGTAAATATTAGAAGCACCGCAAGTCACATCACCGACCGTGGTAAGAAACAATTTTTATTACTTGTTATGTTTGAAATAGGAAAATACAGCATTAATGACAATATTATTTATGTTATTAAATTTTTTGATGCTTTCACCTAAATTTCTCTCAAACATAATTTAAATACTGGAAATGAAAACAAAATTGCTGTTCGAAAATTCCGCGTCCGTGAAGTAATTATATAAATCATTTGTTGGTCAATGCATTCATTACCTGACAAAGGTTTAACGTTATCTTTTCCAGCACAATTACTTAGAATAGTCGTTAATGTCTAAAGCGTACTATAGAGTCGAGGACTATCTAACGGAAACAAATACTTGGCCTAAACCCGAAACTTAGTCATTAATAATTTGTGCTATGCAAATGTAAAAGTTGCACCTTGTCTAGGGGACACGGTTGAAGTAGGAAAACATATCGAAATTTGTTTGTGGTCGTCTTGTGTTTATTTTGTTTTTCCTTTTCCTCTCTCTATCTCTCTCGTAATATTTTGCCACGTCTTCCTGCTGAACTACGCTATGATGTTTGATGTTACATTTAATTGAATGTTTTAACTCGTAGCTTTATATAATCCTAGACTAAGTAGGGTAGAAGTACCGGTTTTGGCCATCGTTACACCGTTTTTGGCCACTTTATATTTTAACTTATATGTAAAGCATTATGAAATTCCGAACCTATTTTTATATTTTATCTTTATATTAATTTTCAGTCTTAACTATTTATGAATATTATTTTTAATTTTACAGTGTTTTTGATATTCATTTCAATCTTAAATGACCAAACAGGGTACAGTGGCCACGGGCGGTACTTCTACCCTAGTCTCTTTGTTGTATAAAATATGGTTAAAAAATGACTGCTGAGTTTCTTCTCAGCTTTGGTCTCGTCTTGGGAAGCGCGGTTAGACTATTGACGTGTAAAAGTGCCCGTGCGGCCTACTTGCTGAATAAATGTCTTCTTTCTTTACTCTTTTATCAGCAGATGCATTAAGCACAGTCAACTACTAAGACATGTATCCACTTTTACACTTTTGAAATATTAGCGTGCAGAAAAACAAATATAATAGTTAAAATGTAATTTAATTCTAGTAGCAACATTTGTGATATAAATGGAACTTTTTCGCTCGCGAGAATCGCTTACTAATACTAACTTATAACGTTTATAATAATGATTAAAGTGTAATGCTGACAGCCCCGAACATCTAAATCATTCACCCATTTAGATCAGTTTTGTTATCGGTCAAGTGTGAGCCGGACTCGCGCGCCGCGGGTTCCGCACCTACGTCGTGCTTGTATGAAATATTAGAAACCCAATAAAGTCCCAGATGCTGTTTGCTGTGTTCACACTTTTGAAGCTCTATCATTTAGGCGATTTCATGTTAAAAATTATAACTATGCTACGTAGTAATATTAACCTAATTATCAACAGAGTAGAACTAAAATTGCTTTGGTTAGAATATGAGATACTGCTCTGTATCTGATTTTTTTTTTATTGCTCACCCAGTGTCCGTTTCTGCTGCCGTGCTCTTGTTGCCTTCATTGTTGCCTTTAATTTTTATCTATTTATATGTCTCATGGTTAGTACATAAATCTCCTCCTTCTTCTAGTTAAGTACTAAGTTTAGTTGATCCTGTGACAGTTATCTTTTTGCTAAAAAACTATAAGTGTTCTTAGAGCATTTTTTGATTTTCTTGTAATTAATAGATTAGGTACTCCCGTTTTTATGCATTTTTTTTATTTTAATATTTTGTGTTTTCTGAAACAAAGGAGGGAGAAATACTTTTTTTGCGTTTCACGTTAATGATCTGAATATTTAAATAATCAAGTTAACATTTCATTTTAAAAATTTAAACAATTACATTTAATTTAAGACCTTTCAAGTAACACATCACTTGATAGGTTAAGATTAATTATTTTCGGCAATTCTAGATATCATTTTGCTACTAAAATAAACGATTGAATCTATGAATTCAAAATTGGTTCGATAATTAAGGCTTTGTTTGGACCACTAAATACTTAAGATATTCCAAAATACGGCTCCCTAGCTTTAATTGGGCTGTTTCAGACAGAAATGGTCTTGACAGACAGAAAAAAACTGACAAAAAAGTCAAGTATGAGGGTTTTTCAGTATTTGGTACGGAATCCTAATAATACTATGTAACCCCAAGATAAATAAATCTTTTTAATTACGATTAGATCTAAAGCTAATCGCAACGTTGTGTTATAATAAGTAATAAACAGCTTTTTTATTTTAGTTAGCAAAATTATTACGACGAAACATTACTATTAACGTATTTAAGAGAAGCTTTTAATCTAGGTATTCATACTTAACACACTTTGCAACGTATTCGCTGCCGCGTAGCGCTGAGCGCTACGCTCGTAGACAAGTCCGACGTTCGGCTTTGTAGCGACAACTGCCTACGACCAGAGCCCGACTAGCAGGGTGCTGGCAGTGAAGGTGTTAAAGTTATTTATTACATACATTATATTAACCTCACTTGTCAGACTGTGGAACTGACTACCATCTTATATTAGGATACGCAATCGGTCGGTGGCAATCACCCAAATGTTAGCTGGAAGAGATCCCATAAAGGGATAAGTACGCCATTGTACATTCTTATTCTGTAAATATTGTATTAGAATCTCTGTTTTTTGAAAAGGGATTATACTATAATAATAACGCCACGCATATTTAGTGCATATGAGACTGTAGCGGAGTACCTATTTACTCTATACGACGTGTTAGGATGAGAAAACTCTGCAATCTACTTATTTCATTTAAAACATAATAAGGAGTAAGTTTTATACGAAAATAATTTTGAAACAGCAGAGATTAATAAGTAGATGGGTGCCGACTCTCGAGAGAAACAGTTTTAGCAACTCATTAAGCCACTTGGAGGCGTTCAAGATGCTGAAGAGTGGGTATTACCCACTGCATGCTTCATTAACTGCTTATGTATCACACTTTCACCTTCGTTACTCCTTCACGCTGCAACGGCTGGACGGATTTGGATAAAACTTGGAATAGAGATAGCTGGATTAACGCATAGGTTACTTTTTATCCCGAAAAATTTAAAAGTTACCGAGGGAATAACGATAATCGAAATCTACGCGGACGAAGTCGCGGGCAGAAGCTATTTATCTATAACTTAGGGTTCCATACATTAAAACACATACATACACATAAACATACACATTCTTTTGATAATTTATGTGTAATGTGTCACTCTGCTTATATTTTATTTTTATCAATTGTATGTGTGTACGCAAATAAACGTTTTATCTATCTATCTATCTATCTATCTAAAAGCATATTTACCTAAAACTTTAGAGTAATGATTGTTCCAATTAATCCAGCCTATAAGTATAGCGTTACTAACCCTTCCAAATTCCATAGCTTTATTGAAACCAGTGGCAATAAGAAAAACGACAAAAAAGTTATTGTTTGGACACTGTCACCACGTAATTTAATAAAAAGCGAACCCGCCGCCGCCACCGCCGGCCCCACTTTCATAAAAGGCAGACTACGAAAAAACTAGTATTTTATCGGTAAATCCGGAAAGGCTATTAATCTATTCTTATTTTTCTGTAACCTGACAACTAATGCCTCTTTTTTCAATCGTCGGTAAAGGCATTTGTCAGTTTTATGTCAATCCTTTTCATTTCTTTTGATAAATCGGTTGTTTAACTTTACCCTCTTATTCACGAACGCACGATAGCTCAAGTGTGCTTTAATAATGATTTTTCTTTATCCTTCATTGTGACATTTTAATTTGACAGAAGAGACAAAGAATATTTGAATCAAAATAGGTCTAACACATACAACACTTAAAATAGAGTCTTAACGCGGTTTTATGTAAAGAAAGATATGTGCATATACCGCGTTATGATCGGGTTGATAACGAGGTACGTGTATAACCCCAATTTTCTGGATTCTGATCGAAAGGTGTGGAATACAACTTCTCTCGGTGGAACACATGGCCGATTAATTATTGTAAGATTCGATTTTTTATCGAAGCATAATCTGATTTCCTTACAGTACATTTAAACCCACACACGCCTTTACTCTTTCATTCCCATAGTGGGGTAGGCAGAGCTACAGAGTTACCGAGAACTCGAAAAACTTGTTGATAACTCTGTAACCACATCTTGGCAGATAGGCTAAGAAGTTTACCAGCGTATTAGTGACAGGTTGCAAGCACATAGCCTAACAGTACTACAAGTTTTTTTTCCCTTAGTCGCCTCTTACGACCTCTACGGAAAGACATGGAGTGGCACTATTCTAACCCGGGCACTACACGGGTATTTAATCTCCTCGAAATAATGGTATCTTTTTTTATTAAAACGGGCTTATCTTAGTTTCGCATTGAATCCTGATTCTAAATGTACAATCCGCCCGCGTGAACGAATCTCTAAATATTCGTGCACTAATAATGTAACTCAAGTCGCCGGACAGAGTCGGCGTAATTATCGAAACGACGCACCCTATGTAGATAGTAATAACAATACCTGAACAATATCATATTCTCATATTCTTTCCATTTGTTGCGCCACGCTGTTAGTCAAAGGGAAGAATTGCAATTAAAGCACTGCCACCGTTATTTACAAAACCAGAACAATTTATACGTTAGAACTACCCTTTAACTATCCCCCAAAAGGGACTTTTTAACATGACGTTAAATGAAAGATATGAAATCTAGCAGATAGGTTAACTATGAATTAGCTGCTCAGTATACTTTGTCGTATAGGTGAATTAGGAAGAGCGTGGAATTGCCCTCTTTGATGCCCACTGCGAAAATAATCAATTACTTCATCTCACAGTTTGCCACCTGCGTTTTTTGGTATTTTAAGAATCTTTAATCATAAGGCAGTTCTACCTTGAATAAAACCCACATTGTTAACGTTCGTTCGATCTAGTCGTTCCTTAGAGACGATTTACCCTTGACAAATCAATTTACCTCGTGTGTTCATATATTTTGAGACGAAATAAAAGTTACATAAAAAATTAAAGAATAAAGCTATATTTATAAATTTTACAGATAATGATAATTAGACATAAACCAACAACCACAAGCAATTACTATTCAAAATGCCCACCCCTATTTTTAATACAAGCTTTTAGACGTTCCGGCGGATCGATGACTGCGATCGCGGCACGAATGTTCTCCAGTGGGATATCCTTCGCTGCTTTGATGAGGGCTGGCTTTAAAGAATCTAAGCTTTTGGCAGGCCCTGAGTTCCAATTCAGTCTACAAAGAATAGTCCAGTGGATTGAGATCAGGGCTGGAGGATGGCCATTCTTCCGCCGCGATGAAGCCCGGCAAATTTTCCCTTAACCAAGCTTGAGTCGTTTTAGCCTTATGGGCGGGTGCTGAGTCTTGCTGGAAAATCCATTTTTTGTTGTGAAATAAAGTATTAGATAGGGGTTTCACTACAGTATCTAAAATGTCACTTTGGTAATTTTTTGCTTTAACCTTGACACCTTGTTGGCAAAAATGGAGCGGAGTAACACCTTCGTACGAAACCCCCCACCATACCATCACACTCGCCGGATGATGGGCACGCGAGACATTTCGTGCTGTAGCAGGAACATCTTTGCTGCTTTTGGCATAAACTTTATTATTTTGCCGGTTAAACTTTTCTTCGACCGTGAAGATTTTTCGTCGGTGAAGAGTATCTTTTTCGCATCGTGTCTCTTAAGCAGCATCGGACAACGATCGCGACGTAATTTACGAAGGCGATCATTTAGAAAATGAACTTTTCTACGGCTATAAGCCTTCACTTTGAGATCGTATTTCAATATTCTGTTGACTGAAATACGCGAAATGTTAGTTTGCAGAGCGAGTTTTTTCTGGGTGCGACATGGATTTCGGCGAAGTCGCTCTCTGATTATATTTATGTTCGCAGCCGTCCTTACAGACCGCGGGCGACCACTCCTATGGCGATCTTTCAAAGAATCAGTCTCCTTGTACCGTTTACTGGTGTAACATACGAAGTTGCGGCTTACCCCAAAACATTTTATGTCACGGAAAATGTCCATTGGTTTTTTCCCCGCCATATGTAGTGAAATGACAGTCGCACGCAATTGTTTCGTTCCTTCCATCACGAGAAAAACAAAAGAAATGAATTTTATAAACATACAAAGAGCACACTAACATTCCAAATTTGAAATTGAAAAAATAATAAAATAGGTGCCAGTATTCTTTTCTTTATTTTATTAAGTAAAAAGTTTGTCTCAAAACTTATGAACATACGAGGTACATTATTTGAAAATCGAACGAGTTAACTGTCTCAAAATGTCCCCTTGTCCGGCGGTTACTAACGTAATTGTAAAAGTTCCATCAATATAAATGGGTCAGAACTTTCGAAATCAAGACGGCTATTGTATTTGTACATACTTAGTTATAAGAAGTTATAAGTTATATGGTGAACGTCACTCAGCGCTTCTATAATAGTTGGTAAACCATATTGCCATTGTAATTTTTATAACTAACTATTATCATCATTGACGATCATCATGACCACAAGATTGGACGACAACAGATTATTAAGTTGTGATGATGGCAGCCGAGTTAAAGAAATACCATAACTAATGAAATTCCATTTGCATTTTCCGCCTGTAATAAGGCCTGTCTGTTCATAAAGCGCCGCGTGCGGAATAACGCGGTGGTTTGTTTTTATCCGGTCCACGTAATGCATCGCTGGGGTTCCGCGGCCCCTGCACTCGACCGTACGGTTAACTGGTGGATATGGCTATGTAGTTCCATCGGACGGCGTTGAAAGGATTAATTGGGCTTTCTGTTGGTCGTGGCCTTTGTTCGCGGCAACGTTCTTCATACAAATACTCGTACCTATGGACTACCGGACCTCATTGTCTTGTCGCGGTGACGTCACTTTTGTGATGGGCTTGAATGTTTATTTTATCGATATTAGTAGTTTATGTTAATGCAAAAATACGGTTGTTTTTTCAAATCTCTGCTCTATCTCAATATAGCGCAGAACTCGTACCTAATGGACTAACATTACTAGACCCCGATATCTTTTTTTTATGGCATAGAGAAGATAAACGGGCACACAGGCCACCTGATGGTAACTGGAAACTGTCACCCATAGACATTCGCATTCACGAGACTGAAATGCAATCCTAAGACTGCAAATGCGTTGCCAACCCTGATGACTAAGATGGAATGCCTCTATGCTAGTCAATAGTCATCTTGTCGCAGTGACGTTGTTTTTTATAGGGATTGAATGTTTATTTTATCGAAAATCTCTATATCGATGTTAGTAGTTTATATTAAGCAACAATACGATTGATTTTCGCTTTTCTCTGCTCAAGCTCAATATAGCGTAGGTATTGAACATTCTTGATTAAAAATAAGTGTACCTTATATAAATAATTAACCTATTTGCGATTTTTATTTATCCCCATCTTTTTTATAATACTTTTAGCAGTGATTGTCTTTGACTCATTGTCAGTGGCATGACATATTATAACTCTAAGTACAGTACCATCGACATTTATAAGTAGATAGTCGATAAAATAAACAGTCAATCTCTACAAAAAAGTGACGTCAGGGCAACCAGGTAACGGAGTCTAAACTAGCATAGTTGTCCCAGCGTACAACACAACCATGTTAAGACAAATGGCAGTACCTCAGACAAAACTCCTGTAGCAATTGTAACCATATTATTAACGTTAAAGGATTGAATCTGCTTTGGCTATTGAATGTGAGATACTGCATGTTGTCTTATGTCTTACGTAATGTTTTGAAAACGAAATTGATAAAATGACTTTTTGATAAGTGTTTTTATAGTGTGAGTAAGGTAATTATTTACCATAACTAAAATTGTATGTCTTATTATTAGTTTTCATTTAAATTGAATTATCATTAAACATATTTGCATGCCTGCGTGCAAGTTTCTTAACACATTGGAATGATCACATACTATCAACTAAGTTATACTGTGTTCTAGACAATATTTTCATTTTTCAAACACAGTATAAAGAACGAACGATAGAAAAACATTTTTCGGGACAAACATCAACAAAATACATGAAAATACGCACAAGAAAAATTTAGTCACATAATGGCCTTATTGACAGTAATGCTGGCATTTAAGTAAACGCTGGTCTCCCGTTGGAACTATCAGCCCCCTTTCTCGCCATCCTGACAATGAAAGGTGACAGGTGACATTTCAGTGTACATGGCGCTGCTTATATGAAAGCCAGTGACGTAGCAGCGTGTTAACTTTGAATTGTATACCGAAATTTGAAATTTGAAAATATACAATACCCTATTCTCTTTAAAATTGTCAATTATTAAAACGTCGTACACACGACGAGGTTATTTATCCAAAGTTGATAGTTGATTGATAGTTCTGTCTACAAAGCTAGCTGGTAAAGCGAAAGGTTTGTGATTTGATGGAAACCTCATTTATCCACGTTTTGAACATAAAGGACAGACTTTAATATCCGGCCGCGACTAGCAGGGGTAGCCCGCGGAGGTGTCACCGATCGAACAAGTGGCGTTTAATTGCGTTTAGGATACCGCATTATCTTGGGGCACTAACTTCCATTTTTTGTAGGGGTTGAATTTTTATTTTATCGACAATCTCTACATCGATGTTTGTAGTTTATATCATGCAACCATACGATTGATTTTTACAAGCCTTTGTTTAACTTGCAATGTATGTATGTACGGGTCAATATAGAGGTAATGAGATGCGATAACCTGATGTAATGATTGTGGAAAAAATATAATAAACAGGGTTAAATAACGAACACCCACGACTTTTATTTACCCCATTGTTTATTTGTAGTGATTGCCAGTGACATGACATATAACTCTAAGTACAATACCATCGATATTTAGATCGTCGATAAAATAAAAATACGATCCCTACAAAAAAGTGACCCGTACCATGAGTTACAAATAACCTACTTGTTAGCGAGTCGAAGCCCTGTCCCTAGCAGACCTCGCAAGTATTATTTAGAATGCGAGGGACAGAGCATTCGACTCGCTAGCGAGTACAATATTTGTAGCTCATGGTAAGGGTACATGCCCAAAGATAACGGGGGCTAGAGACCAGTGTATTTAACCTGGTCGCGTGTCGGACACGAGTCTCCCCTGCGGCAATCGTATATTGAATATTAGTCGGGGAGACTGCAATGCAATACCGCATAGCTAACAAATTAAATAAGCTTGAAAATAAACCTTTGAAAGTAAATCAGTAAGTTAAATTCTGCAACTTGACTTACGGAAATTGACGATGACGTAGTGAGCTGTCTTTCTTTGAATTTAGTGGAAATAAATAAAGATAACAATCATATACAAACTATCAATGGGTTCTAGATAAAGAAAAATACTAAGACAGAAAATTGTACGTGATGAATTTCTACATATTACATCTTTATATAAGTACCTACTCGTAAGTATTTAGGGTAAATTTCGACAAAGCACGATATTATGCCAATTTCAGTGATAAGATATAAAATAATAAGGTTGATTCCCGACAAAATATATGTAGAGTTATAATATTAGGTTTTGCACGCGACTCCGTCCACTTAAAAGTGGTTTATCGCTATTCCCTAAGGAGATGTAAAAGAAACCGGAATAAAAGTAGTCGTGGCAAATTCCATCCAATAACGTTTAACCGTGCGCCAAACCAACATAATTGGGCGCCCTAAGGGTACACTAAAATCGACGTCCAACTAGAAGAAATAGGGGGGTCAAATCTTGCAAGTTAAATTTGACCCACTTTCCAGTTTCCGATGAAGTTGAAGATTTGCATAAGCCTTTAGTTCTGATGACAATACAATAATATAGTACCATCGAGCTGGTCTGATGGTGGAGACTCAGGGTGTTTATAGGAACTCCTAAAATATAGATGATAAACACGTCGTGTTATGGCTTGTTAGAATTGTCTGGACAAGTAGATGACAACTATGCAAAAGACTGTGCCAAAAATGAAATTTTTGTCAAAAACTTAATTTCCATACAAATGTGAAGCACCCGACCTCCCGTGAATATCGTTAAAGTAGGTGACGAAACGTGAACGCAGCGCCGTCAACATGACAACGTACTCGATGCTTGACAATCTGTCTGTAATAAAACAACTCCGTACGATGAAAACTAACTTCATTTCCTAATATTTCGTTAGGTACCAATAGCTGTAGGTACTCAATATACTACAACTTCATAGACATTAATTAAAAAAAAAACAACAGTTACCCTTACTACTACCACAACCTTTAACAAAAACAATGTTTAGCACGTTTTACCATTTCTTTACAAGGTTTCATTATGCTTTTAACAATTACTTGATTATCATTTATAAATACTACACACATTTACTCCATTTATATATTTTTCAATAGCTCTAATACTGAACATAACGAGAAATATTATAATTAACGTTTCGATATACTGATTCAGTGAGGGCCAGCACCCTTACCATGAGTTGCAATTAACGTTCTCGCTACCTAGTCGAAACTCTGTTCCCCGCAAACATCGCAAGTATTCTTATAGAGCGCAAGGGACAGAGCATTCGACTTGCTAGTGAGTACGGTAATGGTAACTCATGGTAGGGGTACAGTTTTAATTATGCAGGAACTCAATACGCTCGCGAGCCCTTCGTGCCGCGTTTCACGTTCGACTGTGCCCTGCGGCTCGGGGGCGTTAGAAGGCCAACCTTGAGTAAGGTTAGGGACATGCCCAACTTGAGTCGCGTTCAAGTAAACTTTGTTATAGAACATTTAAGTTTCGTTTAAGTTTATGTTCGGAATTTATTCTAATATCGTCGACGTTAAAATTGCCTTTGAGCCAATGATACAGTCGAGATTTGTATCTTATCTTTGGGACCTCCTAGGGGCCGAATATGGTAGCGATTATCGCGTGACAAGGTTTGGATGTGTGTATAGCGTGTCAAAATTCAAATGAAGCATCCGTCACTTTCTGACACGTATATAAGTTCAAGCTGTACGAGAGTGATGGATGCTTTATCCGCGTGTGTCACACGATACACGCAACCATACTAAGGTATATCTTAACTTAAAAGACTTCAGGCATTGATGTGATATTGTTAGCAGAAACCAAAAGAAAGACATTTTACTTCTTATCTTTGTCTCCATTTACATTTAACTGAGTAGAATACAGCCCCAAATGTAGTTATTATTGAGGACAAAATAAACCGCCACGGACTCTCATTATTGAGTAACCCCGCGACCGAAATAACTACCCGCGCTATTCAATACCGCGATAAAACGTACAAAAGTTGAAAAAACCTTCTAGTTAAATCCAGCGAGGGTGCATCGAATATTGAGAACCAAGGATCGGAAAAACGCCCGACATTTTGAAAACCTAACCCTGTTCCGTACAGCAGAGACTTCCTTATGATGTTAATTAAAAATATTTTTAGGTAATTTATAGATTTATTATACCAAAATTTATATGTATTCAGCGACAACTTCATCAATGAATGACACCGGAATGGTTAAATGGGAAAATACAAACACACACACAAATAGTATAACCTACCAATTTCAACTATCAAATATATGCCCGAACTGACTTTAAACGAACTTTTTCGACTCATAAATGGGTCGTAAAATTCACGTCGTTATGGACTCACACGTGAAAACTTTGAAAACAAATCGTCATTCTTTTTGTGGGCAAAAGTGTTTTTTCCCATAACCTTTCCGGTGTCATTAATGGATAAAATGGTCGCTGAATACATATAAATTATGGTATAATAAATCTATAAAATACCTAAAAAAAATTTTTAATAACATCATAAGGAAGTCTCTACTGTACGGAACAGGGTTATGTTTTCAAAATGACGGGCGTTTATCCTATCCTTGTTAATGAGAACAAACTGATTGGATGCGCAATAGATCGGGTTTCGTTAAAAAAACAAACGAAAGCCGGGAGCATGTTATTCCTCGTCACTAACAAACGCATATTTTGTACGCATAATTAAATTAATCCACATGCGTTTTATTACCGACTCGCTCCCCTGTTAGAGGGGATTTGTTTCGCGACAACACAAACATGTAATAAACCATCAAAGGATTGGCAGTACGAGTAGACGATATTTGGTTATCAATGGGTATCATAGGGTGACAGCATGATGATCCTAAATTGACTCTTGCAAATCAAATTAATCCCTTGCCTTCTGTAAAATAAGTATCAGTGTCTATTATTGGTTTTGTCCGTTATTGGTTCCATCATCCTACTTCATTTTGATACAGTAGTTTGCTACGCGTCGTAGGGATTAGCGTAGCACCGTTTTGAACCGTAGCGAAGCTCTACGAAAGTTTTGTAGTGCTGCTACGAGGGAGCAATTATAATTATAATTGAACTGTTATTACCATGGCAACACTTCGGTTACGCTATAGGTGGTACTCTGATACCTTTAACGATACCAATATTAGCGGTTTATAGTACGCGAGTAGAAAAATATTTGTGTTACATGGGGCCTACGGTTAATTACGCTAATTCAAAAAATCCCGAGAGAATAACGGTAATAGAAATCTAAACGGAAGAAGTCGCGGGCAAAAGCTAGTCTATCTTAAGCACGAATTCGGACCAATCAGACAGAATTCTCAAAAAAAATATATTTTTTTTTTTGAACTGGGCTGAAATTCTACAACATCCCTAATATTAATGCTTTTAACGTGTGAAATGCTCTTCTATATTAATGGCGGCTGAGTTGAAAACCCATTCGATAACATGTCAAAAGTAATATTGTTTCACCGCATAGAATAAAATCTCAAGCTATTTGCGTACTCATCATCGAGACCTAATTAGAATTAAATAAGTATTATTCTGAACCTGTGATGTGAGTGTCTCTGTGTACCTAGAATTCATCCACGTATTAGTCGTTTATCGGATTGCTTCGTTCGTCGAAACCCTGGCTCACTTTCTTGTCTCGTCTTTTTAATTTTTCGACATATTTTTGTTTGGAGCGTGCATAATAAAAAAGAAAGGTTTATTTCAAAAAGAAAATTCATCATGGAACGAAGTGTTATTTTTAATAGGTAGGTTCTACATTTCAAGACTTAACTGAAAAAAATATTAGTGAGAGACTGAGTTTATCATATGTGAACATTTGTGTCGAAAACGGAAAGCGACGGAATAAGAATGTGTCTAAACAAGAATATGTCGAGTCAGGAATACGATGAATAAGGAAGCAATCGTTGATGATTATTTTCTCAAAAATCCGTCACATTTTCTGAGATAAAATGTACCCCTCTTTAGCCTTATAAATATATAATTTTTAAAAGATGAAAGATTTGATTCTTTGTTTCTTTGTTTCTTTGTTTCTTTGTTTCTTTGTTTCTTTGTTTCTTTGTTTCTTTGTTTCTTTGTTTCTTTGTTTCTTTGTTTCTTTGTTTCTTTGTTTCTTTGCATTGAATAGGCTCCGAAACAGCAGGACCGTTTTGATAAATTATTTTACCATTAGAATGCTACATTATTCTTCAGTAACATAAGCTACGATTTATTTTACCATTAGAATGCTACATTATTCTTCAGTAACATAAGCTACGATTTATTTTACCATTAGAATGCTACATTATTCTTCAGTAACATAAGCTACGATTTATTTTACCATTAGAATGCTACATTATTCTTCAGTAACATAAGCTACGATTTATTTTTCTGCGCGTACGGAGTCGCGGGCAACAGCTGGTAGGTATCAAAGTAATGTAAAATGTTCCTGCTTTGCTCCCCCATGGGTAACTATGCTGCATAGTGACTATTTCGTTTGTTACCTTATGAGTCAAGGTTGATGACAAATTTGCATAAAAAAATCGATGTATACCTACATCCAGCTACGAAGTAAATGAAAACAGTAAAATGATTTACAATACAGACCCCCAATATAACTATGGAACATAGTTACCCAGGGGGGAACAAACTTGGCACATTTTACGGTAATCTATCATGGATTTTACGTCAAATTTCAAATACAGAATGCCAAACGGTCTACTCTGACGCCATAGACGACATGCATTCGGCGATCGCTATTGTAATCCAAAATATTAGATAGGTATAAGGTGTCAGATGGTCGCTTCGAGCCCTAATGTCAATTCTATACATTTCATCAGCTTTCGAATATCTTTAACGTTAATGTTAGGCGACTTGTCACTGATGTCTTAGAGCTACAAGGAAGAGGACTTAACGTAGGTACGTTTTATACCTAAAGAGCAGTTACTCGTACTTATACAACTTTTTACTTATACAACTCCAATATGTCCTTGGTATACGAATTTAAAACTTAATTCGAACAAATTAAGTTTTCAATTCGTATACCAATTTTCAGGGACATATTGGAGTTTGATATTTATCAACTCGTTCGAGACCGGATTATGAATACTATTTCAATCGGTGATGGTTTTTGTTACAAACGATTTACCGGTTTAACTGTTAAAACGTAATAAACAAAGGAAAAGAGTTTTTTTCGCATTTATAATATTAGTATGCATTATTGTGTTGAAATTCAAAAATTCTAAATATTTATTCAGTAAATAGGGCACATGAGGGCTCTGTTACACGTCGGTTTCGTCGGTTATATAGAGTGAGCCTACCAACGCTTCGGTCAAGACCATCATTGTGGAGAAGAAGCGCCGTTAGAAACTCCAGATTGCGATGAGGGGATAAGACTAGCATAGAGGCATTCCATCTTAGCCCTCAGGGCTGGCAGCGAATTTGCGGTCTTAGGATTGCAGTCTTAAGATTGTAGTATTTATAAACAAATCTCAACTCTAATGCTCGTCTCGAGATGCATCAATAATGACAGTGTTCTATAGTCTGACGTTTACTTTGACGTATCTTGTGACAGGCATCTCAGCCAACAGGAGTTTATTAATACGGGCCTTAAGATTGCAGTCTTGAGAATTCAAATGTGTGTGGGGTATGGGTCACAGATCCCACTTACCATAAGGTGGCCTGTGCGTTCGATTGTCTTCACCAAGCGATAAAAATATATACTCGTACATATAGGTTGTAGCGGGGTAGCTGCCCGCAACTGACCGCTTGATTATGAACCTCTGGTATTACACATCTCTTTGCTATAAAGCTCTCATTGAAACTTCAACCGTATTGGTAATAGTGATGGGCGATTTCTGAAACATTGCACAACTTTTCTTAACTGTGAAACAGCTTCTGAAAGTTACATAATTAGATGGAAATTATTCTAACACAAGTAAATTTCGTTTAAATTTCATGAAAAGTTGGGTAACATGTCGAAACTATAGTAATTTTCAGAAATAAAACGATTTCACTGTGGTAATTTTCAGTATATTGCTTGAAATTCTAGGTGAAAGTTTCACTTTTGAAACTTCTAGAATATTTCAGAAATTTAAATGAAAGTTTCACTTTTGAAAATTACAAGCTGCCCATCACTAATTGGTAACTAGGCACACACTGCGGCCGTCAATGTCCATAGCTAGCTCTCATCACAAAACAGACAAAATTAAAGTTCCTTAAAGTTAGTCCCTAATGGGAACCACTTAAATGTAAAAACGCCCCAAAATCAATTAGGCTGCATCCTTTTAACCAAATTGATGCAAGCGCACAAACTCAATTAGGGGCCGCTTCCGTGTTATTAAAACAATGTTACATTTTATAAACTGATTTTGATATTAAAATATGGAAAGGAGGATTGGCGAATCAGGGTCTCTTTTATAGGCGGTAAAATCATATTGTCTTAAACGTGTTGTGGTATTATTGTACGACTTAAATTTACCACCTTGAATAGAGGCGCTGTTATTGTATTGTCAAAGTTTTGATAGCTTTTATTTATTTGAATACCTTTACGTACGTTTAAATACTTGAATTCTTAAATACATTAAACAATCCGAGGCTTAGGAACACTTTTTTGTGCTGATCACGCTAATATTATCCTTTATCGAGAATATTTAGAGCTCGGGACAACCAGCTTTACATTGCTTCTCGAAGGCAAAGGTGAATTCGCTCTTTTATTCAAGCACATACAATAAAATAATAAATTTATTTATTTATTTGCCGGTAAACACAACAACCAAAAACAGGATCTTATGGAATTTCCGAGACTTAGGTATGAAATAAACTTGATCAATCCGACGACGTGTAACATCATGATCAGGTAAGATTTCATGTTGGTCAAGAATGAGAGTTTTAATAAAAAGTGGCCTCACAGTAAGTACTGCACTGGGTTTTATATAGATTTGTAGTTGAGTATCGAAAGTCCTTGAACAACATAAGTTTTAAGACAGCACGCTGTGCACGTTTAAGTGGTAACATTGTAGTTTTTGCGGAACCTCCCCAAGCAGTAATGCGGTACGCTGCAATTGATTGACAGAGTGCGTAATACATTGGAATTAATAACTTACTGTCACATGTCTAAGATTTTTGAAGATGTATATTAATTTTCTCACTCTACTAGTCACACTTGTAATATGTTTTTCCCAGGTAAGGTTATTATGTAACTCAATTCCTAGGTATCTAAAATTACCAGGTCGTTCAATGCTCAGACACGTATAGTCAGTTACTTTATTACAAAAATGGGATTTTATAGATTTTTAATCAGACAGTGCTGTGGTTGAGTATTATTGCGAATGCTAAACGTAATAAATATACTACGTTTTCACGGTATTTAGGGTTAGCAGATTAAAGTCCAACCATTTAACCTCAAGGATAAAACCTCCTTGTGCCGTTTCAGTGAGCCGAGTCCAAATGCTATCATTTATTTATTTATTTATTTATTTATTTATTTATTAAGGATATCAACAGCACATTACAAATCATGTAAACAGTAAATTTAACTAGACAATAGTGCCAATTACAGACATCCACCTATGAGCTATGAATAAAGAACGAACAACAACTACCAGATACATGCAAGTAGTTTACAAATTTGTAGGTAAATAAAGACTATCGTTACAGCTACATACAGATGCGAGTGTATGTGTGTGTATGAGTGTGTAGGCGAGGGCGGGTGTGTGTGTGTGTGTGTGTGTGCGTGATTGAAGAGGCTCAAGAACGGAAACTATTAACTACTGCTGATTTGAATGATGTTTTGGACAGGAAAAATAGATCCAAATGGTTAAACTTTTTGTTATACAAATTGGTCAAACGTAGCATTGGGGAATTTAAGGCATATTTGGTATGAACGAAAGGGACGTGAAACAACATACTGTTAGAGTGACGAGTACGAAAGGTTGGCGTATTAAAAGTAAGTTCCGCAGTAAGCGCTGGATTGTCTAAGCGGGCATTGGCAATGTCATGCAGCAGGCTCATGTCCGACAGTTGCCGACGCTCGAGCAAGCTAAACAGGCCATACCGAATGCAAGCTGACTCGTAACTGAGGTTCCTCTCTCTTGATATAAAGTTAAGATGTCTAATAAAAATTCGTTGGATACGTTCAACCATTTCAATATATGTAATGTATTGAGGTGACCAGATTGTGCTGGCATACTCTAGGGTGCTACGAACGTAGGCAGCATACACCACTTTTAAACAAGAGACGTCATTGAATGGTTTACATACGCGCATAACAAAACCCAAGCTTCTGTATGCACGGCTAACTACACTATTAATATGCTTCTCAAACGTAAGCTTAGAGTCGAGGATCAATCCCAAGTCACGTGTTGAGAAGACACGCTCCAATGGATGTCCATCAATGCCATAGACAAAATGGATGGGATGAGGACTACGTGTGAAAGAAATCTGTACACACTTGGATTTATTTATATTAATTCTATTAGCTTTGTAATATTGCGATAATCGATTAAGATCATCTTGAAGCGTTACACAGTCTTCAACCTTATTTATATCAATGAATATTTTATTGTCATCCGCGAATAAAAGAAACTTAGAACTGCAAAAAACAGTGTAGATGTCATAAAGATCATGAAATAGCAAATGTTACAATTTGAACATTCTTTGGTTTAAGGAGACAAAGTTCCTTTATATATATAAGAAAAAGGGTTGGACCAAGGACACTACCTTGCGGCACTCCGAAGTAGATGTTTTTTACGAGCTTACAAATTCATCAACTCTAACTGCCTGTTTTCTATTTAATAAATAGTCACTTAAAAGAATACCTCATACTCCTACACTTTCTAACCTCTCAATTAGAATAGGGACAGAGACTGTATCGAACGCTTTTATTAAATCCAGAAATATTCCTAAAGTTTTATTATTATTATTTATTTGATCAAATAGATAGTGAGTAAAATTTTTCACAGCATCTGCAGTAGATTTGCATGTTATTTTTTTTCAGATTCTTACTTATTTAAGTCTATTAGTCTATTAAGTTGTTGACCAGTTTTTAATTATTTTCGAAAATGAAAGAAGCAGTGAAATTGGTATACAGGGTGACTGGTAACTCGACCTATTCCATAAATGAAGTTATACTAGAGCTAATTTGCTATAATTTTGTCCTAGTCAACTAGGGGTCTAATGCCACTGGTTTTGGAGATATTTAATTTTTAAGTTTATTTTAAGAAATTCCGTCCTTTGGTGTTAAACTATCAATTGTGAAAAAAGTACCTGGCTTTGGGGACTAAAATGACGTTTTTCGAATAGCTGATAAATTAGGAAATCCTTTAAACAAAAACACTTTGCGAAAACTGCAAGAACCTCAGAAATAAAAGCTCCTTAAATCTCAATTCCGTTATTTCTTTTAAAAATGTTTACTTTCGGGGGGGGATTACTCCAAAAAAATGTAAGACACTTGGCGTACAAATTACGTAAATAACTTCCTCAATTCATAAGCTTTCCGAAAAGGTGCAAATGTTGTCAACTTTATTACAGGTTTGAAAAATTAAGCTTATTAAAAGAGCAGAAGGTGTGATATCAATAACAAAAATAGCAAAAAAAGTATCTTATTTTACCGAATTCTGACTTTAAAACATTACAATTCTTGTTCAAACTGCCTCCCTCCATTACGTATGCATGCATGAAGTCGGCGTCGCACTTCGCTTACTGTCACTCGTGTTGAAAGCGTGTCTTTCATTTTTTGGGCAGCTGCCAAAATTCTTACTCTCAACTCTTCTTGAGTGGATATTGGTGAATGGTACACCAACGACTTCATGTGACCCCAAATGAAGAAGTCACATGGTGTTAAATCCGGGCTTCTTGCCGGCCAAGGAATCGGTCCACCTCGACCAATCCATTTCTGTGGATAGTTATTGTCCATCCACTGTCGTACACCCCGATGATAGTGGGCTGGGCAGCCATCATGCTGGTAAATCAAACCCATTCTTGTGGCAAGCGGCACATCGTCCAACAACGTAGGTAATTCTTCCATTAAAAAGTTTTTATAGGCGATGCCGGTTAGTCGTGCCGGCAGAAAAAATGGTCCAATCAAATTATCGTGCACGATCCCCATCCATACATTTAGCGAAAATCTACGTTGGTGTGCACCTTCTTTGGATTTTCTTGGATTTTGACCTTTAGGAGCCCAAAAATGCAGATTATGATAGTTAGTAATACCATCACGGTCAAAGTTGGATTCGTCTGTCCACATAATTTTTTTCAGGTATTCTGGGTCCTCATTATCTGCATTCAGTAAAAATCTACAGAAATCCATCCTCCTTGCAGGATCGCCCTCCTCAATAGCATGTACTGGCGTGTAGTGGTATGGATACTGTTGTGATTGATGTTGTACGGACCAAACTTTCCACACCAAGCTGGCTAGCCACAGTTCTTGTTGACGTAGTGCCGTCTGCTTGAAAACGTTGCAAGATTTGCTCTTCTACGTTAGGATCTCTAACACTAGCTCTTCCAGTATCGGTTTGGTGTCGTCGAACCGATCCTGTTTCCCGAATGCGCCGATATGTCCCACCAAACACACTGACATCAGGTAAACGGCGGTTAGGGAACCGTCTTTGATACTCTCTTCTTGCTGCAGCGGCGTCACCATCACAAAACCCGTAACAATACATGATATCCGCGTATTCGTCATTTTGGTACAAAGCCATTTGAAAAGGAAGCGGTATTAGCACAGAAATGTTAGGTAACAAGGGAAATTGCGATCTCTAAGATGGTTGAAACTAACTGATTTCTTTTTGTTTTAAATTGAACCTGGATTCGTTGTGCGGCTCAATCCCATGACCAATAAGGAGTCTGCATTTAACATCGCGCGACTTCAAGTTCCTAATTTGAACAAGATTTGTAATGTTTTCTAAAACTTTATTTATGCCAATTACAAAAAAATATCGGCAACAAGTTTCGTCAAGAGTTTACGATTAGTTAATTGGCAACAAGCTTCGTCAACAGTGTACATAAATTAAATCAGTATCATTTTTCATCAATAAATCTTCCGCAAAATTATTAAGTGGCTCGGGTAGCGCCTGGTTCAAAGGTATCCAATGCTGGCAACATTGCTATGCTGTGTTGCCAACGAAATGTGATGGAACAGATTACAAACCGGACCGGAGGTCACAGGCCCTATCCCTCAATCGCTGTCCCAAAGCCTTAAAAAAGAGGTTTTGCCTCTACGCACCAAGAACAACTGCGCTCTACAGCTCTGGAACAAACTCATACGCCCGCTTGAGCTCTGAGTATCTGGTGTGCTGGTGCTTGCACCATTTTCAGCAGCGACCTGAGCTCCGTATTGTATGGCTGTGAGGTGCGAGGAAGGAAAAATGCTGAGGCACGTGGCCTCGCACATGAGACTGCCCTAGCCCACATAACCAGCGGTCCGAGCGATTAAGACCCCGTGGCTCCAACTCATGAGGCACATTGGCTGCGACCATAGTCCGACGAATGTTACCTAGTTTTTGATATCAACTTTCCGAGTTAAATTTACATCGCACCCTCTGCTCTTTTAATAAGCTTAATTTTTAATACCTGTACCTACTAAAGTTGACAACATTTGCACCTTTTCGGAAAGCTTATGAATTGAGGAAGTTATTTACGTAATTTGTACGCCAAGTGTATTACATTTTTTTGGAGTAATCCCCCCCCGAAAGTAAACATTTTTAAAAGAAATAACGGACTTGCGATTTAAGGACCTTTTATTTCTGAGGTTCTTGCAGTTTTCGCAAAGTATTTTTGTTTAAAGGATTCCCTAATTCATCAGCTATTCGAAAAACGTCATTTTAGTCCCCAAAGCTAGGTACTTTTTTCACAATTGATAGTTTAACACCAAAGGACGGAATTTCTTAAAATAAACTTAAAAATTAAATAACTCCAAAACCAGTGGCATTAGACCCCTAGTTGACTAGGACAAAATTATAGCAAATTAGCTCTAGTATAACCTCATTTATGGAATAGGTCGAGTTACCAGTCACCCTGTATAATGATTGATGAGTCCCTGTCACCCGACTTAAACACAACAGATTACAACAGATTTTTTCAAGGCGTTTGGAAACTTGCCCTCCTGAAAACACATGTTGCTTATAATCACAATAGGTTTACTAAGAACATCAGCACCAGGAAGTTTGATAAAATTCCGTCCCACCCAGTCGCTGTAGTCAATTTAAGGCTACGTATTATCTGTATGATATCTAGGTCATCAGTCTGAGCCATATACATAGAGTTTGGAGAAGATGTTGATATACATATTCATAGCTTTGACCCGCTGTGAGAACAAGGTTTTCAGGGTTGCAAACTTGTGTTAACTACTCCCAAGAGACCTAACAACATATAAAAGAAACGTAGTTACATGCGCGTTTGCGATGTTTGATTTCGTTATAGAATGGTGTGTGAATTTTGTGAGTTTGTTTCTATCTGACATTTATAGGCCTCAGAGCGAAGGTTGAGGTGAATGATTACACAGCTACAATGAGTTAATGTGACTCTAACAGACGATTGTGCATAATATTTTCTAAAAGTAGTGAATGAACAGGGTTAAAATAAAACTTGGTTCAAAAAGTAGTCAATGGAAGAAGATATATCATCGTCTGGATATAAATAAAGTTAAAGTTTTCGAACAATTATTTATGTCTCTTATACTTCAGATTTTTTTATATTACAAAAGCCCACTTTTCCCTTAATAAAAGCGATTATACTAAAAAATATTTTTCTATATCTTCTGCCTATTATTATTATTAATAACTTATAGAAGATACAAATTGTATTTCATTTATAATTTTGACTTCGTTTGAGGCGAAAATGTTTTCCCAATAACCATCATTTACTGTAATAAAAAACTAAAAAACTGTAAGGTTGCAAGGCGATGGGCATGATGCACCCTGCCACTGAAACATCTTAGCTTATTTATTTGTGCAAAATGTGGTTACTGAATTATCAAAAAGTTTTTGAATAATTCTGTAGCTCTGCCTAAGGTATGTATGTATACGTTATTAAAATGTCGACGTCAGTACTTGCACATCGCCGTGAAATTGCTTTTTTTAGTGCTGATAGCTGTACGGTACCTTATGGCCATAACATACCGACTACAGTTGGTCATCTCTCCTTATTTTCCGCGCGAGATGACCGCATCTAATAGAAAACAAAACATTATTTTTAGATATCATTACTACTTACCACCGTTTCAGACGTGAACGATCTAAAAAATATTTGCATAAGGAAAAACTATCGACAGACGCTTTACTCACTTTTTCCTTTTAAATTCGCCAAAATTTCGGCCGCCTTTTGTCCCACACACGACCCGAAGGGAACTGAGTAGGTATTGAGTAACGCCTCGAAAGCAGTACCCTCACCATGAGTAACAATTAACGTACTCGCTGGCTAGTCGAAGCTCTGTCCCTCGCAGACCTGGAAGTATTCTCATAGAGCGCGAGGGACAGAGAATTTGAATCGCTAGCGAGTACGGTAATTATAACTCATGGTATGGTACAGTTATATTAAATTTTTCGATAGACCGTCTCGACCTTGTGGCCTTCTACCCCGGCCTTACCCTGATCCTTACCGTATAAAGAATTATGTACCAACATTGTACGACAAGAAAAGGTTTACTCGTGTGATGAAGCGTGGAGTACCTGTAAATAATTCTGTTTTACATTTGTTGTTTTCCAATATATTGCGACATGAATCAAAATCCAAATAATAATCACGCGTACGAGTAAGAGTTGATGATCGTCATATGTATCTACGTATATTCCACTTTGTGTTTTCCCCTATTGAATTATTAACATTGTAGCGTGGGGCGAACGGGTGAGTCGCGAACAAATGCATCAGTAATATGAGTATATGCTGTAGAGCAGAGGCCCGGGCAGCGTTATTGAAGCTTGTCAGCGCAGCGTGCATCCAACCGTTCAGTGTATTCAGCGTATTGGTTATTGCTTTTCCGGGTCCATTTAATTAAACCAAATTTATGTGGATATTAAGCCTTTGGCACCGGATGTACGTATAGGTAGTTTGTCTCTTTTAAAGGTATCAGCAAAAACACACTGCGGTTGGCATTACAAGTACCTTTACAGAATACTACTTTGTCACTTTAACGTCATGTTTGAACTGCTGCGCTATGTCAAAGGTGACAAGGTACTCGAACAAAGATGTAGCGACAAAATACTAAAGCCGACTGTTCGTACCTCCACTCCAGAACTCCAGATTTAACCCATGTGCATCTTTAAATCTCCATATTAGACGAGCCCCTAACAAGCTTTCTTTCAAGCGAAATCTCCGGAAGCATTTCCTTGAACAAGACGTTGCAGCGTAAAATGCACATAAACTTTTTTCACCAAGATTCAGTCTCTTTGTGGGTTTTTGTATAGGTTTATTTTAATCTATATATTTATGTATTGATCATTATTATGTGTTATATATCTATTTTAATTTATGTATTAGTATTATGTGTGACTTTTATATTTAGTGTAGAATGTAGGTATTTAGCAATAATTAGGATAATTTATGCTTTGAGTTTTTAGTTTTTATCTCTGTCTTCTTTATCAAAGTATTTCAAGTTAAATGCAAACAAACCAAGGGCTTTTGTCAATGGCCATTCAGGCGATTACCAAAAAAAAAACCACAATTGCAAAACGAACAATTCGCGTGCCGCCGTAGGGTGTATACGTGTGTAAGGAAACCTCTTTCTTTCAGAGGTGATTTCTTTTAATCGGCCAACCGTGTAACAGATACTACAAGCTTTTTTAAAACACACACAGATAGGTACACAGACACGCAAATACCCAGTTACTCACGTCAAATTAGCTTCTTTTTCTGAAACATCAAAAACGCTCCGTTACTATGGAATTTTTAGGGATTACTTACTTGTGACGTCACAATCAAACAACGTCCTTATTGTTAGTTTTTATGAATTTAAGAATCTTAAAATAGCAAACATAAATGAAAGATTGATATTTACCTAGTATTTTCATAATGTTTATCTGTTAATAATGAAAAAAAAAATTGGTAAAACCAATATAGTTTTTGACCCGTTATCGTATTGTTAACGTTTTGATAGCATTTATTTACTTGACGATAATGGCGGTCGAGTTAGAAACAATACCATAACAGATCAAATACGATTTAGATTTTATCGTCTGGAATAGCTAGGCGTCCTGTTACATATAAACGCAGCGGGCGGGCAGCGCCACCCCCTGCGCCCCCCCCCCCCCCCCCGCGGCTCCGAAACTATCAAGAGGATATCTATATCGGATTCGTAACAAAATGAGACTCTCACTAAAACCGCAGCAAAGGTATTCCGCATTGCAACTAGTTTCTGTGTAAGTAAGCTAAACGGTACGCTTTTCACGCGTCGCTGTTTAATTACAGCGACGCGTGAAAAGCGTACCGTCTTTGACCAGTGCCGAGATCATAGGCGGTAAAAATCATATCTTCTGTCCTAGAATGGTTGTGTCGCGTGTCATTAATGGATAAAGCATTCGTTATTCTCGTACTTATCTATGTGATATAGTTTGATTTAAAACTTAAAGTATATAGTATTCCGAATTTAAATGCAATCGAAACACATTTTGATTTGTGGCCCTTTAGTATTTAAGCAACGATTTGTGTCAGAAAGTGTCGGATGTCATACTAGGCCCCCAGGACGTCAAACCACTTCATACAGAGGAGTAGAGGTCCTATACAATATGGTGTGGTGTGTGGTGGGGAAAGTAACGATTTTATATAAGCGAGGTAGGCGTCGACGGGGGGGGTGGGGGGGGTGAGTGCGGCTCTGTGGCCGGGCTGTGCAGCTCAGGGTGCAGCCGGGCTCGCGCAGGCGACCTAGGTCCCGCTAGCTCCCAGGCCGCCGCCTCAGTTGGGACGCTCCGGCCGCGGCGCTCGGACCTGCTCCCGCTCTACCACCGAGACCCGGGTCTGACCTAACACTCCCTTTGATATTTTTAATTCTAATTCTAATTGTGCCCCTTTTATCTCACTGATGACTCCGTGCTTAGTTATCGAGTGCAAGAACTATAAATAAGTGTTAAATTGATAGTTGCACGACTTTTCTAAAATTAGACAGATTCCTTTGTGTGAAAATTTGAAGCGTAGTTTTTCTGTTGAAATTATTAAATCGTGGGCTTTAGTATTGTTAACATAGTCAATACATTTCTACTCGTCCGTTAAACTATTTAGTAGAATTACGTGATATGTATATGCAATAATTTTAATTCGATGTTTTTAAAAACAATAAATTTCCCTTTGTGAATCGGTGGCTGCTGTGGACCGGCGACCACTTGTTACGTGAAAACAACAGGTTGGTTTCCCCTTTAACGTTCCGTTTCTTTTTGTAGCAGAACCGTGTCAACAGACACCGCCAGGTCGCGAGGAAGAAATCACGGCAAAATTAATTACTGGCGTTGCATTTGGTTGTAGTGAGGTGTAGAATAGTGCATTTTCGAGGAATATTTTTTTTATATTATAGTTAAGTACCGATTATCGATATATTACGAAAAATACGAGCTCTAAAAAGGCTTACAGCAGTATACAGTTGTAGTCATGACTGCGACCATCACCAGCGGGCGGGCGGAGTGTCGGTGACTTCGGCCGAGCCTCCGAACGAGTTCGTCCCCATAAAAATCGGAGGCTTAGCGCTTATAGTTGTTGACGATTATGATACAGGCTGAAATGATGATGATACAAAAACTTTTAATATAAGTTACTGTTTAAAATGTGATGTCACTTACATATTATCATAAATAAATATCTTACCCCTCTTTTCCCCTCTCTCTCCATCTATATATTACTTATATACATGTATATAATAGCATTTATCCTCATTTGTTTCTATTTCTTTATTATATAACAGACGAAACCTAAAAAAATTACTTTTGTAGTACAGATTAGAATAGAGCTCTTGCGCCTTTATTCTAGGCGGTAAAATCAAAATAGTATTTGACGCGTTTTGGTATTAAACTTGGTATATAAAAAAAGAGCTATCATAACGTTGACAATACGATAAAAGGTCAAAAATTACAATGTTTTGAATGCTGCTCTGATCTACAATCTTGAAATGAAATTGAAGTAGAAGATTTCGAATACAAAAGAGTTCAACGCGCGCGCGGTAGAGATTCTATTTCGTAGAAAATATAATTAAGACGCTAAAATGCAAAATTAATAGATTTCAGAGGTCATATTTTACATTGAGTTTTCCACTATTGTCAGTATATTTAATTTTACTCGGCTAGCCTTACTGTAGAGTTAATAAGACCTGACCCAACAACACGTTCAGTAAAATTATACATTGCATACCTTGCAAAACGTTGGCTACCCATTTTTGTATATGTTTCACTCGATGCCTTTAAAATCCAATTTACGACCGAGTGCTGCTGCAGGCTAGAATACGAATCCGTGAAACAACTAAAATGTTCATTTGTTTATGTTATTATTAAGTATACCTAACCCAACCTAACCTAACCTTTGATTTGTAAAGCCGAAATATCTCCTCAAGATATTAACAGGGCTAACTACAATACCCCGTGTGGTTGCCGGGTTAGAATAGTGCCACTCCATGTCCTCCTGTGGGTGTTGTAAGAGGCGGCTAAGGGAATAAAGGCTGTGTAGTACTGTTAGGCGATGGGCTTACATCCTGTCACTAATACACTGGGGTAAACATCTTAGCCTAAGTGTGCAAAATGTGGTTACGGAATTATCAACAAGTTTTTAGAGTAGTAGGTAGTTCTGTAGCTCTGCCTCACTCTGGGAACGAAGGCGTAGGTGTATGTATGTAACTACGCTATAACTTGTTTTTTGTGATAGTACAGGTACTTAACGAAATGGTTGGTAATTCATAAAGATCCTGAATATGATCACACGCGCATTCAACGCGGTCTCTCTCTGAAAACCACGAGATAACCAAGGCCTCGAATCTTCTTGGTTAATCAATTATCAATTGTAAAATCTTCGGCTTTTCTTAAAATTGGCAATTTCAAAATATATTTGTATTAATAGTACAGGTATTTCATTTAGGATGTATCCCTTTGTCTTTATTTTAACTGCGTTACCAAAATGTAATGCAACCTTCAAAAAAAAACAAAACTCGAAATTCAAAATATTTAGCGCTTCGGACAAAACCATCATTGCGGAGAAGAAGCGCCGCAAGAAACCCCAGCCAACGATAATTTTTTCAATTAATAAATGCAAGAATACTTAAAAAAAAATGTAAGTTCAATAGAATTAAATAAAAAAATGACTAGGAGAACAACATGGCGAGGTCTCTACGTCAGGAACGATAGTTAAAATAACTAAATTGGAAATCAGGTCCTAGCAAGCGTGAACAAACCGGACCCCACAGGCAGCACCCGTTTGCGAGTATGACGCGTATCTCAGCCATCGCCTCCCTCAACCATGTGTTTGGGGAGGTGGCGACACGATCAACGACGCCGCTGTAAACAAGGACCTTAAAGTGAGCTTGACATGCTCATTATTGCTAATGCTGCCGGACAAAGATAAAAAAAAAGTATCTGTCCGGCGAGAAACATTATAATATCTTCTCATTTCTAAAGTGGCTTGGGCACAAAAGAATCAACAAATAAATTACAAAACAAAAGACAATAGGTAAATTTAAATATAAAAAGTGTACATTATTGGCTTAAAGGCATTTGCAATAAGCACTGCCCAGTGCTCAGATAATAGCCTGAGCCAGTACTAGCCTAATTTCGGTAAGGTTACACCACTTAAAAACGTCTTTATCATTTAGGAAGTCATTAACAGTATAATATGCTTTACCCACCAAGCAGCACTTAATGCGAGACTTAAATTGGTTGAACGGCATGACAATATCAGTAGGTATTTTATTGTAGAAGCGTATACAGTTGCAGTTCGATGTGCTTACTTTACGAAGACGGTGACCTGGGCCTACGAGTTTATCTTAATTTCGCGTGTTGAGCTTGTGATAGTCACAGACATTATAGTTCTGATATAGGGTATAATATAATAATATTAAACTTTACTTATTCACCACGCCCTATATGCAATCCGCGCAACTCGCGAGCATGCCCTCTGCGCATTGCGTCATTACAAATGTTACGTAACCTTTATTCGGAAGCACCGTTGTTCAAAAATGAACTTTACAGTCTTGATTAAAGGTACTTTACATAATCACAACCCCCTATATGCACTCTGCGCAACTCGCGCGCACGCGCGTTGCACCGTAAATTGTTTGCGATGTTACAAAATCGATAGGCACTGCAACGACGGACTTTGCTAGATACCATCCCGGGAGGGGGTGGGGGTGATGGGGAGGGGGGAGGGAGCATAATTGCAAATAGGAGAGTACATAATGCCGCACTGAAATTAAATTCCCAGCGCAAACCCGATAGAACCCCCCCCCCCCTCCCTCTCACCTCACATCCTCAACGGATCAATATTTCAGTATGCGCGCGCTTACAGTGCAGGTCAAGCTGGTCCAGAACCGCGACGGTTGCTCACCGGGCAGGCTGGCCACCTGGCTATCTGAGAAGTATCGATCAAAAATGGCTGCAACTAAAGTGCCGTGTGAATGTTAAGTGATTATGATTAATCAAGCCAAGTGATATTTTAGCGTTAAATGACTCAGACTTACATTAAAATTAAAACGCGGACTCCTGTGTTGAAATAATTGCATCTAGTACAGTGTTTAAAAATACTTTAGGATATTATAAGTGTAATGTAAAGAAATGATAGTTCTTTGTCAATCGCACAAAGGCAGTAAGTAAAGTTTCAGCTGTTTTCTTCTTTGTACACGCTTTTAACCTTTTAACTGCTGCTTAATGCTTGCCACGGTTACGTTATGATACGGCCTGGCTTCAAATAAATAAATATCCCGCAAATTGACCATATCAAGATAAAACCTTATTCAATACATATAAACGAGGTGCGCAGGGGGGGAGGCTGACCCCCCCCCCCCCCCCAGAAGATGCAATGAGCAAACCCATGCGCGCGCATCACACAAATGTCTGCCCTTACCGGGGTGTGAACCAGGAACTGTTAGTTTCGTAGGCAGAGTCACTATCAACTAGGCTAATGTTTCACGATAAATAAGGAACAGACCAGCTTCTTGACCTTCCAACTGAACGACCACCCGAGCCCGTCCCCGCACGCGGTCGATGCCCTCATACAGTACGTGACTCCCAGGGTTGGACAGTCTCTGTTCTAGGCGGTAAAAGCCATGTCGTTTGATCTGCTAAGGTTTTTACTAGTGACCGACCGAAACATGTTATTTTGCCGAAACCGAAGGTTCGGTTTTATTGTAGTTTCGGCCGAAACCGAAACGGAAACCGAACCTTTTATATAAAAAAAAAAAGTCCTTAAAAAGTCGAAAAAATTTTAGTAAGCCCGTTTTTTCCTAAAATTAATATCTCGCCGACCTATAATTACAGGTTTCTACTATCAAAGATTTATCACAATGAAATTTCAGTTATTGACACGTCTACACGAGCAAAGCGCACTGATTTAGGTAGTTGCCGGCGGAGTCAGGCGAGCGACGCCATATTGCCAGCCGTGCCGAGCGCGCCCGACGTTAGCCGAGCGCGGCCCGAAGGTACGATGTTGTAAGTTTCGGCGCGGCCGAAGGGTTCGGCCGTTTTTGGCCGAAACCGAAACTCGGGCAAAAACTTGATTTTTTGGCCGAAACTGGCCGAAACCGAAACCGAAACCGAAATTTCGGTCGGACACTAGTTTTTACCATCTAGAATGTCGGGCCAGTGCCCTGGCGTGGGTGACGCGCTCGAAGCTTGTGCTGCGGCGGCTGGCGTGCTCGGCGCGGCGCAAGCGCTGCCGCAGGGCCGAATTTCTAGGCGGTAAAAATCACATCGTTCTTGACCTGATCTCGTATTGTCAACGGTTTGATAGTTCTTAATTAATACAGTAATGGCGGCGGAGTTCAAAACAGGACTATTTCATATTGAACGTTCTATTAATGTTAAGTGCGTACTAAAATTTAAATACCTAAAGTGTTTTAGCTGTTCAATTATTATCACCTACAATTATCAGTTAAAATACACACATCAATAATGTCTAATGATTCAAATAAACAAAACACTGTTCATGTGTAAAGTTGAAAAACAAAAACTTGCTTTGTAAAAAGGCCCTTTAAAAAAAAAAAAAAAAAAAAAGGTTGCTTTTCCTTCTTAGTTAAGAAACTCAAAAAAAGACACAGAAACGAATCTGGGGGTCAGCTCCGCCCGCTGTAAGAAAGCCGAGTGTGCCGCGGCGTTTCAGGCCGGCGCCGGATGCGACACCGACCCGACACGCTACGGGGCGAGCTGTGACGCTTGCGCTTTCTTGCGCAACGGAAGGGGCGGGGCTACAATCTCCACAGCGCCAGGGTAGTCGCAAGTTCATAGTATACTCGGAATAACAAAGTTATACATTACAGGACATTCGACACATTTTAACGGTATGATGGTAATTATATTTCGACCAAAAAAGTAATAAATTCATATTAATCGTTAGACACAACGTTAGAACCTATGCAAAAAGATACGTACTTATATAAAAATAAGAAGAAAAAAATTTTACTACCCAATATCGACCCCTCGCATTCTTATATTTCTATGGTGTTAATTTCTAAAATTATTTTATTTTTCTAGTTTTTTGTTATAGTGGCAACATGTAATCCGTGTTTTGAAAGTGTCACGTGGTTACTAAATATATTACACTTATGAATTATGATGCTTAAGGTCGACCAAAAAGTCACGTATGTTTTATTTTTACTAATCGTTGTTATTGCGGTAATAGAAATACTTACTGTGCGAACACTTCGTATCACCTATTACGGCTTATAAGATTCAGCTCGCTGACAGACACGGACTGTTTCAACATCATTATTTTAAACAGATTAAAGCTCTTCCGGGTCTGACTGACTGTGTTACTGGTATACGTTATCAATCAACTCTATAATTGTATGCGTTACGGTATAAACATTATTTTAACCGTTACTCTGTGTTTACCAGGGCAGGCGCATGTCCGGCGCGGTCTCTACGGCAGTCTCCAGGGAAGTGGTAAGTATGAAACCAGGTACTCGTAAGTACCTAAATAATAAGTTCAGTGATATTAGGCTATTTGATATTTTTTAAATATTACACTTCTGTATTTTTATTTTTAGGACAATTTTGTAATTTTTTTAGCACATCACTTCCAGAGAGTATAATTATTTAAAAAATACTTATGGTTTAGCTGCCCCTACCCTAATGTATGGTAGTGAATGTTGGCTGTAGCAGGACAAGCATGAGAGACGTGTAAATGCAGTTGAAATGCGCACTTTGCGTAGTAAGTGTGGTGTGAAACTGATTGATAGAGTAAGGAATGAAAAGTCAGAGAGAAATGTGGAATAAAAGAAGATGTAGTGACTAAGATTGGAAAGGGCATGTTTCGATGGGTCGGTCATTTGGAAAGGATGGATGAAAGAAGATTGACGAAAGAGATATACAGATCGAAAGTGAGTGAACGGGTCCGAAGGGGCCGCCGCTGACGCTGTGGAGCATTTTTTCAAATAAACCCCTTGCAAAGGGAACAGGCAATATTAATTTTTCCGAGTATTTTGAATGAATACTGAAGGGAAATGAGATTTATCCCAATAAAAGAAAAATATAGTAATTTTATACAGGTTGTCTTCTAGAAGTTCAAGATAAACCTATAAACAAATCTTTCCTCTCAGTGTTTTTTTTAAACGGTGGGTTGTTTTATCGTTTACTCAAACGATAAATATTTACATGTGCCTGATGTGCCACAATCACTCCGAGGAAGCGTACAACATTTAACCAGGTAAGTCTCTTATCCTTTTGCATTTAACAGGAAATTACACGTTAGTTTTTTATTATTTATAGGAAAAACTTCTTAAATAGTGTGTAGCACATCACTACAAGAAAACGCTACGCGTGCTACGCCATAGTTAATAGCCAGAAAGCGTAGCGTATTTCACCGCATACATTAAAAAAATACGCTCGTAACAAACAACAGTAAAGATCAAAAAATCAGCAGTTCTGTAACTTTTTTAGCAATGGGACCCTTTTGGAACACTGATTATTTTACGGAGCCTCAAAGTAATTCTATGCTCCCCCAGTTGTTAACCAGAAACACATAGACGGGACTAAATACTGGACAGTTTTAGTCATAAACCTTTTACTGCCTCTATTCCACTTGGTAATGAAGAAGGTTAAGGTCGGGTCGTACCAAAATGTCAAGCAGTTGACGGAGGACCGGAGCGGTCGGTGACTACCCCACCGACGAGAGCATGGCTCTTAAATAAGGAGAGAGATATACAGTGTGTTACCGGCATGCGGGCATTTATTAAAACTGCCGATAATACGTTGCTTTAGCAATTGTTTGCAAGTATTATCAATTAAAAAATAATTAAAATAACTTCACAATTAATTTTCTTAGATACTGTCCATTTTTAATGTAGTGCACGTGCTGCGTGTTCATCGTTATCAGTATCGCTGTTGCTTGGTACAAGGCATGTCGTGGTACGGGGGCAAATGATAAAAATCAAAGTAGCCGTCGACTGTCATTTACACTTGTCAAATTGCTGTGCTTTACATTGCTGGCAATTAACATTTTGTTAGAAAGTTAACAAAGCCTGAAAAGTTGTTTATTAATTAAATTAATGTCATAGTTACGTTACAGATATACGTTATTTTAACCTACTTTAAAAAAAGCCTGGGTGCTGGTAACACACTGTATATGTACTGAGTAAAACAATATTCCTTTTGACATATCATGGTATTGTTTTCAACTTGGCCGCCATTACACAAGAACTATCGTAACGAGTAGAGTTTTACCGTAAAGAGTAGAGGCCCAGAGCTCAGGCTCTTAGACGTATACAAATCTATTGCCATATAATATAAGCGAAATAGCTAAAGCTGAAACTGAAACACAATGGAACAGAATATACTCTAATTTATTGAAGTGACTCCGAAATCGAGTTTGGTTTGGTTATAGAGGTGGCTGTCCTATCCAGTTAGCAATTCTGTAGATAGAATGTTGTAATAACATTTGGAGTGTTATTACTACTGTACTGTGTTAAGAATGGCCCATGGAATTTTCCAAACAGCGCCCAGCGGAGTGTCGCATTTGTGCGCTTCTCACCGCCTTATTAATTAATAATTAATTGTATTGTAGGTAAGTATGCTGTAACACAAATAATATATTTTCTTGAATTGTACCTAACTAAAATCTTAGCCATACTGCTTACCGTGCAGGCTGAAAATCACGCTGCTATTGTTAGAATCGTGGCGCAGCAGGCCTCAGCCATTTACTGCCTCAATGTTCTGTACCTCTCTATTCTGCCGTGTCACAACTACTGCACTTCCAAAAGTGGTGACTTGAAAATAACGGTTTTAAAGATTTTTCACATGTCTATCGATAGAGCTTTAATAGTTAAATATCATATAGAAATGTATAAAGAAAATACGTAAAATGTGTCACTATACAAAAGGTCTTAAAATATCGTCTTCTTTTTTTATTTTAGAAGATAAAACAGTTCAAGTATTTAAGTAGTTAGGCTTTACAAATTTTACATACAAACGCTGTAACGCAACCGACTGCAACAAGGCTACTACTTAAGATGAATGGAACGGGCGCCTGTCGTATCGCATAATGTTTTTTGTCCTAAAAATGTTTGGCCGAGAATGTTTGGCATACTGTTGAATGGCATACTACTCGTTTGTCCTAATAATTTTTGCGCATACTCATTTAACGTCTTAAAGCAAGTTTGTCCTAATATTGATAACTCTAAAGTCTAATTACCTAAAGCATAATATTCCTAACATGATTGTCCTAATAATTATTTTGCCTATTATTAAACTGGCTACAATTACAGCACCTAAACTAAACTATGGTAGGCGTGAAGTCAGAATCGTTACGTATTCTACCTTCAGGCAGGTCAGATTTCGGTTAGGTTAGGTACGACGACAAGCGAAGCGAGGAGGAGTGTTAGGTAGAACTGTGACCCTAACGAGCGAGCGAAACGCCAGAACCAACAAGTTTGACAAGGTTAGGTTTGTAAATAAATAATTTTTTTTATACATAATTTATGCTTAATGACATGTAGTCAAAACAATTTTATCACATTAAATATTAGGAATATTATAATTATGCACATCAATCTTTCGACAGTTGAATCTTAGCCACATCAAACGATAGGACAAATAATATTTAGGACAAACGATAATAGGAGCAACAATTTCGGACAATCAAAAATATGCGGAACAAAGTGTATGCCACACGTTATTAGGACAAAAGACGTTATGCGACACAACGATAGGACTAATAATTGTATGCCATTCGATATAGACCCGAATGGAACAGTTAGTTGCCTGAGATAGGCGTTACGAAGGTAGTACGTAAAGTATTTCAGGGCCCTATTTCACGAATCTACAAGTCTACGGATTTACTTGTTACCAGTCACCAGTGTTACAATTACAAATTCTAGTAAATCCTGTTTCACTATTACCTCTTATTAGACTTGCCTATTATTAAACTGGCTACAATTACAGCACCTAAACTAAACTATGGTAGGCGTGAAGTCAGAATCGTTACGTATTCTACCTTCAGGCAGGTCAGATTTCGGTTAGGTTAGGTACGACGACAAGCGAAGCGAGGAGGAGTGTTAGGTAGAACTGTGACCCTAACGAGCGAGCGAAACGCCAGAACCAACAAGTTTGACAAGGTTAGGTTTGTAAATAAATATTTTTTTTTATACATAATTTATGCTTAATGTCATGTAGTCAAAACAATTTTATCACATTAAATATTAGGAATATTATAATTATGCACATCAATCTTTCGACAGTTGAATCTTAGCCACATCAAACGATAGGACAAATAATATTTAGGACAAACGATAATAGGAGCAACAATTTCGGACAATCAAAAATATGCGGAACAAAGTGTATGCCACACGTTATTAGGACAAAAGACGTTATGCGACACAACGATAGGACTAATAATTGTATGCCATTCGATATAGACCCGAATGGAACAGTTAGTTGCCTGAGATAGGCGTTACGAAGGTAGAACGTAAAGTATTTCAGGGCCCTATTTCACGAATCTACAAGTCTACGGATTTACTTGTTACCAGTCACCAGTGTTACAATTACAAATTCTAGTAAATCCTGTTTCACTATTACCTCTTATTAGACTTGTGGAATCCTGTTTCTCAAAAGCTATCAGACTAGTATTACTATTCTATGGACTATTATTTTTCACTAGCTTGTAAGATTACGTTTCACAAATTACAATATTAATCTACCAGTTACTAGTCGCCAACTAGTAAATACTGGCTAATTTCACCATGGTAAACTGCTTTTTGTTTCACGAAAGTTAAAAATAATAAATACACTTGTAAATTACAAGCCTAAACCTACCAAGGTCGGAAGCTTTGTAAAAATTACAAGTTGAATTTACTCTTGTCAAAAATATCGATTTTATTGTGAAAATTGTTGTGTCTTGTCGATTTTAACTGTATTGTGAAGTTTTTAAAGCAATGTGGACTGATTCCGACAGCAGCGATGAAGAAATCGTTATTATCCGTCGGCGTCGAGTATTTCTTCCAAGAAATCAGTTTAGGGGCCTGACGACTTCTTTCGAATTCAGTCAAAGATAGGCAAAGGGTTTAAGACATACTGCCAAGTCTTGTGTCGATTACCATTAAAATCGCAACAAGTTTTTACACGCTTAATAATTAATACGATACTAAACAATAATTAATTAACCTAATTAGATCCGGCGCCTCAAAATAATGTGTGCTCGACTCTCACTTGACTGATTCTTTGAATAAAAAATGTAGGTACCTAATTCAGCCTTGATAATAGCGTAAACAGCCATTCGGTAACTAGTATTTTTAGTCTGTGCACCGCTACTAGCTACAAGTCTTGTAAAAAAAGTAATGAAACGTGATTTACCAAGACTTGTACATTATTAACTAGTTACTACTAACTAGTAAAGCCGTATATTTGTAGATTCGAGAAACGTACACTAGTAATCCTAGTATTTACAATTTTACAAAGAAGTAACTAGTAACTTACAATTGTAGCTTGTTGAAACCCACAATTGTAAACTTGTACAAAATATTAGTCCATGGACGGGTATTACTAGACTAGTACCTTTCGTGAAATAGGGCCCAGGTGGGTATTTATGAGTGAGATATATTAGACAGCCGCGGCGCGTGTTCTTACTTGTTAGTAATACACATCTACGGGGTTTCAACTTGTAGGAGGTGTGCGTGACAGAGTTGTGTTTTTTTTCAAGACACATGGGTCTATGCTAACTCAGTAAATTCACCTATAAAAAAAGTGTTTTAGTAGGGCATACATAGTACAATGGAAAATAACCTTTTTGACACCTTTAGGGCATAACTCAGTTATCTTAGATAACTGACATTCGCGTGACAAGGCAGTATTGTGTTATTATGCTTTTGTTTTATATTGTTTTTATTTTAATATTGGGATTGTATGATTGTGGGATGGGTGGATGTGGAATGTCCATATGATGTAATTTAGTATTTTTTGAGTTTGTCTTAAACTGTAATATAACATGTAATATGTGTATGTTGTGTGACAATAGATGATATTTGATTTTGAATTGAAATATTTTTTAAAACAACTAACTTACTTGTATCTGCTTGATTCACTGGTTTTCAGGCTGCATTTCTATTGAATTTTTCAAAGAAATTTACGAAATTATATTTTCATGATCTTAAGCTATTTGTAAACATATGAATGTTGTTATTGGCTGCATGCGCCGCAGAACCAAACACGCCCTGCACCGGTTGAAGAGTAACCCCGAAGTGTAAGTAAGTAAATCAATCTGCATTTTTTTTGAAATCTTGAACGTTATTTATGGCTTTCCAATACTTGCCAAAGTCATTGTTCCAGGGCTTCTAATCTAAACCATAACCACCATATCGTCTTTGACCTGTAATTATGTTGTCTACGTTTTGATAACTCTGATTTACTTTACAGTAATGGCGGCCGAGTTAGAAGCAAGATCATAACAGGTCAATGATCATATGGTTTTACTGCTTAGAATATAGGCCCTGTAGTGAATAGCCAGTTTGGTCATTATAATGGTCTCTTCGTGTTTTTGGCACAAAATATGTTAAGGGATCATTGCACATTTGTACACCTTTGTTTAAGAGAAAACGAGTATTTATATCTTACGTACTTAAAATAAGATGTTAACAAACATAGAAATGTAGTATTTGGGTATTTGAATATACTCGTATTTTTCAATTCAACTTTTACGCTACTTTATTTTTATATTTAATGTTTTATATAATGCTAGGTTATTGCTAAATTGGCTAAGTAAAGTTTTTGGAAGAGTTGTAGATTTTTTTTTTTCGATAGTCGTCATCCTAAGGATCAAGAAAGTGCGGCTCTTTTATTTTTATTTCCTCTAATATTTTAGAAATATTTTTTTTAGTTATGAAGTTGACATTTGTAAACTTTAATGACCGACAAGCTTGTTGCCTTCGTACTTCATGAAATAGAAAAAAAAACCTGTCACTTCTATATCTGTCAACTAGGGTTAGCGTTCCGAGTGGGGTTCCGCAAGGTTCCTTGCTTGGACCCTTGCTTTTTGATATTTTTGTTGATGACATCATTCAGTGCTTTACATTTTCTAAGTTGCTATGTTTTGCGGACGATATGAAAATTTTCTCTCAAATTAAATCTCCACAAGACTCTGCTCTAGTTCAAGCTGACCTCGAGCGTCTGGACAAATAATGTGAAGCCAATAAGTTAGACCTAAATCCAATAAAATGTTTCACCGTGACTTTTTCACGGCAACGCTCACCATTATGTTTTTCATATAGAATAAGGGATCAACTTCTATGCAGGGTATTTTCTTTGAGAGACCTTGGTGTCTTTCATGATTCGAGGCTGCTTTTTGATATTCATATTGACAGCATTGTTAAGAGTGCCACCAGATCTCTCGGTTTTATAATGCGCAACTCCATTGATTTCTCACAAGCAAAAACTCTTAAAAATTCTTTATTGTGCATTGTTAGAAGCAAACTCGAGTATGCGTCTCAAATTTGGAACCCCTGCTATAAAGCCTATATAGATAGAATCGAATGCGTACAGAGAAAGTTTGTTAAATGGCTTAGCTTTAAGTTAAAGGTACCGTATAATTCAGCTAACTACATAAATGTTTGCAAAAAGCATCACCTCATACCATTATATAAGCGCCGTGACATTGCTGACATTATTTATCTTTTAAAAATGATTAACGGCAGCGTTGATTGCCCTGAACTGCTCGGTAGTCTCTCGTTCAACACTCCTCACAGGCTAAAAAGATTTTATCCTCCTATCTCCGTCCCCTTTGCATCTACTAAATATAGGCGTAACAGTTTCCTGGTTCGCGCTAGTAGGAATTTAAATGAGTTATCCAAACAGATTGACATTGATGTGTTTAACATTAACATCCAAACTATGAGACAAAAATTATCGGACGATTTCTTCAAATGAGCATTCCTTTCCTTTCTTTTCCTTCTTCTGATTCTGATACACTTACCACCGTATTTCGTTATTTCGTTATATAAACTCAATGTTGTTATTTATTACCTATTTGTGAACTTTCCTGTTAAGACCCTTTCATACCCGTGTTTTAATTAATGTTTTAAATAGCTGTACTTGCCGTTAATAGATATTAAGTGTTTAATCTTTTGTCCGTGCTTAGCGGAATTGCCGCTGTTGAACCGGCTTTTTGTGGTGTTAATCACTACGTTTTTTTCTTTTTCTATCTGTGAGAACCTATAATTGGCTTTCTACATTTATTTTAAGTTCTATTTCTGTTATGTATAGCTGTTGCATCTCCTTGAATAAATAAATAAATAAATAAATAAATACATAGATACTTGTGTTAAGAGAACTTGTGTAAAGTGTACCTCTGTGCCTGCCTCTTTTTAAGTACCTTGTAATGATTCACAATTGGCAAGAAGACGGTAGGCATATTTAAATTATAAATTTGAAGGTATCTGAGAAACCGAGTTACCCAGATGAAATAAAGTGATTGCGGGACAAAGAGCAGCCCGTGTAAACTTATGTTGTTTTCGGAAATTATCTGGAATTTCCCATAAAAATATTTGTTTGAGTGAGTTGTCCTTATTTGGATAGTGAGTGTATGTGTAAAGCGTCATGGGGTAAGTGTTTACTCGATTTAATTAAGTGTTAGTGTCCACCTCAGTTAAGAATGTTTCCCTAGCAATTACTGATTTTGGTTTTACTCGTTCTTAGCTTACGGAAACGCCCTTAATTGGAGGACAAGGATATTTATAATTCCACTCATTAGTTCTATGAGATAACAGGCTACAGGACATATTTCTTCGCAAAGGAATCCTCGGTGTTAACTACCGATTTAATAGGCAGTTTTCGATAACTTTTGTAACGCAAGCGCAGTCGAGCGGTTCAATCCGTTAACTAGTGACCGTGGGGTTCCGGGTTCGCTTCCCGGTCATGAAAGTGGTATTTTTGTTATTTAGTTTTTTATTTAATATCTGCTTTTATTTCATTAATGTTTTAGCCGTGTTAGCTTTAGCTCTTAGTTTTTAAGTTGCATGGAGAAGTTTACTTTTTTATTATTGTTTTAAATACATCTTGTTCTTACTAGCCATTGACGAGTGTTTCATTCAGACTAAGTGATACGAACCTAGATCATGACAACCTATAGTACTTAAAAAGAGGCACCAGCGCAGATTCTGTTACATATAATTTAAGTAACTTTTTATTTTATTTTTATTAGTCGTCCTTGACAAGACGTCAAACTGTCGTGCTCCGATTTAGATATAACAAGGCAGCACGCTGCCGTCCATTATCTAAAAGGCGTCTAAATAAAAGAGGGTCATTTTGAGTTATGGCCAAAAAACATGGGAAACCATGTCTCTGAAAACTGGTGAGCGATATCCCTGTACTTTTTTTTGTATACTTATATTCGAGACTTGGTCTATTTTATACATATAAAGGGTATAACCGTGTTTGTATGGGGGATCGGCCTCAGACGCCAAATTGATTGTCGTTTTGCTGATTTATTTCCCCAAGCATAAGATGCTATTCCACCAAATATTGAGCCTAAAATGTCACAGGTTTTGGAAAAAAAAAATTGGTTTTTATTTATTTTTGTCTAAAGTAATGAACCGATTTTTTTGTAACTTAAGCATATTACGCTAGTAATTTAGATGTATTATTAAAAAAAAAATGAAGTTCCAAATGCATTTGTAAATAGTAAATTTTTTACTTTTAATTTATTTTAATTTATTTTTTTATTGTTCCGAGATACCCACCAATTTTGGATATTTTATGTAAAAACTAATATTCTATGACATATATTTTTTTCAAAAACATTTACTTCTCTCAATAGGGTAAGAATACCATGTGCATGTAAATTGATACGACAACCGAGAATTCCATATCGACCGCCGCTGTGTAGGTAAGTACGAATTTGAATTTAGAACGTGACCAATTGTTAAAGAGGATGGATTACGTTATTATTGGCTGTATAAGCTGTATGCAGCTTGGTTGTAGAGTAACACGAAATAAAAAAAAAAGGCGGGAACCATACTTAAGTTACAAAAAATCGGTTCAGTAAGTAGTTTAGACAAAAATAAATAAAAACCTATTTTCATAATACCCTTTGATATGGTTTTACTTGTTTTTATAGCTGAAATCTTCGATTTTCCTTTTTAGCTATGATACCGTAGAATTTTATGAAATACGTTACATAGCTTAATGGCGGTTAAAGTATGTTTAGCCGCCTTCTAGTTCAGTAATATAGGTTATCTAATATACGTTTTGTATCATCAATGCTAGAGTAAAAGGCAGTTAATTGAAGAACAAATAAAAACAACTGCTTTTTTGTTATGGATTGCAATTGAAGTATGTTACTGTATCCAATGACTTGGGGAAGTTGCTAAAAACACTACGAAATCAAACTTAATAAAAACACCATTTACTATGTTAAAATGAAATTCATTCATACGAAATATAAAAATCTTTATAATAATGGAACTAATTGCTAAGCAGTACACTGATAAAATCACAGTTTAAACGCGTAACTTTATATTGTTTCGCTACTAAATAATACCTTTCTGTAAACTTATAAAAACAAAAAGAGATCAATTGCTCATTCTTAAAATATAAGGCTGTCATCAGTAAAAACACTTGGAACTTTAACAAGTAGAATATCAAAACCTAATCTCAAAATGAAACCGAAACCTTCTGCGGTTAACAGACATCCAATAACTAATAAATAAAACCGGGCAAGAGCATGTCGAAGCATGCTCAGTATAGGGTTCCGAAGCCGTAACGGCAAACACAAAAAACTATCTCAGAAATCAACATGTATGAACCAATTTTCTATTTAAAGTTATTTGGCGCTGTCTTAGATGATTTTTAGTAGGTATAAACCCGTTAGTCGCCTGTATCTCAGGAACTAATTAAGTCTACTTAGTAATGATTCTTTTTCTTATAAATTCGTATATAATATCTCAAACAAGAGCCAAGCTTTTAAGTGTGAGATCAGTAAGTATACCTATGTAGGTATTTAGTTAGGTATCTAAACTGCTTCAAACCGACTTTAAATTACAATAAAAGTTAAATCTTTTATATAGTAATTAATAGAAATTGAAAAAAAAACCAGGTCCAGTAAATAGAATTTTAAGTTTTCCAAACGATACTCAACTCAAATCAATAATCTAATCGAAAATTTGTAAACTTTCAGATCGCAAATCGCAAACTTGTAGGTAGCATTCCGGGGCACGTCCGAACAGCATCTAGGCGCTCGCGCTTATGAGCGCGGCTGTCGCTCGATTTGTTGCTTGGACAGTTCGACTCCCCCCGCGCGTCATAGGCGATTTTGATAGGTATAAACACTTTAGTCGCCTGTATCTCAGGAACTAATTATGCCTACTTAGCCGTGATAGTTTTCCTTTAAAATTCGTTATATGCGCTTTCGTTGAAGATTTTTTTCAGATTTTTAGTATTTGTAGTTTTGGCTGTAGGGGGGGGGGACACTTGACTGTAACAAAAAATAGCGCTTTAAAGCTTAATATTTCATAAACGGATCCCTGAATCGAAAAATTGTTTGCATAAACCCGCAATATTTTTGAAAGACCTATCCAACGACACCCCACACTATGGGGTAGACAAGAAAAAAAAAAAGCATCCCCACGTTACGTGTAGGGGAGGTGCATTAAAAAAAAATATTTTTCAAAATTTTTTAGCCAGGTTTTATGAAAACCGCTAAAAAACCTGCTTTCAAATAAAAAAAACCGCATCCGAATCGGTTCACCCGTTTACGAGCTACGGTGCCACAGACAGACACACACGCACTTACAGACTTACACGTCAAACTTATAACACCCCTCTTTTTTGCGTCAGGGTTTTATAAAAACGTCTTTGTGACACGCTTTATTTTTATAAACTGTACTTATATCACTTACTCGTATAACGAACTCGTTAATAAAATTAAAAGAGTCAAACGAGTCCAAATTTGATGGACCTCCAGTATTCCTCATAATACCTGCTCGATGATACCATAATATTGTTTTGTCATCGGAATAACCTGTATGCGACATGTCAAGTATATCCGCCACTTAGAAGTAAGTAGGTTAAAATCGACTTCGCAGACAAAACTGAAACAACGAATACAGTTGCGCGGAGGGCGACCTTCAAGCAGCAGTCATTTTTCTTACACAGAAATTGATGCTCTTCCAGATGAGCATTGGTTTTTTAGAAGGTCGATCGTAATAGATAACAAAGTACGAGGCGTCTTTATCATGCTGCTGCCACTGATAAGAACAATGATGAGGGCTTGCAGCACTGCATTATCGCATAGTCCTACCTCCCCTGTTTCGAGGAACAAACGAAATTTGGGAGTCTTATCGTACTAAAAAACCGTTTTTTTATACCGTTGCCAGGTTTTTTGCATTGCAGCATCGCCATTTTGTGTACTCCCATTAACGACGCGTTTAAATACAGGGTGACACCTAAGACGTAATACAAAATTTTATTTTCTGGGTCTACTCTTGAGTACGATCAACTTTTACTATGGGACTAATATTGAAATCGGTAGAAAAAAATGGAATCTCCCATACTTAAAACAATCAGCCGGTTTCGAAATTTGTATGGAGACCTCGATTTTGTGTTTACGTTTTCGAAGTTGGTCCCATATTAATAGTTGATCGTAATCATGAGTAGATTCGGAAAATAACATTTTGTATTACGTCTTAGGTGTCACCTAGTATACATATATTAGGTCCTTACCTATGAAATGGGCGATTTTTAAACGTGTTTTATTTCGTACGGAATTTAGTCATTTCAATTTTATCTTTCAAGATTTTTTTTAATTTCATTAACACACTTTGTTACAAAGGTTTTAGATACAAATAATATGGTTAAATTTCTTACTTAATGTTTAAAATTTAAGTGTGAACTGAACTCTTTTCATGTGCTGCGTGTTCAAGTGTTTCAATTACGCAGTGTTTTATGAAGCCGACTATTTTTAAGTAATTAAGATATGTATAATCTAACTTAGAAGTGTCCAATATTCCTGACAGAATTTTGTTTGGTTTGTATTTGACGTTACAAAATAATCCGCCAAATTAATGTACGAAAACCACAGTTTTCATAAAATTCTCCGTTTAAAACGCCTAAACCTAATATATTTCATCCGGTAGTCTGATCGAATACAGCTGCGCAAAGGATGCCCTTCAATCGCTGCAGCAACCTCTTTCTCCAGTGTTTGCAAAATGCAGCAGTGGTTTTTTTTACACAGAAATTGATGCTCTTTCTGATGAGCATTGTTCTTTTGAGGAGGTCGATCGTACTAGATACCTAAATATGAGGCGTCTTTGTCATGCTGCTGGCACTGATAAGGCCAATGATGAGGGTTTGCAGCATTGCATTATCGTATAGTCCTACACCTCCCCTGTTTCGAGAAACAAACGAAATTTGGGAGTCTTATAGTACCAGAAACCCAGTTTTAAAAATTTCTTTGTTTTTTTTTTAATATTGCGGCCAGGGTTTTTGCATTGCAGCATCGTCATTTTGGGGAGCGCCAAAGTTCATATAAAATTGCAAATTAGATTAATGGAACTCCGAAAATGTATCTCATATAATTTTACAACCTAATGATCACTCTTCATACTCTTCATATTCTTTTTAATACTAATTAATCATCTGAACTTATAACGCCAATATTCATGGAACCGTACACTTTTCACAATTTCTTAAATATCTTACGTGTAGATAAATTTAAGTTAGGTTGGTTAGATTTATAAAAATCTAAAAAAGTAACAGTTTTTTGAAAAACTGCATAATGCGTTGTTATAATTATGACTTAAAAAAGTATGAGCAAATTTTTTTGGAGTTATGATGAGTATAGTCACAAATGAATGGGCTACTGTAGGCATTCATAAAAGTAGAAACAGGCTTTATGAACTTTACAGAGAGAGGGAGGAGAACAAGAACGCCGACTTCTTAGTTTACGTTAAGAATTATTCAAAAACCTTCAAGCAAGTTTGCTTGACTGCTAAGTCAAACTTTCTAAGTCTTAAACTCAAAGCTTCTGACAATAAGGTAAAAACTGTGTGGAAGATAATAAATAGAGAAACAGGTAAATCAAAAACTCGTGATAATAAAATCGCTCTAAACAATGGTGACAAACAAATCACCTCAAACAAAGACGTGGCCTTAGCGTTCGAAGATTATTTCTCCACCATAGCCATTAATACCACGAAATGTCTTCAATCATCTGCGATTGAAGCTCAAAAATCACTTTGTGCTAATGTTACTAAATGTAATGTTAGCTTTGATTTTAGCTATGTAGATTCAGCTACTATTAAGGTATTTAAATCGCTCAGTTTAAAAAAAACTGAGGATTTATGGGGAACTTCAGTTAAAGTCATCCATCATGTCATAGATATAATTGCTCCTCACTTAGCTTTAATCTACAATAATTGCATTTCAGAGGGGGTCTTTCCAAATCTTATGAAATATAGTAAAGTCATACCACTTTTTAAATCAGGTGAGATGAGTGATTTAACGAATTTCCGTCCCATTTCTATTCTACCTGTTTTAAGTAAAGTTTTTGAGAAGTTAATGTTAAATGATATGTTAGGTCACTTCAATAGAAATAAACTGCTTAACAGTAATCAGTTCGGGTTCACCAGAGGACGATCCACAACTGATGCAGCATCTGTACTCATTAAATATATATACAATATTTGGGAGAAATCTTGTGATGCAATAGGAATTTTTTGTGACCTTTCCAAAGCTTTCGATTGCGTAGATCATGCGACTCTCATATTAAAATTAGAACATTATGGTCTGACTAATAATTCTCTAAATCTCATGTCCTCATATCTTAGTGATAGGACACAAACGGTTGTTGTAAACAGAACACAGTCCATTGGAGCAGCTGTTAAATTAGGTGTGCCTCAGGGCTCCATATTAGATCCTTTCTTATTTTTGGTTTACATTAATGACTTACCACCCATGATAGAGAATATTTGTGATATTGTGCTATTTGCTGATGATACATCATTGATTTTCAAGGTAGACCGAAAATCCGTCAATTACACTAGGATAAACGCCACGCTAGGTAAAGTACATAATTGGTTTACTAGTAACAATTTGCTACTCAATGCTAGGAAAACTAAATGTGTTAGGTTCGCTTTGCCTAATGTTAGACCGGTAGAATCTAGTATATTTCTAAATGGCGAGTGTTTGGAAATGGTAGATAAGGCGCTTTTCTTAGGGATAACTATAGACAAAAACTTGCAATGGAGTCCCCACATAGCAGTACTAGCAGGTAAATTAAGTTCTGCAGCTTATGCTGTTAGGAAAATCAGGCAACTTACGAATGTTGAGACAGCTCGCTTAGTTTATTATAGTTATTTTCATAGTGTTATGTCATACGGTATTCTGGTTTGGGGAAAAGCTGCTGACATACAGACTATATTCGTGTTACAAAAAAGAGCCATCCGTTCTATATATAACCTAAACTCCCGTGATTCTTTAAGATTACTATTTAAAGAAATTAGTATTTTGACAGTAGCGTCACAATTTATTTATGAGAATATTATTTATGTCATTAAAAATCAGGACTCTTTTATTAAGAATTGTGATATACATAATTTTAATACAAGAAATAAAAATGAAATAGCTACTAAAAAATTTCGTGTTCGTAAGGTTTTTAAATCATTTGTAGGTCAATGCATCCATTTCTATAATAAATTACCTGACGAAGTTTTAAAGTTACCATTTCCAGTACTTAAAACTTACTTGAAAAAGTCGCTAATGTCTAAAGCTTACTACAGGGTCGAGGACTATCTATCAGATAAAAGTGCTTGGCCTAAACTAAACACCCAAATAACTTAATAATAACTTCATCGTAAGAAATATGTAAACATTGTATATTGTCTAGGGGACACGGTTTCTGTAGGAGAATGTATCGAAACTTTTTATGTAGTTGTATTACACCATAATAATTAAGTATAATTTTTCATAATTATTTTCTATTACTTACTACCAATTAGTTCTGGAGAAAACTCAGAGTTTTGACACATTTTCCTGCTCAACTACGCGTGAATACATTTATTTCTTATCATATGTTAGATTCATTGTTTTATATAATGCTAGGTTAAGTTTTAAAATTGTACCTATATTTAAAAAACGACTAACTGTTGAGTTTCTTGCGGCGCTTCTTCTCAGCAGTGGTCTCTTGCGAAGCGCTGGTAGATTTTTGACGTGTAAAAGTGCCCGTGCGGCCTACTTACTGAATAAACATCTTTTATCTTTTTTTATCTTTTAAATCGTTATTTGTGTAAAAAATCGAAAGACTAATTTTATATGACCCAATATGGACCCGCCATTTCGTGTTCTCCCATTAACGCGTCTAAATAAATAATAATATATCTCATCCGGTAGTCTTACCGGACTAGGTTTAGTTTCATGGGCTAAGCGAGCGGGGGACCAAGCTACAGAACGAAAGTTTACTAGCTAGACCTAACTGCCTTTTGAGAAATTTTAACGTTTTTCTTGGAGGCAGCGGCATGGTGGAATTGGCGGGAATCGACGCCGGCGCCGCTTGCGAAGCAATCAGCTCTTTAGATAAGCACTCCGGCGACTGACTTCGGCCGACGCCATCGGCCCGATAGGCGAGACAGGGGATAGGGTAACTGCTGCGCGGGGAATGAGTTGCCGCCTTTTAGTTAGGCAATGTCGTATAGCCGCCATTTAATGAAGCAAGAATTTTTTTTTTTTACTTTAGTTTCTAGATTATAAAACCGTGACGGCCTTTAAGGTATGTATTTTGATAAAAAATAATAAAATGTACCATACAAAAAGGCGGCTATTGGATTTTAACCGCTTATTTGTTATGTACACACGGATAGACCGCTTTTTAATCTAGGACCTCTTTTGCAGTTGAATATTACGTTTTTAAGCTATACATACATAAACCCACGCCTTTTTCCCACATTCCCAGAGTGGGGTAGGCAGAGCTACAGAATTACCAACAACTCTAAAAACTTGTTAAAACACTTGTTGTTTTTAAGCTATAAGATGGCTAAAGTCCAATAGCCGCTTTTAAGTTGTGGAAAATAAAATAGCTGCTTTTAAGTCTCGTACCGTAACATGTGTTACGTTTAAAAATTGGCAGATATCAACTTTTAATCGCCTTTAAGATACGTAAGTGTTAAATAACCGCCTTTTTGGTTGTAATGTCCCAAAAAATCTGTATTTAGCCGCTAGCCTCAAGGCTGTAGGTATCTCAGTTGTTTTTAAAGATATTGAAATCAAACCTAGATAGATCGATAGCTAATAAGTAGCTGAATCGCCCTGTATATACAAAGGCTGCTACGAAAGTTTTTAGCTGTATAAAAACTAACGACATTTACTTTTAAAAGTGTATGGCAAATTAAGGGTAATTTAGCCATTAACCTCTTCGTAAAATTAAATTTGATACTGGCCGCTTCCAACTTTTTTTTAAATTTCTTTTGCTGTAAATGTCAGTCCAGATTTGTTTCTTGCAATGGAGCTGTCGCGAGAATCGTTTCGTGCTATGATATTCTACGACTACAAAAGGAACCTAACCTTTAAGGAATCTAATAAAAATTTAAACGACGCATTTGGGGAGTCTGCTCCATCGTTAGACACAATCTCATGTTGGTACCGCGAGTTTAAGCGGGGTCGGGAGTGTCTCAAAGATGAGTCGAGACCGGGACGGCCGTCGACTGCTGTAACGCCAGAAAACGTGATCAAACCCGAGTGGTTGATTAAAGAACGCAGAAATATTACCCATCGGGAAATAGAGCATGAACTTGGTATTGGATCACCCGCAGTTTCAAGCATTTTACATGATCATCTTGGCGTCAGGAAGGTCGCTTCGCGTTGGATACCACATTTGCTGACCGAAGAGCAAAAAACCCGGCGAGTAGATTGGTGCCAGTTTATGCTCAAAACATTCGACGGAGGCAATTCCCAACAGGTTTCTAATATCCTTACTACTGATGAGCAGGGCTCGGATTTTTCATCGCACGGTAAGATGAAAGACAACTATGGAGTCGATATTAAAATAAAATCTTAAGTCATATTCATACTCATACTCATTCATTTAAATAGCACTAAAAGATTAAATTATAAATAAAAATGTTAATGCCACGTCATGTTTATTACATTATGGGCCAAATAATAAAAATAAAATGAACATTAAGTAAGCTCCTAGTTAGTAATATCCATAGAGCATGTAGCTATAGGAATTAGTGTATCAAAATCTTGACAAGGTATGACGTGTGTATTGTCCATTTCAAAATCACAATTGTAAAATGAATAAATATAATGGCCACTTTTTCCATATTTTCAGGAGCAAAACTGGTTCTATATTCGTTGAAAATCCACTTGTGACTTGAAAAAGATCGTTCTACATCAACGGACATTAGAGTCGCATATTCTAGTATTCGCTCAAATTGTTGAGAACTTGCCATCTGTCTTATTTCAATGAAGTCCGGATTTCTATTGAGTACTTTTTCCAATTTATCTTTAAACGTCTCAGGGCCAAAACATGTTAAAAAAAATCTAATCTCATCTATTATTTGAAAACCTTGCTTTATAGAAATATTGGTGCACTGTAAGTAATTTTGTGATCGATTCAACAATGAGTTCATAATTATCTTTTATAAAACTAAGCTCGTTTGGCATATTTACGTCCAATAATGCAGTTTGAGCGTTTAATATAGCGACGGCATCTCTGCTGTTCAATGTAATAATATTAGGGGCCATTGCTTTAAACAATCTTGTTCTTTGTGGCGATTTGAGAAATACCTTTTTTACACTGGATATGAACTTGTTAACTCCTTCATGTTCTAATCTTATTTGTTCAGCAACACGATTAAGTGCGTGTGCTAAACATGTAACATGTCTCATGTTATAAAAAATCTTTTTTAAAATTTTACCGGCGGGGAGCATGTATGCAGCACTATGTGTACAAAATACTAGAAATTTGCATATATTTCTCATCATGTAGATTCATCCAGAAGTTTCTATGTTTCTGTCTATCGCAACAATATAGTCTGTATGTTAAACTAGGTACCTACGTAATTAAGTTTAAATAGTTACAGCGTGAATGTGAGTGAGTATGAGTATGAATATGAATAAAGTTTTTATTTTAATATCGACTCCATAGTTGTCTTTCATCTTACCGTGCGATGAACAATCCGAGCCCTGCTGATGAGTCCTGGATATACTGCTATGACCCTCTAACAAAGCAACAATCTATGCAATGGGTGTTTGAGGAAGACCGGCCGCCATTAAAAATTGTTCGTGGCCGTAGTGTGAACAAAAAAATGATCGCCGTTTTCTTTCGCCGCGGGGGGCCAGTAGCTGTAGTTCCACTCGAAGATCGAAGAACAGTTACTAGCCAGTGGTACACAGAGGTCTGTTTACCCCAGGCATTTGACAGACTTGGTCAGGATCGTCCAAAGAGCGGCACTCATGGAATTCTTTTTCACCAAGATAATGCACCTGCACACACCGCGGCAATAACAATGGATTTTTTGACCAGTAAAGGTGTTCAGCTGGTGTCGCATCCACTCTACAGTCCTGACCTGGCCCCGTGCGACTATTTCGTGTTCCCCACTATAAAGACAATGATGCGTGGCCGGACTTTTATGGACTCGAACGAGGCAGTACTAGAATTTGAGCGACTTTTCTTTGACCTTCCGCAGTACGCATTTTTTAAATGTTTTGAGGATTGGTTTTATAAAATGAGGCGACGTATTGAACATGGAGGAGTATATTTTGAAAAATATTAAAGTAATTTGTAAAAAAATGAATCGTTTTTAATTAACTAAAAATATTCATAGCAACCCTCGTAAAACTCAAAAAGGCCGTAAGAGCTTTTAGCCACCTTTTAGATAATGGACGGCAGCACGGCGCCCACTAGCTGAGCGCTGGACGGTGGGCTGTACTGAGTGGTCGCCAGCCTTCGACGAGTGGAAGCCCCTCCTCCACCGGCCGCCGGGGCCAGCTGCGGAGCCGCGCGGGCCTCCGCGCCCGCACCCGGCGACGGCCAGAAGCGTGTTCGCGGCCTAGTTATGCAGTGAAGCTGCAACTGACTGTCAGTAGAGCCTCACTGGGTAACTAACTGCGACACGCTCATGTCAACTGGAGTCTTCGCAGCGGATACTGGATCAATGTTTTTAAATATATAACCATATTTAATAAGTTGTTTGTTAAATTTTTAGTATAACAATTTTAGTATAATGTTTCAAAGACTCCTCACGATTTAAAACTTTTTTCTTTTAAGTAATAATTATGCTCTCCTTAAAGTTTATCATATCACGTTTTTCTAAAGTGGTTCATTAAAGTGTTGGTTCAGTCAGTGGTTACCTACCTCGAAAGTTTTCCAGGAGTTTTGAAAATTTGTATTTGTATATAAGTACCGACAAGACTATTTTTACATTGAAAATCTTTAAATTATAAGCTAATGTTTAACGATAATAATATATGCACACACAAACACTTATAAAATTGTCATTAACATGATGCCTTAGTATGTAGAAGCGTTAACCCACCACCTTAGCCTTTCTTCGCAGGAAGCGAGCCTAAGGTGCTCGCCGGGTGAAGACAGGATAAGGGGTCAAAGTCAAGGTAGCAACACATCGACGTACAGTTTTCGAAAAAAGTCAGTGTTTACCTTAATGCGATAAATAAATAATGGCGTCAGCTGTACTTTTTTGTAATAATTTTGTATTTAATTTTTTTTATTTAAACAATATGTTATTAGGGCAACATTCCCATTTAGTCCCTTACTTTTAACAGTCAAGGAAATTCATGCCTAGACCTCATTGGACTGTGTCAAAGTGACGTAATCAATCAAAACGTAAGAAACCCGATTTTATTTACAGTGTCACTTTGACATGGTCCAAAGTGGTCTAGGAATCAATTTCCTTAACTGTATAACCTACTTAAGAGCACACTGCACACGCTGCGCGCTGTTATTCCAGTTGTAGTTTTAGATTTGTTTTTCAATTATTTTTAGTTGTTATTTTTGGCTGTATCCTTTTTGTAGTTTAATTGTTTATGTTTGATATAATTATGTAAATAGTCTACCTCCATCTCAGGCTTCAGCTGCAAATCAGCGCTGAGGCTCTGCCCAGCACATGCTGAGCTGGTTGGCCTCTTCGCCTCAAGTACAGCGCATTCACGTTTGTTTTTTTTAGAAATCGATTTTTTTATTATTAATTAATGGTAACTGCGACACGTTCTTATCAACTGGAGTCTTCGCAGCGGATAGCGGATCTGATTTTAAATTTTATTGGAATTTTATTTCAATAAGGGATTTAAAAGTTTTCGTCATTGACTTTAGAGCTTGAACGTTACTACGACAAAGTTTTTCTCTTCCTAACAGGTTACTACATATTTTAAGCCAGTCAGTTTCATATCGAAGTATGTAATAACATATAACCGATAGGAATTTATTTTATATTGAGATATGGTAATGAGTTATAATTATAACTACAAATCGCGACGATTTGCGTCAAATGTGGCTCGGCTGTTTTATTTCGTTTGAAAGTTTATAACCTTCCTTAGGTCATACTTACTTAGTGGCCGGTTTGTGTCAGATGGTAATATTTTGAGTTTGAAATTTGGATATTCGGTTATCAGTTTCTTTGTTCTGTGGATAGCTCGGACATCATTGTTTGTTCGTTCGCCAGAAAAGCAACTTTGGTTTTCATAAGACTCAATGTCGAGATAATCGCAATTGACAAATTGATAATTGAATATTATACCTGCGTTAGTCGAGTCCGATAGTTAAGTTCGTGCTGTGTTACCGTCAATATAATATAACGCAATATCATAAGATGTATCAATACCGGTGCTCCCCGGGTAAGTCACTCTCGTTTGTGTTTTCGTCATTCCACCTCTCCGCGCAATGTCGTTTGCTCATTATTTTTGACGTTAGTTTTTCTTATAGGTGTTTCCTTTTTCAGTCCACCGTCCGGGTTATGCTGCGAATCGTGTTAGTGTTAATCTTAGTTGACCCTAAAGCACTTTAAAACGCCACACTTAATTTAAGGGCTATTGGGGTACCCCGGTCGATACTCCAATAACCGCGGACTATATATTTTATTTATTTATAAAAACTTCCCGTGGTTTTACCCGTTATATTTTCCAAATTCTAATTTCTATATTAAATTCTATATATTCTATATATTTAAATTCTATATTAGGCCCGCGAGCCACTCACGTAGTCTTTGAGTATTCATTTTGGCTGTAAAATCTTGAACCACCTTTTCATCTAAGATCGACAGTAGGCACGCGTGTGTTTATTCCGACGCCAATGACTTTTGATTTTCATAACTTTCGGATCTGTTAACTTTGTAAACAGCCGTGTTTAAGTAATTGTACAGTTGTTCAACTTGGACTTTAACGATATAAATTCATAGTTCTAGCTTTTTATAATGACCCCTGTGCATTGTTCCTTTATTTAATTAGAACGTTTTAAATAAATACTGCCTATTTTTATAAAAACCATGTGTCGACAATACCTTTTATTACCGTGTGACTTCTTGTGCTTCGGTTAAAACCCAATTTTAAATTTACTTCTAATTAATTTTATATTTAATATCAAACAATCGTTTATTTTAATAGACTAAACCTGTATCTACGTTTGTTTTACGCACAGCCGTAGAATCCGTGTAGTGCTTCCTTTTTAGTGGGAGCGCTATAAGAGCTGATATTTAATGATAGGCATACGCACACATAAACTAACACGCGTACAATATTAATGTTTCAAAAAATTTGTTCCTTAAAAAATCTTAACAATGTAAACACACGTAGGAGCATAAACCCGCCACCATAGTCTCTCTTCGCAGGAAGGGGGCCTAAGGTGCCTGTCCCAAGCCAGGGCAAAGGGTGAGGGCTAGGGCCGCTATTTTCCATGTCTAAGTTTTGTAATAACCAAACATTTTCATTTAAACGTTACTTTTAATGTATATTAAGGATAGTCAGTCCGAAGAATATTTTATTTACCCCATAACGGACTATAGGTATGCTTAAAAGCTTCTTAAATAATCCGCAGAATAATGTAGATTTTATATCAAAAATCAATATTCCTACTCGTAGTCTCAACATCGACATTCCAAGAAAACTGTTAATAATTACGGGGTAAACCTTGGCAAATTAATAACTAGCATTATGCCCAATACATAGGATATATTCATAACGTACCTAATAACGTCAGGGGCATTATTTGTTCCCCTACACGGGTATAGCCTTTACATGTTGGATGTGTACATTGCATTCATTAACGCAGTCTCGGGCATTGAGCGTCCATCCGGGAGGCACATGCTGAAGATTCGATGACATTTGTACTAATGTAACTCGATCCTCATTTGGTGGAGCGGAAGTCTAGGGTTTCCAATACCCGATGTCCCGGGATCCCGGTATGTTTTGGGTACTCTTCAATATATTCGGTATTGAATAGTCAATTTATCTTTCGCCTTCTTAAATGTTTTAAAGTTTCATAACAACTAAGAAGTGGTAGTACATAACCGCTTATTATGATCACTAAAAAGTATAAAACAAAAAAAATGTGGCGTTCCTGAAACATTATTAATATTAACAATACGAGTATACATCAAAAATTTAATAAAACTAATATTATCTCATATATGGATCTTTTATAATGTTACATATTATTTGTGAAGCTTTTGACAGCCGAAGACGGCAATTACCGTAATTTGAGTATTGCCTACCTACACCTATTCCTATAATTTATTGTAAGATACAACTAACGGAGGAGCGGTGGTTGCTTAACACAAGTATCTAGTATGCCTACTTAAAAAGAGGCACCAGCACAAATTCTGTTACTAGTACATACAATTTAAGTTACTTTTTTCTTTTTCTTTTTAGTAGTCGTCCTTGACAAGACGTCAAGCTGTCGTGTTCCGAGTTAGGTATAGCAAGGCAGCACGGCGCCCACTAGCTGAGCGCTGGACGGTGGGCTGTACTGAGTGGTCGCCAGCCTTCGACGAGTGGAAGCCCCTCCTCCACCGGCCGCCGGGGCCAGCTGCGGAGCCGCGCGGGCCTCCGCGCCCGCACCCGGCGACGGCCAGAAGCGTGTTCGCGGCCTAGTTATGCAGTGAAGCTGCAACTGTTTCGTCAGTTGAGCCTCACTGGATAACTAACTGCGACACGCTCATGTCAACTGGAGTCTTCGCAGCGGATAGCGGATAAGGTTTTAAATTTATAACTATAATTAATTAAGTTGTTTGTTATAATTTGTTGAAGTTTATTTGTTACGATATTTAAAACAGTATTGGTTGGGAATTTTTATTTCAATAAGGGATTTAAAAGTTTTCGTCATTGACCTTAGAACTTGAACGTTACTACGACAAAGTTTTTCTCTTTCTTAATAGGTTACTACATATTTTAAGCCAGTCAGTTTCATATGTAAGTACGTAATAACACTTTAAGGAGAAGTTCACTACCGATGGGACTTTATTTTATATTGAGATATATACTATAGTAATGAGTTATAATTATAACTACAAATCGCGACGATTTGCGTCAAATGTGGCTCGGCTGTTTTATTTCGTTTGAAAGTTTATAACCTTCCTTAGGTCATAGTTACTTAGTGGCCGGTTTGTGTCAGATGGTAATATTTTGAGTTTGAAATTTGGATATTCGGTTATCAGTTTGTTTGTTCTGTGGATAGCTCGGACATCATTGTTTGTTCGTTCGCCAGAAAAGCAACTTTGGTTTTCATAAGACTCAATGTCGAGATAATGGCAATTGATAAATTGATAATTGAATACCTATTATGCCTGCGTTAGTAGAGTCCGATAGTTAAGTTCGTGCTGTGTTACCGTCAATATAATATAACGCAATATCATAAGATGTATCAATGCCGGTGCTCCCCGGGTAAGTCACTCTTGTTTAATTACTGTTGGTATATACGGTTGTAAGACGTTGTATCCTACAACCATATACACCAACAATAATTAAACGACAGTGAGTGGAGGAGGAGCGGTGCTCTCTTAAGACAAGTACCTACATAAAAAGAGGCTCCTGCACAGATTCTGTTAAGTACATACAATTTAAGTTACTTTTTTCGGCGACGGCCAGAGGCGTGTTCGCGGCCTAGTTATGCAGTGAAGCTGCAACTGTTTCATCAGTAGAGCCTCACTGGGTAACTAACTGCGACACGCTCATGTCAACTGGAGTCTTCGCAGCGGATAGCGGATCAATGTTTTTAAATTTATAACCATATTTAATTAAGTTGTTTGATAAATTTTAAGTATAACAATTTTAGTATAATGTTTCAAAGACTCCTCACGATATAAACTTTTTTCTTTTAATATGTTCTCCTTAAAATTTCACGTTCAAGACGTTCAGGTTTAAGAGAATCACGTGTTTTTAAAATGGTTCGTTAAAGTGTTGGTTCCGTCATTGGGTTCGAACAATACTGGTTACTTACCTGGAAAGTTTTACAGGAGTTTTGAAAATTTGTATTTGTATAACTACCGACAAGACTTTATTTTTACATTGAAAATCTTTAAATTATGAGCAAATATTTAACGATAGTAATATATGCACACACAAACATTTATAAAAATTGTCATTAACATGATGCCTTAGTATGTAGAAGCGTAAACCCGCCACCATAGCCTCCCTTCGCAGGAAGCGAGCCTAAGGTGCCTGTCCCAAGCCAGGGCAAAGGGTGAGGGCTTGGGCCGCATTGTCATCCTTTAATTGATGGAATTACAATGCTACCTATGGGTGAAGACAGGATAAGGGGTCAAAGTCAAGGTAGCAAACATCGACGTACAGATTTCGAAAAAAGTCAGTGTTTACCTTAATGCGATAAGTAATTAATGGCGTTAGCTTTACTTTTTTTAATAATTTTGTTCTTGCATTTTTTTTACTGAGCTTCCGTTTTAGCCGTTTAGAATGAAACTGTACAAATGGCTAAATCAAAAAAAATTAACAATGTAAATGAATTATGTCCGAGGTAATATAATAAAATAAAATGAAATAATTTCTGTATACATAATGTTTAAAATTTGCATGCTAGTATTTAGCAAAAAATGATTTGTTCGGGTTCAAATATGTAACACCTAATTGTACCAGTTTTGAAGTAACTAAAGATTATGATTATGATTGTGTCGTGCATCGATTTAGGTATAAGAAGCCAATACGGAGCCCACTAAGCCCTGGACCGTGGGCTGTATTAAGTTGTCGGGGAGACTGCCACATCTTTAGTTGTCCTAAGGCTTGTAGTCAGCTGACGGATCCTTTCCTTTCAGGGGAGATATATTTTAAAAATGTGGATCTGGGCGAGGCGGCCGGGGCCCGGAGCTCCTAGGATGTACTCGATGAATGCAATCCTTGTGGCCACCTTCTCCACCGAGGACGGGGCCAGCTGCGGGGCCGCGCGGTCCTCCGCGCCCGCACCCGGCGACGGCCAGAGGAGTGTTCGCGGCTTGGGCTGGAGTGATGCTTAACTGATGTGAGATTAGGTCTGTCAAGTATCGCCAAGTCGAAACTGCGCCACGTTCAATTTTTTAAGATTTTTAATAATCGCTTCATTATAAAAAATAATGTTTATGTTTTTTATCTTTATAGTTAATAATTTAAAAAAATTAAACAATATTTAAACCTGTTAAAATTCATTTGTTTCTATAGTTTCAACAAATTTCTCTGGGAAGGTTAAATTGAATAAGGAAGTTTTGATGTCATTGACTTAAAAGGGTGAAAGTTCCTAAAATTTGTGACAAAGTTTTTCTCTTTGTTACCAGGATATTTGATATTTTAAGCTAGTCAGTTTAATTCCATAGTAGTTATGTAGCACTGGTGATGTTCATTACCGACAAAGCTTTATTTTTAAATTGAGATTATCTAAGTTATGAGCAAATGTTTAATGATATATGAACACACACACAAAACACACAGCTTAATTTAAAACAAATCAGATTGTTAAAAATATCTTGATATCATAATGCCTCAGTAGTTTGTAGTAGGTACGAGTGTTCACCCACCACCATAGCCTCTCTTCGCAGGAAAGGGCACTAAGGTGCCTGTGCCAAGCCAGGGCCGACGGGTGAAGGCTCGGGCCGCATTGCTATTGTTCTTTAAATATTTACAACGTCATTTATATCGTTATCTTAACTTGTATTCATATAATTTATCTCAGTTTCACACACATACCTACTCATACATTCTTTTAGAGAATTGTATTAGTACAATGCTCCAGAACTTACCCATTTCTGTTATGTATCACGTTTAACCTACATATTACACACGATTCTTTTATAATGTTACATGTTTGTAATACTTTTGACAACCGAAGACGGCAATAACCGTAATCACATTGTCGTTTTTTTTCTTTTGTGCGTATGGCCTACACCTATACCTATAATTGGTTGTAAGATACAACTGGTGGAGGAGCCGTGTTCTCTTAAGACAAGTATCTAGTGTAACTACTTAAAAAGAGGCTCCTGCACAGATTCAGTTAAGTACATACAATTTAAGTTACTTTTTATTTTTAGTAGTCGTCCTTGACAAGACGTCAAACTGTCGTGCTCCGAGTTAGGTATAGCAAGGCAGCACGGCGCCCACTAGCTGAGCGCTGGACGGTGGGCTGTACTGAGTGGTCGCCAGCCTTCGACGAGTGGAAGCCCCTCCTCCACCGGCCGCCGGGGCCAGCTGCGGAGCCGCGCGGGCCTCCGCGCCCGCACCCGGCGACGGCCAGAAGCGTGTTCGCGGCCTAGTTATGCAGTGAAGCTGCAACTGTTTCGTCAGTGGCACGTCACTGGGTAACTAACTGCGACACGCTCATGTCAACTGGAGTCTTCGCAGCGGATACTGGATCTGGTTATAAATTTATAACTATAATTAATTAAGTTGTTTGTTATAATTTGTTAAAGTTTATTTGTTACGATATTTAAAACAGTATTGGTTGGGAATTTTTATTTCAATAAGGGATTTAAAAGTTTTCGTCATTGACCTTAGAACTTGAACGTTACTACAACAAAGTTTTTCTCTTTCTTAATAGGTTACTACGTATTTTAAGCCAGTCAGTTTCATATCGAAGTATGTAATAATAATAACACTTTAAGGAGAAGTTCACTACCGACAGGACTTTATTTTATATTGAGATATAGTAATGAGTTATAAATTATAACTACAAATCGCGACGATTTGCGTCAAATGTGGCTCGGCTGTTTTATTTCGTTTGAAAGTTTATAACCTTCCTTAGGTCATACTTACTCAGTGGCCGGTTTGTGTCAGATGGTAATATTTTGAGTTTGAAATTTGGATATTCGGTTATCAGTTTGTTTGTTCTGTGGATAGCTCGGACATCATTGTTTGTTCGTTCACCAGAAAAGCAACTTTGGTTTTCATAAGACTCAATGTCGAGATAATGGCAATTGATAAATTGATAATTGAATATTATGCCTGCGTTAGTCGAGTCCGATAGTTAAGTTCGTGCTGTGTAATCTTCACTTTTATATAACGCAATATCATAAGATGTATCAATACCGGTGCTCCCCGGGTAAGTCACTCTCGTTTGTGTTTTCGTCATTCCATCTCTCCGCGCAATGTCGTTTGCTCATTATTTATGTTGTTAGTTTTTCTTATAGGTGTTTCCTTTTTACCGGATAATCCTGCGAATCGTGTTTGTGTTACTCTTAGTTGACCCTAAAGCACTTTAAAACGCCACACTTAATTTAAGGGCTATTGGGGTACCCCCGGTCGATACTCCAATAACCGCGGACTATATATTTTATTTATTTATAAAAACTTCCCGTGGTTTTACCCGTCATATTTTCCAAATTCTAATATTAGGCTCGCGAGCCACTCACGTACTTTTTGTGTATTCATTTTGGCTGTAAAATCTTGAACCACCTTTTTATCTAAGATCGACAGTAGGCACGCGTATGTTTATGCCGACGCCAATGACTTGTGATTTTCATAACTTTCGGATCTGTTAACTTTGTAAACAGCCGTGTTTAAGTTATTGTACAGTTGTTAACTTGGACTTTAACGATATAAATTCATAGTTCTAGCTTTTTATAATGACCCCTGTGCATTGTTCCTTTATTTAAGTAAATAAATAAAATAAAAATAATATAGCCTTTATTCCCATGAACCGTAAACATATTAGTTATAACTAAAAAGTAAAACAAAACTTAACATAATTAACTTAATTAACAAGTTACGTAACATAACATTTTGTTTTATGTATAATATATATATATATATATATACATATAACATATGTATATATATATATATATGTATGTTATTTTTTATTTTTTTTAGGATCTTCCATTTCTGGACGAAGGCCTCCTCCATCTCTTGCCATGTATCTTTATTTCGGGCGTGGCGGGTCCATAGGTTACCTGCCACCGCCACGATGTCGTCCTTCCATCTTTGGACGGGCCGACCTCTCTCTCGTTTGCATTCCGCCAAGTTGCAGTGTACCACGAGTTGACTCCATCTGTTGTCCCTGAGCCGAACCACGTGACCAGCCCATTTCCACTTTAACTTGGAGGTCATACTTAGCGCATCAACAATTTTTGTTTTATTTCTAATTTCGGTGCTTTTGATCCGATCCTTTAGTTTGATCCCCAACATACTGCGCTCCACTGCTCTTTGAAAAGACCTAATTTTCCTTTGAGAGTCTGCCGTCGTCGCCCACGTTTGGCAACCATATGTAAGGGTTGGCAATACGTTTGAGTCTATTAATTTCCTTTTGACATTAGTGGGGTAGTCGTTTTTGAAAATTTCCTTTAGGGACCAGTACTTTTTCCATGCCAGGGTTATCCGTCTCTGTATTTCCTTTGATGTTCGGTTTTTAAAGGATATGTTTTGCCCTAGGTAGATGTAATCGTCCACGTACTGTATGTTTTGCCCTCCAATGGATAAGGTTTCTTTTTTCCCGTTTGTCATTGCCTTTGTCTTGTCTTTGCCGTTTATTTAATTATTTAATTAGAACGTTCGTTATAAACCATGTGTCGACAATACCTTTTATTACCGTGTGACTTCTTGTGCTTCGGTTAAAACCCAATTTTAAATTTACTTCTAATAAATTTTATATTTAATATCAAACAATCCTTTATTTTAATAGACTAAATCTGTATCTACGTTTTTTTTACGCACAGCCGTGTAGCGCTTCCTTTTTAGTGGGAGCGCTATATGAGCTGATATTTAATGATAGGCATATGCACACATAAACAAACACACGTACAATATTAATGTTTAAAAAAAATTGTTCCTTAAATAATCTTAAAAATGTAAACACACGTAGGAGCATAAACCCGCCACCATAGTCTCTCTTCGCAGGAAGGGGGCCTAAGGTGCCTGTCCCAAGCCAGGGCAAAGGGTGAGGGCTAGGGCCGCATCGCTAATGTTGTCTTTTAATTTGTGGTATGTGTGGAGTTAGAATGATAGATTGTAAGGTTTAAAGGTGTTTATCTGAGAATTGATAAACAAATAATATGCTCAGCTAGCTTACATGAGAATTTAGGTCGTGAATCCTTGTTGCCGAACCTGGAGGAAAATCACTTGCTTATATTTATACTTTAGAGCGCCAAGGCTAGTGACTCACGCAAATGAAATCTAGAAAGGTATTGCTTCGGGATGAAAATGAAGTTAAATTAAAACAATATAAATAGGTATATTCACATATATTTCTCTACTTCAGTTAGATATCCCTGCTTAACTCACATCACACCTCATACATGGGTTTCGTAATGAAATATCACATGTTAAAGACACACAGCAAGGTTGCTTTAAGGTTATGAATAAACGGAACACCCTACTGTCTCTGAAAGTTATAGATTCTACTATGATTTAATTGATCACGGTCTAGAATATAGAAAGCTTGTACCTGAGTGCTTGACCTACGTGCACAGCAAGAGAGGTCACCAAAAGGTGGCTAACCGCTACTCGAAACTGGCAAGCAGCCCTGGACGCTCCGGTCTCGGCTCCTGAGGTTGAAGATGATGCTGACGTGCAGCCGGGTCGCACACGATTCCTTCACCATGGATGGGCACCGACTACTGCCAGGCAGACCCACGCTGTCACGTCCCACCGATGTTGAAAACCAGACGCAGATACGCAAAATGGAAAGAAGAGGAAGAACTAGTAGTAGAACTTGACGTAGAACTTGAAGTAAGAGTAGAACTAGAAGAAGAACCCTAAAACAAAACACAGTACATTTAATAAAATGTCCAGAACATGGCGAATAAAGAGGCAGCAGATGAAAGGGAGCTTACCATATACATGGGTTCTTTTCTGCTGGCTATATACCGCGTGTTTTTTAGGTAATGTCACGCCACTCAGGCGGACTTGAAGAAGGTTGGAGACACTGAGGTTACCACCTCGTGTAGTAAATATAATGGGGATAAGTGCTATACCATCATATCCAAGTATGCAGCAAGTGCTTAGCGTTTGTGGACCTTTACGGCAAGCCACGCATCCGACCTGAAAGGGATTTGTGAAGAAAAAGACCTGAAACTAGGACTTTGAACCGCCGACCGAGTTTTCCAGCTAGAATCAACAGCGAATGACGTCGACGCGCTAGTGATGTAGTCGAGGAATAGGGATGCGACCAATCGAAAATTACTGGTAAAAGTTAAGGCCCGTAACACCTGAAGTGTTACAGTATCGCGTTAGTTGGGGAACAAAATATTTTGGTTTTTTTTTTTAAAAAAAACAAAATATTTTGGAAATAGACCCTAAACTGAAGTTGAGAATGACAAACATAAACTAATACTAATGACAAAAATCTACCTACCGAAATCTACCAACGATGGCAGCAACAAGTCTCACTTCCTTAATAACGATAAGGAGACTCGAATCCAGAAACAAAAAAAACACCTTAACACACTATCTAATACTATCATATAGGTAAGGTCCAGACGTCTAAAGATAACGTGAAACACTTCCTATGCCAAACCAAGTCACAACATCTTATGCCTGATGAAGAACTCCAAGACACTGAAAAACAAAATAATACTTAAACTAGGAAATGGAAACAACTTCTTGCTCATCTTTAGTATAGAATGAGAAGACTGCTGATACAAAGCATACACTAAAACTAGTTAAACGAGACCAGGTTACTGAAAATTGACCTGAGACACCACAACTTACCAGAACTACTTATTTAAAACAATGAATGGATGGATCCGGATCCCAAAACTATAACTATGACAAAAAAAAAACTAATGATAAACCGTATGAACTAAGTTATATCTAGCATATCTATATTAAATCTATGAAAACCTTATTCGGATATTAGACCTCGCGACAAACCACAATGGAATAATGCCACTGGGGACGAATACCCACCTACTTTACGGGAGGAGACTCACCTGGACGTACTAAATCCTTAGCATGAAAACGACCTTTTCCAGACATAGACCTAAGAGAATACACCAACGGTGAATGTTTTATATGAATAACACATTTTTCATATTTAGGAGCTAATTTAGCTAAAAAATATTTACCCGCATTAGATAACGGAAAACACTTTTTGTAAATAATTTGTCCAACCTCAAAGTCTATGGGACGCTTGCGCAAATTGTAATGTGGCCACCGGGGCCAGCTGCGGAGCCGCGCGGGCCTCCGCGCCCGCACCCGGCGACGGCCAGAAGCGTGTTCGCGGCCTAGTTATGCAGTGAAGCTGCAACTGTTTCGTCAGTAGAGCCTCACTGGGTAACTAACTGCGACACGCTCATGTCAACTGAAGTCTTCGCAGCGGATACTGGATCTGGTTTTAAATTTATAACTATAATTAATTAAGTTGTTTGTTATAATTTGTTGAAGTTTATTTGTTACGATATTTAAAACAGTATTGGTTGGGAATTGTTATTTCAATAAGGGATTTAAAAGTTTTCGTCATTGACCTTAGAACTTGAACGTTACTACGACAAAGTTTTTCTCTTTCTTAATAGGTTACTACATATTTTAAGCCAGTCAGTTTCATATGTAAGTATGTAATAACACTTTAAGGAGAAGTTCACTACCGACAGGACTTTATTTTATATTGAGATATAGTAATGAGTTATAATTATAACTACATATTATGGGCAGTTTTAATAAATGCCCGCATGGCGGTAACACACTGTATAACGCAATATCATAAGATGTATCAATACCGGTGCTCCCCGGGTAAGTCACTCTCGTTTGTGTTTTCGTCATTCCATCTCTCCGCGCAATGTCGTTTGCTCATTCTTTTTGTCGTTAGTTTTTCTTATAGGTGTTTCCTTTTTCAGTCCACCGTACGGGTAATCCTGCGAAACAAGTTTGTGTTAATCTTAGTTGACCCTAAAGCACTTTAAAACGCCACACTTAATTTAAGGGCTATTGGGGTATCCCGGTCGATACTCCAATAACCGCGGACTATATCTTTTATTTATTTATAAAAAATTCCCGTGGTTTTACCCGTCATATTTTCCAAATTCTAATATTAGGCCCGCGAGCCACTCACGTACTCTTTGAGTATTCATTTTGGCTGTAAAATCTTGAGCCACCATTTTTTTCTAAGATCGACAGTAGGCATGTTTATTCCGACGCCAATGACTTGTGATTTTCATAACTTTCGGATCTGTTGACTTTGTAAACAGCCGTGTTTAAGTAATTGTACAGTTGTTTAACTTGGACTTTAACGATATAAATTCATAGTTCTAGCTTTTTATAATGACCCCTGTGCATTGTTCCTTTATTTAATTCTTCCTGGTCGGTGTCACTCTTGACCGTGGTCGTGGTCATCACTGCAGGTGTTGGTGGCAAGCTTCACAACACGCCGCCACTCTTCTCTGATGGCCGCCTTCCTCGTGCATTCATGTAGTGATGATGAGCCATTTACTGCCGCTTTTATCTGGTCAGTCCACCTCATGGGCGATCTTCCTCGTGGCCTGGTACCCTCCACCTTTCCCTGGACCACAAGTCGCTCAATAGCCACCTCCCCTCGGCGGCATACGTGACCAAAAAAGGTGAGGATACGAGACTGTACCAAAGATGACAAACGTTGCTTGATGCCGAGTTCTCGAAGTATAGACTCATTAGTACGGAATTCAGTCCACGATACTCCGAGCATTCTCCTCCAGCACCGGGGTTATTTAATTAGAACGTTATAAATAAATACTGCCTATTTTAATAAAAACCATGTGTCGACAATACCTTTTATTACCGTGTGACTTCTTGTGCTTCGGTTAAAACCCAATTTTAAATTTACTTCTGATAAATGTTATATTTAATATCAAACAATCCTTTATTTTAATAGACTAAATCTGTATCTACGTTTGTTTTACGCACAGCCGTAGAATCCGTGTAGTGCTTCCTTTTTAGTGGGAACGCTATAAGAGCTGATATTTAATGATAGGCATATGCACACATAAACTAACACGCGTACAATATTAATGTTTCAAAAAATTTGTTCCTTAAAAAATCTTAACAATGTAAACACACGTAGGAGCATAAACCCGCCACCATAGTCTCTCTTCGCAGGAAGGGGGCCTAAGGTGCCTGTCCCAAGCCAGGGCAAAGGGTGAGGGCTAGGGCCGCTATTTTCCATGTCTAAGTTTTGTAATAACCAAACATTTTCATTTAAACGTTACTTTTAATGTATATTAAGGATAGTCAGTCCGAAGAATATTTTATTTACCCCATAACGGACTATAGGTATGCTTAAAAGCTTCTTAAATAATCCGCAGAATAATGTAGATTTTATATCAAAAATCAATATTCCTACTCGTAGTCTCAACATCGACATTCCAAGAAAACTGTTAATAATTACGGGGTAAAACTTGGCAAATTAATAACTAGCATTATGCCCAATACATAGGATATATTCATAACGTACCTAATAACGTCAGGGGCATTATTTGTTCCCCTACACGGGTATAGCCTTTACATGTTGGATGTGTACATTGCATTCATTAACGCAGTCTCGGGCATTGAGCGTCCATCCGGGAGGCACATGCTGAAGATTCGATGACATTTGTACTAATGTAACTCGATCCTCATTTGGTGGAGCGGAAGTCTAGGGTTTCCAATACCCGATGTCCCGGGATCCCGGTATGTTTTGGGTACTCTTCAATATATTCGGTATTGAATAGTCAATTTATCTTTCGCCTTCTTAAATGTTTTAAAGTTTCATAACAACTAAGAAGTGGTAGTACATAACCGCTTATTATGATCACTAAAAAGTATAAAACAAAAAAAATGTGGCGTTCCTGAAACATTATTAATATTAACAATACGAGTATACATCAAAAATTTAATAAAACTAATATTATCTCATATATGGATTATAGGTGTGCCTATCGGGCTATGTAAGTAAATAATAAGTCCACGTAGATAAACACACACTATTTAATTACGACTTGAAACACGATAAAACAACAAGAAGACAAACATAAGAATGACGTTGCAGGGAAACTTAAACAAAACATTTATAACACTCGCGAAGTTGGTAAGTACTTTAGCGGAGCCGCGCGCGCATGCATTCGCCGTCGCTTATCGATTCTCACTGGCGCGGGGCGCGCCTCTCGACGCCGGCGCGCGGCGAACGTAAACATTGTATAGCCGTGTTATAATTTAACCGACTCGGTCGGGGAGGTTATTGTATTTATTTTTACCAGGCTGGTTGCTACACTACTCCCCCGCCGAGACCGATGCTACTCGTAGCTGAGGTCGATAGTAGGTGAGGTGGAAATCGTACAATACGGCCACTTTTTGTTCTCTTTTCCGGTTTTGGCTCGGTAGTTTCATCATAAGTGGTCGTCGGCACTGTGGCGTTTGCGCTGGTTCTATCGGCATCTTCTATGGCTAAGTATGCAGGCTTCAATCTATCTATCGTTACGGTATTTGTTTTTCCGTTGATTTCAAGCTTGAACGTTTTTGCACTTCTTTCCAACACCTTATACGGGCCGGTGTAAGGTGGATCTAGAGATGGTTTCGTCGGTCCCTGTCGCAGGAAAACATAGTCAGTAGAGCTGAGGTCCTTCGGCACATAAAATATTGGCTGCGCATGGCGGCTCCCCGGAGTTGGGGCGAGTTTAGCCATGTGACTGCGTAAGCGTGCTGCGAAATCAGAGTAATCTACTGTCTTCGTTTCGTTAGTAGGCGCAAAGAACTCACTGGGAAGTCGTAGTGGTTCCCCATACACTAATTCAGCTGCAGAGGAGTTGATGTCATTTTTCCAGGCGCTGCGTATCCCTAATAGGACAAGCGGTAGGATTTCAGTCCAACGGGTATTCGTGTGACATCTGATTGCTGCTTTCAACTGCCTATGTAGTCTCTCAACCATCCCATTACAGGCCGGGTGGTATGATGTGGTAGGTCGATGCTCGGCTCCGAGGATGGATGATATTTTTCTAAAGAGCTCTGACTCAAATTGCCTGCCTCTGTCGGTGGTTATTCTGTTAGGGCAGCCAAAGCGGGCCACCCATCCAGCTACAAAGGCCTTCGCGCAGGTCTCTGCTGTAATGTTGGTCACAGGGTAGGCCTCAGGCCAACGAGTAAATCGATCGATGACCGTGAGGCAATATGTGAAACCACCAGAAGTCGGTAATGGCCCCACCAAGTCCATGTGGACGTGGGAGAAGCGTTGTGATGGTGATTGAAAATGTGATATGGGAGAGGTGGTATGTCGGGATATCTTATTTTTTTGGCATTCAAAGCATTCTTTGGCCCACTGCCGACAATCTTTGTTTACTCCCGGCCAAACGAATCTCTGTGTTACTAACTTAACCGTCGCTCTTACACCTGGGTGGCTTAACGTATGAAGAGCGTCAAAAGCTAATCGCCTGAATGCGGTAGTTAGATAAGGTCTGAGACTAGTAGAAGACGTGTCGCAATAAATTTCGTAATCCTTATCTAATGGCGTCACCCTTTGTAGTTTCAGCGCGGTGCCATTTCGCAATAGTTTTTGCAGTTCTGGGTCGTTGGTTTGAGCACGTGCAAGATCCCGGTAGTCGATCGGTGTATTTATGGCTTCTACCCTAGAAAGAGCATCTGCTACTACGTTTCTTTTCCCTGCCACATATTTGATGTCTGTGCTGAATTGCGATATGAAGTCCAGGTATCTAAATTGTCTTGGACTACACTTATCTCTTCGTGATGAAAAAGCAAATGACAGAGGTTTGTGGTCTGTATATATTGTAAATAGTCTGGCTTCAACCATGTGACGAAAGTGACGGATTGCATCATATATCGCCAGCAGCTCCCTGTCATACGGGCTATATTTCTTTTGAGCTGAGTTCAGACGCCTTGAAAAAAATGCGAGCGGCTCCCACTGTCCAGGTTTTATGTGTTGCTGGAGCACTGCACCGATTGAACAGTCGGATGCATCTGTGTAGATTGCTAGCTCCACGTCTGGTTTTGGATGAGCTAGCATAGTGGCTTGAGAAAGCCCTGCCTTGCATGACTCGAATGCATCCTTCATTTCCTGCGTCATCTCAATTTCTTGTGTTCCTTTTTTCTTTGGGCCAGTAAGTGCGGTATTTAACGGTCCTTGCAACGATGAGGCATTTGGAACAAATCTTCTGTAAAAATTGAACATCCCAAGAAATCGGCGCAGTTCCTTTACATTTTTAGGAACCGGGTAGTCTAATACAGATTGAACCTTAGTCTGAAGTGGCTGGATTCCCTTTTCCGAAACTTCGTGCCCCAGGAATGTTATTTTTTTCATACCAAATTCGCACTTTGCTGAATTTATAAGCATACCGTAGTCTGTCAATTTTTGAAACAATTCTCGTAAATGCTGGCAATGCTGTTCCTCGTTTTGTGAAAACACGAGTAGATCGTCGATGTAACCATAACAAAAAGGTAGGCCAGCCAGCACTTCGTCAATAAACCGCTGAAAGGTTTGTGCTGCGTTTCTAAGTCCAAAAGTCATGTTCGTAAATTCAAATAGGCCAAACGGTGTTGTTATAGCAGTTTTCTGTATATCGTCACTAAATACAGGAATTTGGTTGTAGGCCTTTACCAAATCTAATTTTGAGAAAACCTTACTGCCAGCCAGATTGTGAGTGAAATCTTGGATATGTCTTATGGGATAATTGTCTGGAATTGTACGCGCATTTAGAGCTCTATAATCACCACACGGTCTCCAGCTGTCATCCTTCTTGCGAGCTAAATGAAGCGGGGATGACCAGGGGCTCTCTGACCTGCGAGCTGTTCCGTTGTCCAACATGTCGTTAAACTCTTTTTGTGCTATTTTTAAGCGATCTGGCGGAAGGCGTCGTGGGCGGCTTGAAACAGGCGGGCCTGGTATTGTACGAATGTGGTGTACTGTATGGTGTTTGGGTACCTTATGCGTGCCAGCTGGACGGGTGATCTCCGGGTATTCCCGTAATATCTGGTGGTAGGTAGACTCTCCCGACACCGCTTTGATAGATGTAATGACTTCTCCTGCTCGCTTTGCTGGTATATTCACTGAAAGGGACGTCAAGCCATCGATTAGGCGATGTTTTCGGCAATCCACCAGGAGGTTAAAAAAACTAAGAAAATCCACACCAATTATGGGCTTTGACACGTCTGCCACGGTAAATTTCCAAACGAACTCTCGGCGTAGACCCAAATTCAGTCGCAGTTGTATATAACCGTATGTGGAAATTATAGTTCCATTGGCGGCAAACAATTGGTAACTGGTTTTAGTGCGGTGTTCTTTGATTGCCGAGCGAGGGTATACACAAAGGTCGGATCCTGTGTCGACCAAGAAATTAAGTTTGGACGTGTCGTCTGTAACAAATAGGCGGCCTGGTACTGTTTGACAGTCGTTGGCCGCTACCTCCGGCTGCCCTCGAAGTTTCCCGCATCCGGGTGGCTGCAAGGCCTGGTACAGCGGGTAGATTTATCGCCAAACCTTTTATGGTACCAACACATAGGCGGTTCGTCACCTTGCCTTGATGCGGATCGGTTTCGCACTTGCTTGTTTGATGGGGTCCTATTTCCTCCTGATGAGTACCGGGATTGGGATCTTGACTCGCGTGGCTGTGTGCGAAACTGTGTTTTTAATGAAGCTATCTCTTTCGTCAATTCGGCCATTTGCTTCGCCATCTCGGTTACGTAACCGGTGCATCCTAAGGCGCACACTTGTGGAGTTTGCGGTGCTATGTCATAGACCTTATCAGCTAGCTCTGCCAATTCATCTAGCGTACCTTTCTGAGAGGCAATGACAGTTTGTAAATTACTCGGAAGTCGACTGGACCAAACTGTCTTTAAAAACTCTTCAGTTACGGTAGAACCCGCTAAGGTGCGAAGATGTCGCGCGAATTGCGATGGTTTTCTATCGCCCATTTCTTCATGTTTCATCAGTTGTAACGTTTTTTTCTCTTGGGTAGCTGAAAGTCTGGCTATCAGTTCTGTTTTAATTTTTATGTACTTGTCTTCCTTGGGGGGCGAACTGATTATGTCCTTCACTTCTATCGCATACTGGTGTTCCAACTGACCGATGATATAATAAAACTTTGTAGTATCGGAAGTTATATTAGCTAGCGCAAATTGTCCCTCCATCTGTGCAAACCATAAAGTAGGTTCTTCTGGCCAAAATGGCGGCACGCGCATTCCGACCTTGTACAGCGCAGCACCGGGCTCGTTGTTATCCTCCTTCATTGCGATAACTTTATACTTAATCACTGTTTGATGCACTCACTCACTATTGTTAATGTTCAGTGTTCAATGTTCGGGGTCACCAATATAGGTGTGCCTATCGGGCTATGTAAGTAAATAATAAGTCCACGTAGATAAACACACACTATTTAATTACGACTTGAAACACGATAAAACAACAAGAAGACAAACATAAGAATGACGTTGCAGGGAAACTTAAACAAAACATTTATAACACTCGCGAAGTTGGTAAGTACTTTAGCGGAGCCGCGCGCGCATGCATTCGCCGTCGCTTATCGATTCTCACTGGCGCGGGGCGCGCCTCTCGACGCCGGCGCGCGGCGAACGTAAACATTGTATAGCCGTGTTATAATTTAACCGACTCGGTCGGGGAGGTTATTGTATTTATTTTTACCAGGCTGGTTGCTACATGGATCTTTTATAATGTTACATATTATTTGTGAAGCTTTTGACAGCCGAAGACGGCAATTACCGTAATTTGAGTATTGCCTACCTACACCTATTCCTATAATTTATTGTAAGATACAACTAACGGAGGAGCGGTGGTTGCTTAACACAAGTATCTAGTATGCCTACTTAAAAAGAGGCACCAGCACAAATTCTGTTACTAGTACATACAATTTAAGTTACTTTTTTCTTTTTCTTTTTAGTAGTCGTCCTTGACAAGACGTCAAGCTGTCGTGTTCCGAGTTAGGTATAGCAAGGCAGCACGGCGCCCACTAGCTGAGCGCTGGACGGTGGGCTGTACTGAGTGGTCGCCAGCCTTCGACGAGTGGAAGCCCCTCCTCCACCGGCCGCCGGGGCCAGCTGCGGAGCCGCGCGGGCCTCCGCGCCCGCACCCGGCGACGGCCAGAAGCGTGTTCGCGGCCTAGTTATGCAGTGAAGCTGCAACTGTTTCGTCAGTAAAGCCTCACTGGATAACTAACTGCGACACGCTCATATCTACTGAAGTCTTCGCAGCGGATAGCGGATCTGGTTTTAAATTTATAACTATAATTAATTAAGTAGTTTGTTATAATTTGTTGAAGTGTATTTGTTACGATATTTAAAACAGTATTCGTTGGGAATTTATATTTCAATAAGGGATTTAAAAGTTTTCGTCATTGACCTTAGAGCTTGAACGTTACTACGACAAAGTTTATCTCTTTCTTAACAGGTTACTACATATTTTAAGCCAGTCAGTTTCATATCGAAGTATGTAATAACACTTTAAGGATAACCGCGGACTATATATTTTATTTATTTATAAAATGTTCCCGTGGTTTTACCCGTCATATTTTCCAAATTCTAATATTAGGCCCGCGAGCCACTCACGTACTCTTTGAGTATTCATTTTGGCTGTAAAATCTTGAACCACCTTTTTATCTAAGATCGACAGTAGGCACGCGTGTGTTTATTCCGAAGCCAATGACTTGTGATTTTCATAACTTTCGGATCTGTTAACTTTGTAAACAGCCGTGTTTAAGTAATTGTACAGTTGTTTAACTTTAACGATATAAATTCATAGTTCTAGCTTTTTATAATGACCCCTGTGCATTGTTCCTTTATTTAATTAGAACGTTATAAATAAATACTGCCTATTTTTATAAAAACCATGTGTCGACAATACCTTTTATTACCGTGTGACTACTTGTGCTTCGGTTAAAACCCAATTTTAAATTTACTTCTAATGAATTTTATATTTAATATCAAACAATGCTTTATTTTAATAGTCGTTTGTTTTACGCACAGCCGTAGAATCCGTGTAGTGCTTCCTTTTTAGTGGGAGCGCTATAAGAGCTGATATTTAATGATAGGCATATGCACACATAAACTAACACGCGTACAATATTAATGTTTAAAAAAATTTGTTCCTTAAAAAATCTTAAAAATGTAAACACACGTAGGAGCATAAACCCGCCACCATAGTCTCTCTTCGCAGGAAGGGGGCCTAAGGTGCCTGTCCCAAGCCAGGGCAAAGGGTGAGGGCTAGGGCCGCTATTTTCCATGTCTAAGTTTTGTAATAACCAAACATTTTCATTTAAACGTTACTTTTAATTTAAATTAAGGATAGTCAGTGCGAACAATGTTTTATTTACCCCATAACGGACTATAGGTATGCTTAAAAGCTTCTTAAATAATCCGCAGAATAATGTAGATTTTATATCAAAAATCAATATTCCTACTCGTAGTCTCAACATCGACATTCCAAGAAAACTGTCAATAATTACGAGGTAAAACTTGGCAAATTAATAACTAGCATTATGCCCAATACATAGGATATATTCATAACGTACCTAATAACGTCAGGGGCATTATTTGTTCCCCTACACGGGTATAGCCTTTACATGTTGGATGTGTACATTGCATTCATTAACGCAGTCTCGGGCATTGAGCGTCCATCCGGGAGGCACATGCTGAAGATTCGATGACCATTGTACTAATGTAACTCGATCCTCATTTGGTGGAGCGGAAGTCTAGGGTTTCCAATACCCGATGTCCCGGGATCCCGGTATGTTTTGGGTACTCTTCAATATATTCGGTATTGAATAGTCAATTTATCTTTCGCCTTCTTACCTAAATGTTTTAAAGTTTCATAACAACTAAGAAGTGGTAGTACATAACCGCTTATTATGATCACTAAAAAGTATAAAACAAAAAAAATGTGGCGTTCCTGAAACATTATTAATATTAACAATATACATCAAAAATATAATAAAACTAATATTATCTCATATATGGATCTTTTATAATGTTACATATTTGTGAAGCTTTTGACAGCCGAAGACGGCAATTACCGTAATTTGAGTATTGCCTACCTACACCTATTCCTATAATTTATTGTAAGATACAACTAACAGAGGAGCGGTGGTTGCTTAACACAAGTATCTAGTATGCCTACTTAAAAAGAGGCACCAGCACAAATTCTGTTACTAGTACATACAATTTAAGTTACTTTTTTCTTTTTCTTTTTAGTAGTTGTCCTTGACAAGACGTCAAATTGTCGTGCTCCGATTTAGGTATAACAAGGCAGCACGGCGCCCACTAGCTGAGCGCTGGACGGTGGGCTGTACTGAGTGGTCGCCAGCCTTCGACGAGTGGAAGCCCCTCCTCCACCGGCCGCCGGGGCCAGCTGCGGAGCCGCGCGGGCCTCCGCGCCCGCACCCGGCGACGGCCAGAAGCGTGTTCGCGGCCTAGTTATGCAGTGAAGCTGCAACTGTTTCGTCAGTAACACGTCACTGCGTAACTAACTGCGACACGCTCATGTCAACTGGAGTCTTCGCAGCGGATACTGGATCTGGTTTTAAATTTATAACTATAATTAATTAAGTTGTTTGTAATAATTTGTTGAAGTTTATTTGTTACGATATTTAAAACAGTATTGGTTGGGAATTGTTATTTCAATAAGGGATTTAAAAGTTTTCGTCATTGACCTTAGAACTTGAACGTTACTACGACAAAGTTTTTCTCTTTCTTAATAGGTTACTACATATTTTAAGCCAGTCAGTTTCATATGTAAGTATGTAATAACACTTTAAGGAGAAGTTCACTACCGACAGGACTTTATTTTATATTGAGATATATACTATAGTAATGAGTTATAATTATAACTACAAATCTCGACGATTTGCGTCAAATGTGGCTCGGCTGTTTTATTTCGTTTGAAAGTGTATAAACTTCCTGAGGTCATACTTACTTAGTGGACGGTTTGTGTCAGATGGTAATATTTTGACTTTGAAATTTGGATATTCGGTTATCAGGTGTTTGTTCTGTGGATAGCTCGGATATCATTGTTTGTCCGTTCGCCAGAAAAGCAACTTTGGTTTTCATAAGACTCAATGTCGAGATAATCGCAATTGATAAATTGATAATTGAATATTATGCCTGCGATAGTCGAGTCCGATAGTTAAGTCCGTGCTCTGTAATCTTCAATATAATATAACGCAACATCATAAGATGTATCAATACAGGTGCTCCCCGGGTAAGTCACTCTGGTTTAATTATTGTTGTTATAACGGGTTGGCTTAAAGTAATGAGAAGGTATTCAATTGACAATAGCAGGCAAAGAAATAATACAAAAAGGATTTTGACAGCTATAATAAATAGAAAATATGTCAATTATTGTTAAAAAGGCAAATAATGATTAGCTGTGTTAATAAAAAATGTCCACAAGGAAGTCATTACGTGAACATGTCTATCGCCTACTTGGATGACGTGAAAAATCTGAAGTGGTCTCTCACTTCAAAGCTGAAATGTATCTCCATCTACAATTTAATGTTTGATCCAGCGGTGGGAATTTGGTATTTAGCTTAAGATTTACCAAAAACGGGAAGATCACATATTCTTAATCATTGAAACCAGAGGAAAATGGCAAAGTTTGCACAAAACAAAGTGGATGAGTCCCAGATAAGTTAGCTGTAAAATATGCTGTTTCCCGTTGGTGAGTAAGGAATATTTTAAAGAAATACAATGCTCTACACTTAAAGCGTCAAAAAACACTCAAATATTCCGACATACAGCTTGAAGAAATTCCAAGAAGTGCAAGAAGTTGCGAAGAAAGTATCACTATGCAGGGAGCACCCAGAATTGACTAAAAAAGCGTGACGTTCATTTCGTATCGAAGGATTCAAACCGTCCGAACGTCGGTGTAGCTCGTCCAATGGAGGATTTTTTGGTAATTCTCAGTAGAGTAGTTTACAGTGATGGGCCGGAAGCGAAATCACATACACAGTTGAAGCGCCGGGTATAAAAGCAAAGAATTAACTGAAAAAATAAAAAAAGATGTTGTCCAACGTATGATGAAAACGGTAAGAAGAAAGCTGCGAAATGTTTTAAATGGGCGAGGTTTTCTATATTATAATGATTGATTATCATGCTGGTTTTAGTTTATTTGTATATGATAAAAAGCTATATGACCTAAACAAGTAATTTAATAAAAAAAAATCAGAAAAAAAAATTCTCATTACTTTAATCCAACCCGTTATATGGTTGTAAGACGTTGTATCCTACAACCATATACACCAACAATAATTAAACGAGAGTGAGTGGTGGAGGAGCGGTGCTCTCTTAAGACAAGTACCTTCATAAAAAGAGGCTCCTGCACAGATTCTGTTACGTACATAAAATTTAAGTAACTTTTTTCGGCGACGGCCAGAGGTGTGTTCGCGGCCTAGTTATGCAGTGAAGCTGCAACTGTTTCGTCAGTAGAGCCTCACTGGGTAACTAACTGCGACACGCTCATGTCAACTGGAGTCTTCGCAGCGGATACTGGATCCATGTTTTTCAATTCATAACCATATTTAATAAAGTTGTTTGTTAAATTTTTAGTATAACAATTTTAGTATAATGTTTCAAAGACTCCTCACGATATAAACTTTTTTCTTTTAATATGTTCTCCTTAAAATTTCACGTTCAAGATGTTCAGGTTTAAGAGAATCACGTTTTTTTAAAATGGTTCGTTAAAGTGTTGGTTCCGTCATTGGGTTCGAACAATACTGGTTACTTACCTGGAAAGTTTTCCAGGAGTTTTGAAAATTTGCATTTGTATAACTACCGACAAGACTTTATTTTTACATTGAAAATCTTTAAATTATGAGCAAATATTTAACGATAGTAATATATGCACACACAAACATTTATAAAAATTGTCATTAAGATGATGCCTTAGTATGTAGAAGCGTAAACCCGCCACCATAGCCTCTCTTCGCAGGAAGCGAGCCTAAGGTGCCTGTCCCAAGCCAGGGCAAAGGGTGAGGGCTTGGGCCGCATTGTCATCCTTTAATTGATGGAATTACAATGCTACCTATGGGTGAAGACAGGATAAGGGGTCAAAGTCAAGGTAGCAAAACATCGACGTACAGATTTCGAAAAAAGTCAGTGTTTACCTTAATGCGATAAATAAATAATGGCGTTAGCTTTACTTTTTTTAACAATTTTGTTCTTGCATTTTTTTTACTGAGCTTCCGTTTCAGCCGTTTAGAATGAAACTGTACAAATGGCTAAATAAAATAAAATTAACAATGTAATTTAATTATGTTCGAGGTAATATAATAAAATAAAATGAAATAATTTCTGTATACATAATGTATAAAATTTGCATGCTAGTATTTAGAAAAAAATGTTTTGTTCGGGTTCAAATATGTAACACCTAATTGTACCAGTTTTGAAGTAACTAAAGATTATGATTATGATTATGTCGTGTATCGATTTAGGTATAAGAAGCCAATACGGAGCCCACTAAGCCCTGGACCGTGGGCTGTATTAACTTGTCGGGGAGACTGCCACATCTTTAGTTGTCCTAAGGCTTGTAGTCAGCTGACGGATCCTTTCCTTTCAGGGGAGATATATTTTAAAAATGTGGATCTGGGCGAGGCGGCCGGGGCCCGGAGCTCCTAGGATGTACTCGATGAATGCAATCCTTGTGGCCACCTTCTCCACCGAGGACGGGGCCAGCTGCGGGGCCGCGCGGTCCTCCGCGCCCGCACCCGGCGACGGCCAGAGGAGTGTTCGCGGCTTGGGCTGGAGTGATGCTTAACTGATGTGAGATTAGGTCTGTCAAGTATCGCCAAGTCGAAACTGCGCCACGTTCAATTTTTTAAGATTTTTAATAAACGCTTCATTATAAAAAATAATGTTTATGTTTTTTATCTTTATAGTTAATAATTTAAAAAAATTAAACAATATTTAAACCTGTTAAAATTCATTTGTTTCTATAGTTTCAACAAATTTCTCTGGGAAGGTTAAATTGAATAAGGAAGTTTTGATGTCATTGACTTAAAAGGGTGAAAGTTCCTAAAATTTGTGACAAAGTTTTTCTCTTTGTTACCAGGATATTTGATATTTTAAGCTAGTCAGTTTAATTCCATAGTAGTTATGTAGCACTGGTGATGTTCATTACCGACAAAGCTTTATTTTTAAATTGAGAATATCTTAAGTTATGAGCAAATGTTTAATGATATATGAACACACACACAAAACACACAGCTTAATTTAAAACAAATCAGATTGTTAAAAATATCTTGATATCATAATGCCTCAGTAGTTTGTAGTAGGTACGAGTGTTCACCCACCACCATAGCCTCTCTTCGCAGGAAAGGGCACTAAGGTGCCTGTGCCAAGCCAGGGCCGACACGGGTGAAGGCTCGGGCCGCATTGCTATTGTTCTTTAAATATTTACAACGTCATTTATATCGTTATCTTAACTTGTATTCATATAATTTATCTCAGTTTCACAGACATACTCATACATTCTTTTAGAGAATTGTATTAGTACAATGCTCCAGAACTTACCCATTTCTGTTATGTATCACGTTTAACCTACATATTACACACGATTCTTTTATAATGTTACATGTTTGTAATACTTTTGACAACCGAAGACGGCAATAACCGTAATCACATTGTCGTTTTTTTTCTTTTGTGCGCATGGCCTACACCTATACCTATAATTGGTTGTAAGATACAACTGGTGGAGGAGCCGTGTTCTCTTAAGACAAGTATCTAGTGTAACTACTTAAAAAGAGGCTCCTGCACAGATTCTGTTAAGTACATACAATTTAAGCTACTTTTTCTTTTTATTTTTAGTAGTCGTCCTTGACAAGACGTCAAATTGTCGTGCTCCGATTTAGGTATAACAAGGCAGCACGGCGCCCACTAGCTGAGCGCTGGACGGTGGGCTGTACTGAGTGGTCGCCAGCCTTCGACGAGTGGAAGCCCCTCCTCCACCGGCCGCCGGGGCCAGCTGCGGAGCCGCGCGGGCCTCCGCGCCCGCACCCGGCGACGGCCAGAAGCGTGTTCGCGGCCTAGTTATGCAGTGAAGCTGCAACTGTTTGGTTAGTTTGGCATCACTTAATAACTAACTGCGACACGCTCATGTCAACTGGAGTCTTCGCAGCGGATACTGGATCCATGTTTTTCAATTTATAACCATATTAAATTAAGTTGTTTGTTAAATTTGTAGTATAACAATTTTAGTATAATGTTTCAAAGACTCCTCACGATTTAAAACTTTTTTCTTTTAATATAATCTCCTTTAAATTTATCATAAGTATCACGTTTTTCTAAAGTGGTTCGTTAAAGTGATGGTTCAGTCATTGGGTTCGAACAAAGGTGGTTACTTACCTGAAAGGCTTTCCAGGAGTTTTGAAAATTTGTATTTGTATAAGTACCGACAAGACTTTATTTTTACATTGAAAATCTTTAAATTATGAGCAAATATTTAACGATAATAATATATGCACACACAAACATTTATAAAAATTGTCATTAACATGATGTCTTAGTATGTAGAAGCGTAAACCCGGCACCATAGCCTCTCTTCGCAGGAAGCGAGCCTAAGGTGCCTGTCCCAAGCCAGGGCAAAGGGTGAGGGCTAGGGCCGCATTGTCATCCTTTAATTGATGGAATAAACTCTATTTTATTTTATTCAACAATAATAACATAAAAAAATACAAAAAAACACAATAACTGAAAAAGAAAACTAAAATTAAATAAAACTAACTCTAAATATATAAATTAACTAAAACATTAAATCTAAGAATGGCCCCTGCGGCATTGTACCAAAGATGCTGGCAGCATTTCCTCGCTGGATGGTTAAACTTATACGTTGAGCGAGGAAACTGCCAGCTCTTCGGTCTCCCGTGACGTCAATGAGCCTCTTCGAAACTTCTTTGAAGAGGCTCCGAGCGCTAGGACCCCACGGACCAAGGGTCTCGACGCCGAATGGAATAAACATATATTCTGGGCCGAGACCACTATATTTTACTACCTTCATGCTTTCGGCCGCTTCAGCTGCCGCACCTGCCCTATTAGAGGTCCGGTGGAGATGTGATGGGGCTAGCGTGTCTACACAGGTTGCATCCCACACTAGCACCCGTCCCATATTCCACGGGACCAAAGTCATTCCGTCAGGTCTCTTGCCATCATTTCTAGAAATGCCTGTCGGCTCTAAAAGAGCCGGGACCTTTATTGAGGCAAGAGACCGACGAATGATGTCGTTGAGTGCGGCGTGTCTGGAAAAGCGGCCAGCACTTCTCTGGCAAGAAAGTCCGTGATGTCCTAGCCGATCTACGTCACTTCCGCAGGGGCAGCGATGTGGAGCGCAGACCGGGACCCCAAGGCGAAGGCAAACTGAAAGTCGGAGTGTGTTAGGGTCTAGGAAAGTACCAGTGCTTGGCGAGGGATGAGCTTGAAGCCAGTATCCAGCCTCCCTTGTACCGACTGCTAAAATTCTAGCACGATCCGCTGCGCAGCACTGGCTAATAAGGGAATCAACAGTCAATTTACATACTGTGTCATCCCAACACCTCTGCGATTTTGGGTTTTCAGGAAAATTTTGACCGGGGCAAGCAGTTAACCACCCATTCTTTGCGTCCTCCAAACCTGAAGTCTCATAGTTTAAAGGGAATTCCCTAAGGATTTTTCCTATGAGACTAGAAGAGCTATGGATCGACGAAAGAAAAGCTGGTAAAGCAATACTAGAAATTTTGCGGATCCCTATACCACCGTACCGAATCGGGAGGGATCCTTGGGTCCAGGAATGCTCGCTTAGCTGAATATTAAGAATGGATTGCAGGTTACTTTTGATCAAAGTATCAATTTTCGACAAAAGATCTTGATGTTTCCAGAACGGACAGCAGCGAAGCACATAAGTAAATTTAGGGACAAAAAGACAGAATTTAATAATTAAAAGGGCAAAATGAGGACTAATGTCAAGAAGCCGATGGGAATGATTTTGAAATTTAGAAATGGAATTTTGAATATAATCTGAAAAACTTTCTTCAAAAATAGGAGATCCCAGGAGGCAAAGTGTTCTTTTATCTACTATTTTTATATTTGGTGCAATTTTGTTGAATTTTTGTGTTATGTCATTGTCAGCGTCGGAAGGTTTTTGGATGAAGAGTTCACACTTATCAAAATTTAGCTCTAAACCAATGGATTTAAAGTTATTTTTTAAAGATGAAAGATTGGAAAGTACTGTATTTACATCACCTCCTAAGGTCCCATCATCTAGATACCAAATATTAAATTTTGAAGCTAAATTTTGAATTAAAGGATTAATAGCCAAACTGAAAATTGCTGGCCCCAGGGGATCCCCCTGCTGACAACCAACTTCAGATGACAACTCGTTTGATCGGTACATCAACTTCGTTGGATCTGAATAACAGTGAAGAAGATAGTTGTAAATTTCAGGAATGTTGTTTTTTATTTCAGACAGCAGGGTATCCCTGTTTACCGAATTAAAGGCGTTTTTAACATCAATTTTGAGTAACACTTCGCATTGATCGTCGCTAAGGTAGGTGCGAAGAGCATGAACGGCAGCCTCGCAGCCTCCCTTAACGCCAAAGCCTAACTGAACGGGTTCGAAACAAGATTGTAATTTTGGTAAAATATGTCGAACGGCGATTTTTGATGCAAGGCGGCGAAGTGTAGCTCCAACAGCAATAGGTCTCACCCCACCGTCTTTTTTCCTGGGGGCAATGAGGTTCGCACCATACAAAGTCGGTACAATGTCCGGATGAATGTTGCCCAAGTACATCATGTTAATAAGGGTAGTAATGCCACTGATAAGATTCTCACCAGCATCACCCACACACCGAGAAGTCAGATCTTTTAAATGTTGGGGTGAGAGTCCATCCAGGCCCGCAGCAGAACCGGGCTTAAAAGATAATATTGCATTAGTCACGTCATTGTTTGTGATTTGCAGGCAAGCATGGTTTGCTGTTGGAGGGTCGAGAAAATAAGGCGTTGCAGGGGCTGGGGGGTGTTTCGTCTGTAGGGCCAGAAGTGTATCAGGATTATCTGGCGAAAGCACGTCACTAGAAAAGAGTAGGCGGGCGGCACCTTTAAGATCTCCGTCGCTAATTTTATTTTCTATGGTTTTCAGCTGATTGTGGGAACTGCGAGTGGGTTTATGCGAGGGTAAGGGAATGGAATAGCTTGCGCAGTTATTTTTAATTTTTTGGGTTAAAGATAAATTTGAATTGTCTACTTTAGCATGCAAAACCAAAAAAGGAAAAAGGAGCAGGTTGTGCCAGTCTTGAAGGGAATTACTTTCTGTGCATTTACATATGAGATGAGTTAAATGAGAAGCGACGGAGATTCTGGCGCCGCGGGGGATTCTTTTGACTATATTTACATTGTTTTTGAGATGGCTGAGTCGAACATGGAATGGTTGTTGAACAAAAGGCGTAGATGAATCTAAGTTTAAAGGACAAGCATCTTGGCTTAAGCAGCTGCGATGTGATTTACTTTTATGGATGTTTAAGCCTCGAATGGATTTGAAAGATTTTGAACACAAGTTACATGAATGGCTGTTGGTTGACGTGCTCACACCAGATTGGGTCGCAGCCTGCATGTAAAAATAACTTACCTATGTTAAAAACTTAACAAAATAATAATGATAATAACAATAATATTTAAAAAACACTCTTTAAAAATTTTCACCAACGAACACAACACAAAAACATAGGCGTGAACACAGGTTAGGAGGATAGGTGCCCGTTGGGTGCCCGTCGCGTAGCAACGAAGGCGTCCCAGCGTCAAATTTGAAGCAATGTACACTTCTTGAAAAAAAATCGGAATCAAAACCCCGCGGAACAACAATAAATATCCAGAAGCGATCCACAACGGAACGTTTTATTATGTTAGGAAATACAGTTGTCTACAGTTGCGGAAATTATTTTAAAAATTATTTAAAGAGGAGGTCAATTTGACAACCAAATAATTTAAATAATTACTTACGCATTGTAATTCCATCAATTAAAGGATGACAACCATGACACCACGGAAATTAATTATGTCCGAGGTTGTATAATAAAACAAAATGAAATAATTTCTGTATAAAATTTGCATCAAATATGTAACACCTAATTGTACCAGTTTTGAAGTAACTAAAGATTATGATTATGATTATGTCGTGTATCGATTTAGGTATAAGAAGCCAATACGGAGCCCACTAAGCCCTGGACCGTGGGCTGTATTAAGTTGTCGGGGAGACTGCCACATCTTTAGTTGTCCTAAGGCTTGTAGTCAGCTGACGGATCCTTTCCTTTCAGGGGAGATATATTTTAAAAATGTGGATCTGGGCGAGGCGGCCGGGGCCCGGAGCTCCTAGGATGTACTCGATGAATGCAATCCTTGTGGCCACCTTCTCCACCGAGGACGGGGCCAGCTGCGGGGCCGCGCGGTCCTCCGCGCCCGCACCCGGCGACGGCCAGAGGAGTGTTCGCGGCTTGGGCTGGAGTGATGCTTAACTGATGTGAGATTAGGTCTGTCAAGTATCGCCAAGTCGAAACTGCGCCACGTTCAATTTTTTAAGATTTTTAATAAACGCTTCATTATAAAAAATAATGTTTATGTTTTTTATCTTTATAGTTAATAATTTAAAAAAATTAAACAATATTTAAACCTGTTAAAATTCATTTGTTTCTATAGTTTCAACAAATTTCTCTGGGAAGGTTAAATTGAATAAGGAAGTTTTGATGTCATTGACTTAAAAGGGTGAAAGTTCCTAAAATTTGTGACAAAGTTTTTCTCTTTGTTACCAGTGTTGACGCTAGATATCGTCGTCGCGGGCTTACCTGTAAAATAAACTTAGGTCTAGGAAAACTAACCTAAAATATTACATTATATTACCTTAATATTATACTATGGTTAACAGTAGATTATTAACTAATTATTACGTTTAAAAAATAAATATAAAATCACTTACCTGTAACGCCATCTGTTGTTATATAACGATAAACTACTTTATATTCAATAAATAGTTGTGTCTATGTGTGAGCGGTAACATGCATGTATGCGCGCTGCCCCTTCCCAGTTCTCTTTCGCACACCAAAGCGACCATACGTGTTTTTTTATAGATCGCTCATAGATTCACAATAGCCAAAAACATCGCCTTTTCTCATTTTCCTGCCTATCCGCAACAAAGTGGTCTTCGAACCGAAACTGGAACCAAGTCTGGATGCAGGACTGGCTGTGCTAAATGTTTGTTACTCCTCCGCCGCGCAGTTGTATTCGTACGCGACGCATGAAAGAACAGGAAGCTCTTGCCAAACAGATGGAGAAACACGATGCAGAGGTGCAATCCGAACGTATGGTGAACAAGGGCTCCGAGTGGCCTGTTAAATTACAGCAGCGCCCGCATACCGTAGGTACCTTTAAGAACGAACCTTCTAGAAAGTCTACTTCGTCCTCCGTGCTGCTGGCTAGAAAGATGAAGCTAGAGTTAGAGGCCGCTGAAGCTAAAGCCAAAATTGAAAAAGAGTTAATCGACAAGAGATTAGCAGCAGAGATAGCAGCTCTCGAGTCAGAGTCCCATAAAAGTCATAAGTCATATTGTACAGAGAGCTCGGGAAATAAGAAGGTTGAAGCTTGGCTGGAGCGTAGTCAACGCGAATTAAATCAAGTCAATGATGTGCAAGAATTAGCTGTTTGCAGCGCCGCTAAACCGGTTGCCGGCTCCAGCGATAAGCCACCCGCGCCGTTAGCGCAGCCCGAGCGACAACCTACCGACATAGAAAAACTAGCTGACGCGTTAAAGAATGCCATTACTGCTTCTAGTTCTACGTTTCCAAGCTATGATATGGGTTTAAAGTATGCTGCATCAAAAGATCTACCCTTATATTCTGGGGACCCTATAGAATGGATGCAATTTAAAGCGGCTTTTTTGGAGTCATCAACTTTGTGTAAATTCAGTGACACTGAAAACTTATATCGTCTACGAAAGTGTCTACGCGGTGAGGCTAAGGAAGCCGTAGTGTCAATGCTCATCGGAATCACCAGCCCAGAAGTAATTATAGAAACACTTGAACTTCGTTTCGGCCGCCCCGAGTTGGTAATAAATAAAATTGTGCTGCTAATCAAGAAAATGCCACCGTTGCCTCAAGCGTACCACCATGAAATAGTCAATTTTGCCACTAAAATCAAGAATTTCACCGTGGCCGTCTTGGCTATCAATCAGTCAGAGTATTTGCGAAGCCCCGAGCTTATAACTACTGTTATCTCCAAATTCCCCAGTGATCTCATACACAGATGGTCAGACTACGCTTTTCAGTATTGCAACGATGAGAAAGCAAAGTTTGAAGTGCTAACGGACTTTTTAATGAACGAAGCTACAAAGGTGGCATCGGCGGGCGTTTCACACATTCAGAGTCAGTCGGAGAATTATAAAAGAAGATACGAAGAACGCCGAGGTGCACCTCTTCCTGTCCTGATCAGCGCAGAAGTTGATAGGTGCCGATTCTGCAACCTATCTGTGCACCGCCTACCAGATTGCTCGCGTTTTAAGCGAGCTATGCGACGTGACCGCTGGAGATTTGTTCGTGCCAGCAAACTATGTTTTAAGTGTTTACTTTTACGACATGATAAGGACAGTTGCTCGGCTCGTGCTTGTGATGTGGATAATTGTGGACAAAATCATCACAAACTGTTGCATTATAAGTTAAAAAACGAAAGTGTAAACATAAGTGAATGCATCAGTGCTACCGACGACAATACGGTTGAGAATGTCGAAGTCGAAGAAGATCTGGACTCAAGTGAAATTGTTACTAACACTACTATGCCAAATTCTAAGGTACTGTTAAAGGTGGTACCACTCACCGTCTATGGGCCTAACGGGCACGCTATGGTTCATGCATTACTCGACGATGGAGCTACCTTATCACTGTTATCAGCTGAGCTCGCGAACACACTCGGGTTGCATGGCTGCAGTGAAACACTACGAGTGCGCGGAGCGTGGGACAAGACAGAGCTATTGTGTACAAGTGAAATAGTGAACTTTACGGTTACGAACTCTAATGGTGACTCATTTCCTATCCGAGCTCGAAAGATGAACGAGCTAAATTTACCAGTACAAAAGATGTCGTGTATTAATTTCGATAAATACAGACATTTACAAAGTTTCAAGGATTATGCACCGCCTGAAGATATTAAACCGCAAATGCTGATCGGTCAAGACCATTATCACTTACTTGCACCGCTTGATGTGATCGAAGGTAGCAAGGACCAAAGTTGCAGCGCCTAGTAAACGTAGCCATGATGAGAATCTCATTGGATCCGGCACAGGTAAGTCAGCATAAAAAACTGATATCGTATGTATTCTTTCTAAATTCTGTTCATTTACTTGTTTATTTATTTCAGGTTCAGCAGGCCAGCGGTCGGTGCTTAAGTACAAAAATGCAGGGCCCTGGTACCATTCACTGTCAGCGTGTAAATTGCACGAATGATTTTTCGTAGCTGCATCTGCTGTGTTTGAAGGAACGTAATGCCACTCGGAAATGTTGCTCATTGAGTCAATCTCGCCTAACCTATTCGCAATAAAAATCTTATAATTTCTGTCCTCGTTTCGGATCCAGTGTAAAACAATAGTTGAGTCCGTCCAAAAATATTTTGCAGCAGGCACAATTCTGTGCTCCTTTAAAATCACTGTCGCTAAACGGCAACCGAGTAATGCGGCCTGGAGCTCCATTCGAGGGATGCAAACTGGTTTCAGGCTAGCTACTCGGCATTTGCTGGCAATAAAGGAAACCTGCACGCTCTTGTCAGTGTTAATTATGCGCCAGTATGCAACACACGCGTAAGCGGACAGCGCCGCGTCACATATGACGTGTAATTGAATGTTTGTTTGATCATTAATTGCAGTGCAAAAATACCATCTCGGTATTTTTAAACCTTTCAACTCTTGCAACTGTAAAATCCAGGCACGAAATGTGGTAAACAGCTGATCTGATATTTGGTCATTCCAATTAATGCGCAATTTCCAAGTCTCTTGTATCATTATTCATTATTCTTCCTAGGCGCCTTTTACTGTTAGAACAGTAAAAGGCGCCAGCAAACCGTAAACATCGAAAATAGACATAACGATGCGTAGTAATTCACGTTTAGTCGGTTTTCGCTTTAAAGTTAATAATTCATCAGGAATGAGCTTAAGGGACAAATCAAATCCGAGTGTATCATTTGTCGGACACCATAATAAACCAAATGTTCGCTCTGTTTGGTCGTCGCAATCCGCTTTTTATTTGATATTTTAAGCTAGTCAGTTTAATTCCATAGTAGTTATGTAGCACTGGTGATGTTCATTACCGACAAAGCTTTATTTTTAAATTGAGATTATCTAAGTTATGAGCAAATGTTTAATGATATATGAACACACACACAAAACACACAGCTTAATTTAAAACAAATCAGATTGTTAAAAATATCTTGATATCATAATGCCTCAGTAGTTTGTAGTAGGTACGAGTGTTCACCCACCACCATAGCCTCTCTTCGCAGGAAAGGGCACTAAGGTGCCTGTGCCAAGCCAGGGCCGACGGGTGAAGGCTCGGGCCGCATTGCTATTGTTCTTTAAATATTTACAACGTCATTTATATCGTTATCTTAACTTGTATTCATATAATTTATCTCAGTTTCACACACATACCTACTCATACATTCTTTTAGAGAATTGTATTAGTACAATGCTCCAGAACTTACCCATTTCTGTTATGTATCACGTTTAACCTACATATTACACACGATTCTTTTATAATGTTACATGTTTGTAATACTTTTGACAACCGAAGACGGCAATCGTAAGCGTAATCACATTGTCGTTCTTTTTCTTTTGTGCGTATGGCCTACACCTACACCTATAATTGGTTGTAAGATACAACTGGTGGAGGAGCGGTGTTCTCTTAAGACAAGTATCTAGTGTAACTACTTAAAAAGAGGCTCCTGCACAGATTCAGTTAAGTACATACAATTTAAGTTACTTTTTATTTTTAGTAGTCGTCCTTGACAAGACGTCAAACTGTCGTGCTCCGAGTTAGGTATAGCAAGGCAGCACGGCGCCCACTAGCTGAGCGCTGGACGGTGGGCTGTACTGAGAGGTCGCCAGCCTTCGACGAGTGGAAGCCCCTCCTCCACCGGCCGCCGGGGCCAGCTGCGGAGCCGCGCGGGCCTCCGCGCCCGCACCCGGCGACGGCCAGAGGCGTGTTCGCGGCCTAGTTATGCAGTGGAGCTGCAACTGTTTCGTCAGTGGCACGTCACTGGGTAACTACGAGTAACTGCGACACGCTCATGTCAACTGGAGTCTTCGCAGCGGATACTGGATCTGGTTATAAATTTATAACTATAATTAATTAAGTTGTTTGTTATAATTTGTTAAAGTTTATTTGTTACGATATTTAAAACAGTATTGGTTAGGAATTTTTATTTCAATAAGGGATTTAAAAGTTTTCGTCATTGACCTTAGAACTTGAACGTTACTACGACAAAGTTGTTCTCTTTCTTAATAGGTTACTACGTATTTAAAGCCAGTCAGTTTCATATCGAAGTATGTAATAATAATAACACTTTAAGGAGAAGTTCACTACCGACAGGACTTTATTTTATATTGAGATATAGTAATGAGTTATAATTATACCTAACTACAAATCGCGACGATTTGCGTCAAATGTGGCTCGGCTGTTTTATTTCGTTTGAAAGTTTATAACCTTCCTTAGGTCATACTTACTCAGTGGCCGGTTTGTGTCAGATGGTAATATTTTGAGTTTGAAATTTGGATATTCGGTTATCAGTTTGTTTGTTCTGTGGATAGCTCGGACATCATTGTTTGTTCGTTCGCCAGAAAAGCAACTTTGGTTTTCATAAGACTCAATGTCGAGATAATCGCAATTGATAAATTGAAAGTTGAATATTATGCCTGTGATAGTCGTGTCCGATAGTTAAGTCCGTGCTCTGTAATCTTCACTATAATACAGTGTGTTACCAGGACCCTGGCTTTTTTTGAAGTATGTTAAAATAACATTGTATCTGTAACGAAACTATGACATTAATTTAATTAATAAACAACTTTCAGGTTTCGTTAACTTTCTAACAAAATGTTAATTTGACAAGTGTAAATGACAGTCGACGGCTACTTTGATTATTATGATCTGCCCCCATACCACGACAAGCCTTGTACCAAGCAACAGCGATACTGATAAAGGCACATATTATCGGCAGTTTTAATAAATGCCCGCATGGCGGTAACACACTGTATAACGCAATATCATAAGATGTATCAATACCGGTGCTCCCCGGGTAAGTCACTCTCGTTTGTGTTTTCGTCATTCCATCTCTCCGCGCAATGTCGTTTGCTCATTCTTTTTGTCGTTAGTTTTTCTTATAGGTGTTTCCTTTTTCAGTCCACCGTACGGGTAATCCTGCGAAACAAGTTTGTGTTAATCTTAGTTGACCCTAAAGCACTTTAAAACGCCACACTTAATTTAAGGGCTATTGGGGTATCCCGGTCGATACTCCAATAACCGCGGACTATATATTTTATTTATTTATAAAAACTTCCCGTGGTTTTACCCGTTATATTTTTCAAATTCTAATATTAGACCCGCGAGCCACTCACGTACCTACTCTTTGAGTATTCATTTTGGCTGTAAAATCTTGAACCACCTTTTTATTTAAGATCGACAGTAGGCATGTTTATTCCGACGCCAATGACTTGTGATTTTCATAACTTTCGGATCTGTTGACTTTGTAAACAGCCGTGTTTAAGTAATTGTACAGTTGTTTAACTTGGACTTTAACGATATAAATTCATAGTTCTAGCTTTTTATAATGACCCCTGTGCATTGTTCCTTTATTTAATTAGAACGTTTTAAATAAATACTGCCTATTTTTATAAAAACCATGTGTCGACAATACCTTTTATTACCGTGTGACTTCTTGTGCTTCGGTTAAAACCCAATTTTAAATTTACTTCTAATAAATTTTATATTTAATATCAAACAATCCTTTATTTTAATAGGCGTTTGTTTTACGCACAGCCGTAGAATCCGTGTAGTGCTTCCTTTTTAGTGGGAGCGCTATAAGAGCTGATATTTAATGATAGGCATATGCACACATAAACTAACACACGTACAATATTAATGTTTAAAAAAATTAGTTCCTTAAATAATCTTAAAAATGTAAACACACGTAAAGGCTGTACACGATAAAATCGGGGCATGCATGCTCTCGTGTATCTTTGCGATGAATGCATATTTTCAAGCAGTTTTTTTTTAATATGTTGTATAATTATAATACTATATAATGAAATAAAATCGTATCATAATGTATGGGTTTTGTGAGTTTTCGCCAAATACATTCTTTCATACCTTTCATCTCCTGTACATCGTTTTTTGACAATCTTTACTCGCTTCCTGCTTCTACGCCACAACTGTATTTATATTGTTACAAGCAGTTTAGCCACAATAGAATGTCGTCTTACGAAAAAATACTTTTAGAAAACTCATTTCTATTTGTAGTAGTCAGGAAGACTTTTTACTCCAAGCACTGAAAGTTGTTTTTGTATGGGAGGCATTTATTTGTCAAAAAGTCAAATTCGCCAAAGTTAAAAAACCTCAGAACTATCTTAATCTGAATATCATTAGGAAAGTTTTAACTATTGTGGTAAGATAATTTAATAAGGTATAATTTGGCTTATATAATTAAAAATAATAAAATGTTTTAAAACGAAGAATTTGGTAAAGACTGTCAGAAGATCGTGTACAAAAAAATAAAGGTACTGTGGATTATAATAAGGGTCTAAGACACAGACGCTCTAACATTTTATTATGATTGTATTTTTATTATGTAGTTTCATAACCACTGACTATTACAAAAAAGTGCTGCTTGAAAATTAGCATTCATTAAAAAAATACACCAGATCATGCATGGCCGGATTTTATCGTGTACAGTCTTTAGGAGCATAAACCCGCCACCATAGTCTCTCTTCGCAGGAAGGGGGCCTAAGGTGCCTGTCCCAAGCCAGGGCAAAGGGTGAGGGCTAGGGCCGCATCGCTAATGTTGTCTTTTAATTTGTGGTATGTGTGGAGTTAGAATGATAGATAGAGTAAGAAATAGCGAGATCCAAGAACGATGTGGATTGAAAGAAGATGTAGTGACTAAAATAGAAAAGGGTATGCTAAGGTGGTTTGGTCATTTAGAAAGGATGGATGAAAAAAGTTACGAAAGAGATATGGTAAGCGAGAATGAGCGGAGATGTCCTTAGGGGACGTCCTAGACGGACCTACAGTGATCAGATTCGCGATGTACTGAATAAGGGCCAAACCAAAAGCCCCCGAAACTGCCGTTCGTGCATGAAGAGATTGATGAATGTAGAGGAAGCGAAAATTGTGTGTTTAGATCGGTGCACCTGGCGTTCCATAATCTATGCCTACCCCATTGGGAGACAGGCGTGAAGGTATGTATGTATGTATGTAATTTGTGGAATTACAATGCGTTCAAAATCCCAAGTATGTGTTGAAAGTCACACAGCTGCTAGGCTAGCGTTAATTTTTAACGTAATTTTATATGGTGTGTGAATATTTTCTATGTCTAAGTTTTGTAATAACCAAACATTTTCGTTTAAACGTTACTTTTAATGTATATTAAGGATAGTCAGTCCGAAGAACGTTTTATTTACCCCATAACGGACAATAGGTATGCTTAAAAGCTTCTTAAATAATCCGCAGAATAATGTAGATTTTATATCAAAAATCAATATTCCTACTCGTAGTCTAAACATCGACATTCCAAGAAAACTGTCAATAATTGCGGGGTAAAACTTGGCAAATTAATAACTATTATTATGCCCAATACATAGGATACATTCATAACGTACCTAATAACGTCAGGGGCATTATTTGTTCCCCTACACGGGTATAGCCTTTACATGTTGGATGTGTACATTGCATTCATTAACGCAGTCTCGGGCATTGAGCGTCCATCCGGGAGGCACATGCTGAAGATTCGATGACATTTGTACTAATGTAACTCGATCCTCATTTGGTGGAGCGGAAGTCTAGGGTTTCCAATACCCGATGTCCCGGGATCCCGGTATGTTTTGGGTACTCTTCAATACCGGTATTGAATAGTCGATTTATCTATCGCCGAGTCTTAAATGTTTTAAAGTTTCATAACAACTAAGAAGTGGTAGTACGTAACAGCTTATTATGATCACTAAAAAGTATAAAACAAAAAAAATGTGGCGTTCCTGAAACATTATTAATATTAACAATACGAGTATACATCAAAAATATAATAAAACTAATATTATCTCACATATGGATCTTTTATAATGTTACATATTATTTGTGAAGCTTTTGACAGCCGAAGACGGCAATTACCGTAATTTGAGTATTGCCTACCTACACCTATTCCTATAATTTATTGTAAGATACAACTAACGGAGGAGCGGTGGTTGCTTAACACAAGTAAGTATCTAGTATGCCTACTTAAAAAGAGGCACCAGCATAAATTCTGTTACTAGTAGGTACATACAATTTAAGTTACTTTTTTCTTTTTCTTTTTAGTAGTCGTCCTTGACAAGACGTCAAGCTGTCGTGTTCCGAGTTAGGTATAGCAAGGCAGCACGGCGCCCACTAGCTGAGCGCTGGACGGTGGGCTGTACTGAGTGGTCGCCAGCCTTCGACGAGTGGAAGCCCCTCCTCCACCGGCCGCCGGGGCCAGCTGCGGAGCCGCGCGGGCCTCCGCGCCCGCACCCGGCGACGGCCAGAAGCGTGTTCGCGGCCTAGTTATGCAGTGAAGCTGCAACTGTTTCGTCAGTAGCGCGTCACTGGATAACTAACTGCGACACGCTCATGTCAACTGAAGTCTTCTCAGCGGAAAGCGGATCTGGTTTAATAGTACATTATTGCCTAGGCAGTGAAGCAGGCAATTGCGGGCCGAGGATTGGTTTAAACGGACGAGCTTGCGAGTCCGTTTAAAAATACGAGGCCCGCAATTGCCGTACCTGCCGAGGCTATATAGTGCTTTTCTCAAAAATCGCAAGAAAAAAATTGTGTTGGAGTAAAGTAACAAAAAACTATTACTCTTTACCGCCTTTATGTTTATGACAAGGAGAAACGCAAGCTTTTTTTTAATACTACTCAAGCTATTCGAGACACAGATAAAAAAGTTATGTTCCGAACAAAATTTGGATGTATAAGACTTGTGCCCTCATTTTATTAAGGCCGTTTTCACTTTTTAAAAAGTTAGATACTAAATAGATAGTAATGAAATTTGTATGCAACATTGCGTGCTTGTGTAGCGAGCACGCAATGTTTTTTTTTTAATTAGAGATCTGTCTGTAAACTATGTACTTCGCATCCCAATATATAGATAGTAATGTCAACTTTTCCTGTCATTTTTGAGAAAAAATTATAACTATACTTTATTAAGTTGTTTGTTATAATTTGTTGAAGTTTATTTGTTACGATATTTAAAACAGTATTCGTTGGGAATTTATATTTCAATAAGGGATTTAAAAGTTTTCGTCATTGACCTTAGAGCTTGAACGTTACTACGACAAAGTTTTTATCTTTCTTAACAGGTTACTACATATTTTAAGCCAGTCAGTTTCATATCGAAGTATGTAATAACACAATATACATCAAAAATATAATTAAACTAAGATTATCTCATGATTATTAACCTTGTTTTTAGTGCTTAGCTAATAGGTAATAATTAGAACACTGAAACTTTGTAAATACTTAGATGTTCAATAATAGTGTAGGTAATAAGTATTGGACTGACTTTAGTTACTTACCTACCTACCTCAGCAAGTCCTTAACTGGTGACCCTGACATAATACACTTTTATTGAGCATCTATAAAGTTTCAGTGTTCTTATTTATCACCTATTAGCTAGGCACTAAAAACAAGGTATGACGCACAAGACAACACAATAATACTGCTATACTGGACTGACATGAGTTACTGACCTACCTACTAGTAATACTACTTGTCCTAAAAAGTTCTATAAAAACAAAAACCGGCTTCAAAAACGCAAAAAATATCTTCTTTTGATGTGGTGGTGATAGTGGCTTCTTTTGGAGTCGCCGACAATTTTTAAACCAAAAGTCGACATCAGTTGGACTAATCTTACCTACCACTTTAAGAGAAGATATTTATTGCGTTTTTTCTTTTTAAACATTTATATTTTTGTTTAAAATATTGTGAGTTGCCGACTGTTGTTTGTTTTTCCAAACTTTTTTATTTTTCAAACATCTCCAAAACTGTGAAATAACTTAATTCTACTAATGAGTGTTTTTAAAACAAAGGTATTCTAATTTGTTGTTTTAACTAAGTGTTTTAGTATGTTTTCGTAGGTTTTACCAGTTATATTCATGATAAAACTACCCGTAAATATGTTTAATAGTGTATATAGGTGCTACAACTTTCAGACAGTCCCGTTCGTCGAGTTAAACTCCTTAGGCTACGTCAATGTCTCAGGTTTACATGTTGAATAATTATGTACACCGCGTCATTGACGCACTCTCTGGCAGTGAGCGTCCATCGGGAGGCAGTATGCTGCGCACTGCGACTTTGAAGATTGAAGCTCATGCAGACCCAATCGAGAGATTCGATAACATAGTGCTAATGTAGATAGCAGAACAAACTTGTGGACACATTTTATCTGAATAAAGAAGAAATGCGTTCAATCAATCTCATGCAAATTGACCCTTTCCTTAATAAAATTCGAAACTGCGACACTTTCATATCAACGGGAGTCTTCGCAGCGGACACAGAATCACAATCCATAGATTTAAAATGTTAACTAAGGGTATTTAATTTTATAAAGTTGTTGTTTAGTACACCCACCTAAGGGGTTTATTCATACAAGCTGAAACCAACAAAAATATATTTAATCGCAGCGTAAAGACATTTTTAATTAAGAAATCTTATTATAGCGTTCAGGAGTTCCTAAACGAAAACTAGGTACAAAATTTTCAATATTTTAAGATTTTATCGTAAGTTATATTCTATAGTTATGTGGTTACAGAATTATCAAAAAGTTTTTATAGTTGTTGGAAATTCTGTAGCTCTGCCTACCCCACTCTGGGAATAAAAGCGTGAGTTTATGTGTGTGTGTATATTCTGTTGATACATTCTATTTTATTCAAATTAAGCCAATATTACTGTTATTATTAGTTTTAACTTTAAATTTGAAATATGACTGACTGTGATACGTGGATGTTCCTTCCAAACTTTTGTATTGTAATAGTTAAACATGTTTTGATAATTGTTTATTTACTTATAAGTTTCTGATTGTTTGTTGTACGTAATAGTTATTATAGTACAACAACGCATGTTCTACCATTGCTGTGACCTTACGGGGTTTACGATTGACACTAGAACTACTTTAAGAATTTATGTACCTACAAACGTATAAGGCAATAAACATTTGATTTTATAATTTTCTTCTTACAATCTTAACGTTAAAGACGCTTATAAAACATTCTTCTGAATGTTTGTTAAAACTGACTAAGTTTATTTATTTAGATGTTGTGTTCGTTGGGAAAATTAATTGAATAACGGAGTCGACTGGTTGTCATAGAGTTTAGAGGGGAAAGGGGATAAACCTGTTCAACAAAGTTTTTCTCTTTCCATATATTAAGGTAGTCAGTTTCATTCTATAGTATGTACCCAACACTTTAATATGTTGTTCATTACCGACAACACTTTATTTGTACATTGAGCATCTTTAAGTTATTGTAACACTCCTACCCCCAGGCTTAATAGAATCGAATAAAGTTTCCTACGTTGTGTAATTAATTGAATTGGCCAAAATTTTAAACATGTGATTGTCTAGATATAGATTTTTATAATATAACTAAATTATGACCCTCTACGTTGTGTAAAAAAATGTTATTACCAGAATTAACCTAAACTATTTCAATCAATAAACCAGCAATAAACATAGAAACAATACAATCAAGATAACACAAAATAAACACGTTAGATCAACTTTCTGATCCGACATATTTACTAACGGGCTTTTATAAAACCGGGCATAAAAGAATCAAAAAAGTACCTGCTAAAACTTCTACCGTTACTGTCAGAAACATAATTGGCATTTATGGTTTGGTCTCTGACTTTAAGTTGAATCCCTTCTCCCCAGTAATAATCAATAAAATCGGTCTCAAAATCTTGGGCATCTTTCCTTTCTTATCTTTTAAATCTCAGTTACTGCTTTATCGATCGTGTAATCACAACACTGCAGTCTATAGTTTTTGATATATCAATTAGTGTTTCCCTTTCCCAGTAGTTCCCCTAACTAACCCCACCTGACCTTAAGTCGAAGAAGATGCTTCATTTTCGTTCATTACGTTCATACATATAGAGGTGCTGTAACTTTCAGACAGTCCCATTCATAAACTCCTTAGGCTACGTCAATGTTTCAAGTTTACATGTTGAATAATATAAACAGGATCCATTAACGCAGTCTCGGGCAGTGAGCGTCATCGGGAGGCATTATACTGCACACGTTGTTCTGGCCTGATTGAGCTGCGTGTCACTATGATCGCCATGTGATGAACTGGTATCGAGAGAATAAAGTCGAATTTGTTGCAAAATCATTAAATCCCCCGAATTGCCCTGAGATCATCCCACAGAATTGCATCGAGAAATTTTGGGCTCTGATGAAGGCAAAGCTACGAAAACCAGCTAAACCAACACATAACATCGACCAATTCAAAAAAGACTAGATCCGTACACAAAAACCCAAAACAGCCGATGTCCAAGGGCTAATGAAGAGCATCAAAAGCAAAGTGAGGAAACTGGCATAGGGGATCAATCAATAATAAAATTAATAGTATCTCTTATGATTCCCTTGAAAGATCTAAAAATCGCGTATTTTAAGTATTTTTTTTTTTGTAATAATATGTATTTATACAGATTACATCATTTTATTTGTTTCCGTAATTAACGATACGGACCTTATTTTCAATATTTAAAGATTTTATCGTAAAGTTTATTTTGTTGACACATTCTATTTTGTTCAAATTAAGGTAATATTACTATTATTATTATTTTTAACTTTAAATTTGAAATATGACTGACTGTGATACCTGTATGTTTCTTATTATCATTTTCAAATTTGTATATAAGAATATGAAATTGTATTGTAAAAGTTAAACATGTTTGGATAATTGTTTATTGACATTGTATGGTATACGTAATAGTTATTATAATAAACCAGCGTATGTTCTACAATTGCTGTGACCTTACGGGGTTTACGTTTGACACTACAACTAGGTACTTTAAGAATTAATGAACCTGCGACGTATAAAGCAATAAACATTTGAATTTATACTTTTCTTGTTACAATCTTAACGTACCTACCTAGGTATTAACTAGACTCTTTCAAAACTATTTTGTTCATATTACGTGTTATTTTTGAAAATTCTTTTGAATGTTTGTTAATCATCATCATCAGCGTGTATTCGCCCACCGTTGGGCATACGCCTCTCCAATTTTCCTCCAACCAGAACGGTTCCCCGTTTCCCTTGTCCAGACTGGGCCTGCCGTCTCCCTGATGTCATCGGACCAACGGGCAGGTGGTCTGCCCACACTTCTCCTGCCAAGCCGGGGTCTCCACTCTAGCACGCGCTTGCTCCAACGCTCGTCGTGTCGTCGGCACACGTGCCCGGCCCAAGCCCACTTTAACTTGGCGACTCGGTGGCCCACGTCGACCGCTTGCGTGCGTTGTCTGATGACCTCGTTCCGGACTCGGTCGCATAGCGTTATGCCGAGCATAGCGCGCTCCATGTTACGCTGTGTCACCTTGAGCTTGTGGATCATCCCAGCAGTCAATGTCCATGTCTCACATGCGTACGTCATAGCCGGTAACACGCACTGGTTAAACACTTTCGTTTTGAGCGATTGGGGAATTTCGGACTTCAACACGCCTTTCAACTTCCCGAAAGCTGCCCAGCCCAACTGTATCCTTCGCTTTATCTCTGCCACCATCGAGTCCCGACCGAGCTTTATCACCTGCCCTAGGTACGTGTACTCCTGCACCTGCTCTAGGGGTTGTCCGTCCAATGAAATGGGGGTCAGTGTGAGATCGGCTTTCGCCATAACCTTTGTTTTATCCATATTCATCTTGAGACCGGTTCGAAGGGACGCGTGATACAGTTGCTCCAGCATGTGTTGTAGGTCTTCGGCAGATTCAGCAATTATAACTATATCATCAGCGTATCGCAGGTGATTCAGGTACACGCCGTCCACATTGATACCCTTGCCACTCCAGTCCAATGTTTTAAATATATCCTCCATAGCGTTGGTGAATAGCTTAGGGGATATAACGTCTCCTTGTCGGACTCCTCTTTGGACTGGTATGGGATCTGTCGGCTCTTTCAGCTGTACTGTCAATGACGCCGACCTGTACAAGCTCTTCAGGATCTGTATATATCGGTAGTCTATGTGACATCGATGTAGCGATTCGGTGACCGCCCAGTGTTCTATGGTGTCGAAAGCTTTTTCATAATCGACGAAAGCTAGATAGAGAGGCCTGTTGTATTCTTCGGACTTTTGGATGACCTGCCGAAGTGTGAAGATGTGATCGATAGTTCCAAAGCCCTTTCTAAATCCCGCCTGCTCCCTGGGTTGATGTTCGTCCAATCTTTGTGTCAAGCGTGTAGTCAGGATTCTGGAGAACACTTTATACACCTGGCTTAGAAGTGAGATCGGGCGGTAGTTTTTAAGTAGGGCCTTATCACCTTTTTTATGGAAGAGCACAACAATGCTGTTTGTCCAGTCTTTAGGTACTGTTCCCGTGAACATAACCTCGTTGAACAGCAGACTTAACTCTTTTACTATAGCCCTGCCTCCAGCTTTTAGTAGTTCCACAGTAATGCCATCCTCTCCCGGAGCCTTGAACTTCTTGGTTTGTTTTAGTGCTTGCTTCACCTCATACGTACTAATTTCAGGGATATCTTCCGTGTAGTGTCGCTTGATAGGAGCACGTTTGTCACTTGGAACAACGGGAGTAAGCTGTGGTGTGGTGGATGAGTATAGATCACTGTAGAATTTTTCCGTGATTTCCTTGATCTCCTTGATGTTACTTGTCGGGTTACCACTGGTATCCTTCAGGGTGTTTAAGTCGTTTCCTCCACTGTTTCGCTGGAACACTTTGAAACCCCGATTTTTCTCTATGAGCTCTTGGATTTCAAGAGTGTTCTTTTTACGGATTTCACGCCTGAGAGTCTTGTGAATTTTCCTATTGAGCTCACGGTGTGCATCGCTGTTGAAGTCATCGGCCGCTATCTTACGTCGTTCTTGCATCATGTTCTTCACGTTTTCTGGAAACCATGATGAAGATTTTGTTACTCTTACGAAATGCTTCTTTGCTGTATCAGTCAAGATCTTTGTAAATCGGCTGTATTTCGCTTGGAGGTCATCCTCGCAATGTTCAATCGCTGTTCTTTCCAAGGATCCTTCAAGAGATTTCTCAAACCTTTCGTTGGAGCCCTCCGGGATATACAGCTTTCCAAGCTTTTTCCGTACGAGTTTGGCTCTTTCCAACTTCGTGTTCAACATGATCGTTCCTCGGACAAGTCTGTGGTCACTACCTGTTTGGAAACGATTGAGCACTGTGACGTCAGTGAAAATGTGCCTGTTGTTGGAGATAATGAAATCTATCTCATTTTTCGTATTTCCTCCCGGGCTTACCCAAGTCCATTTTCTTTTGGGCTTCTTCTGGAAGTACGAATTCATGGCAAATAGGTTGTTTGCTGCAAGATAGTTTAGCAGTGTTTCTCCACGGGTGTTCCGATTGCCTACTCCGTGAGGACCCATGCAGGCTTCCGACTCCCGTCTTGTACCAATCCTAGCATTGAAATCACCCATGATTATAACGTAATGGGAGCGTCCTTTTCTCATCGCTTTGGATATGTCTTCAAAGAACGCCTCTACGTCTTCGTCACTATGTGAGCTAGTTGGTGCGTACACCTGGATGATTTTAAGAGAATACTTCTTGTTAATTTGTATGACAGAATAGGCCACGCGAGATGATATGCTGCAAAGTTAAGTTACGTGCTCCACAAGGTTGCGTCTTATTATAAAGCCCACACCGCCATACGAAGAGTCTTCCTCACCTCTGTAGTAAAACAAATCACCTGACCGAAGTCTCATGGTACCTTCTCCCTTTCGTCTGGTTTCACTCAGTCCAACTATATCGTAGTTTATATGTCCTAGTTCTTTCTGTAACTCCTCTAATCTTGCTTCATCTCTTAGAGTTCTCGTATTGTATGTCGCCAGGGTCAGTTTGGTTTGGCAGCCGTATCGTACCCAGGGATTCTTCGCACCCCCTGCCCCGCCGTTACCGCAACCGCTGCCGTAGCTCGGGATAGCGGGGCTGCTGGGGAGTGGGGGCCGTGGTAAGGTTGTACTATTCATGATTTTCATTGGAGGTATTTAGCCCGATACCCGCCCCGTCGGCCACACGTCTTGGCGAGCTCCACACTTTCAGAAAATATTTCCATTTTCTAGGCTTGTGGCAGCCTCCTCTAATCGGGTTACTTAACCGCCGCCCGATGCTCGGCGTTGTCTTTCGATTGGCACCACCCAGGGGGCACGTGTAGGGACTCTCAGGGTTACTACCTACGGACGTGAAACACGGTCACCCCCCAAGCTTCATTCTATAGTATGTAACACTTTAAGATGTTGTTAATTACCGACGAGACTTTATTTCTAGGTATATTAAAAATCTTTAAGTTTGAGGATATGAATATTTTCATGATGTAAATATTATAAATAGTTGTATATACAGGTGTTATAATAATAATAATAATAATCTTTGTTTCAGAGTACCAGGACTCCATAGTTTTGTTAGTTACATCCTTACAGCTATATTAGTTACACACATAAAACTACATTAAATTAAAATACATTATATAAAACAAATACAATCATACTTAGTCTAGATCGAGTGCTACCCCTTTAATCTGCTCAACCCAGTGCTTGAATATAGAGCAGTCATATTTTTGAGCAATGACGCTTAGAACGCCGTTGGTGCTTTTCCTGATTCGTCCCATCAGAGATGCAATCCTCTTTCTTAGAATTGCTGGGAACCCATCGGTTCGGGCTTCGCAGAACATACCAGAGGCACTGCATCTCCTGGACAAGCCCAACAGCATTCTAAACGCATTGTTGTATTGAACTTTCAGGGCGCTGATTGCTCGTTATACTTAAGCTCCTTAGGCTACGTAAATGTTTCAGGTTTACATGTTGAATAATGTGCACTCGACTCATTAACGTAGTCTGGGGCAGTGAGCGTCATCGGGAGGCACATACAGCGCACCGCGACCTCTCCGGCCGCAGACTGAAGAGATTGAAGCTCATGCAGATCCAATCGAATGGTTCAGGGATGTTAGTGCTAAATGCTAATGTAGATCGGACATTTATTATAAGGATTTTTTTTAAACGAAAAATAGGTGGTATTTTAAAGAATTAATGAACCTGCGACGTATAAAGCGATAAACATTAAAAAAGCTTTCAAAACTTTCGTTTTCATATTACTTATGTGTTATTTTGAAAATTCTTTTGAATGTGTCTTAAAACTTGTTACGTTAATTAATTTAATTGAACGTTGGGAAAATGAATTGAATAAAGAAATCAAGGGTTTGTCATTGAGTTTAGAGGGTGAAAGGGGATAAACCTGTGCCACAAAGTTTTTCTCTTTCCATATATTAAGCTAGTCAAATTCATTCTATAGTATGAAACACTTTAAGATGTTGTTAATTACCAACGAGACTTTATTTGTAGGTATATTGATTTTCGTTAAGTTTGAGGATATGAATATTTTCGTGATGTAAATATTTTTAATAGTTGTATATACAGGTGTTATACTTGAGCTCCTTAGGCTACGTAAATGTTTCAGGTTTACATGTTGAATAATGTTCATCTGATTCATTAACGAAGTCCGGGCAGTGAGGGTCATCGGGAGGCACATACAGCGCACCGCGACCTCTCCGGCCGCAGACTGAAGAGATTGAAGCTCATGCAGATCCAATCGAATAGTTCAGGGATGTTAGTGCTAATATAGATCGAACAAAATATTAAAAAGAACTTTTTTCACGCAAAATAGGTGCAATAATTGTATTCTAAATATGTGTTCATTTTACTGACAGTAGGTACCATATTTGTTCACATATGCTATTTTTGAAAATTCTGCTAAATGTTAATTAAAACTGGTTGTTTATTTATTTCGATGTTTTCAACAGTGTTCGTTGGGAAAATTAATTGAATAAAAGAGTCAAGTTTTTGTCATTGAGCTTAAAGGGTGAAAGGGGATAAACTTGTGCAACAAAGTTTTTCTCTTTCCATATATTAAGCTAGTCAAATTCATTCTATAGTATGAAACACTTTAAGATGTTGTTAATTACCAACGAGACTTTATTTGTAGGTATATTGATTATCGTTAAGTTTGAGGATATGAATATTTTCGTGATGTATGTAAATATTTTTAATAGTTGTATATACAGGTGTTATACTTGAGCTCCTTAGGCTACGTAAATGTTTCAGGTTTACATGTTGAATAATGTGCACTCGACTCATTAACGTAGTCTCGGGCAGTGAGCGTCATCGGGAGGCACATACAGCGCACCGCGACCTCTCCGGCCGCAGACTGAAGAGATTGAAGCTCATGCAGATCCAATCGAATGGTTCAGGGATGTTAGTGCTAATGTAGATCGAACATATATTAAAAGGAACTTTTTTTTACGCACAATAGGTGCAATAATGTATTCTAAATGTGTTCATTTTACTGAGAGTAACAGATTTGTTCATATATGCTCTTTTAGAAAATTCTTCTGAATGTTTGTTAAAACTGGTTGTTTATTTATTTCGATGGTTTCAACAGTGTTCGTTGGGAAAATTAATTGAAAAAAACCGGGCAAGAGCATGTCGGACCATGCTCAGTGTAGGGTTCCGAAGCCGTATAACGACAAACACAAAAAACTATCTCAAAAATCAACATGTATGAACCAATTTTCTATTTAGTTATTTGGCGCTGTCTTAGATGATTTTTAGTAGGTAAGTATAAACCCGTTAGTCGCCTGTATCTCAGGAACTAATTAAGTCTACTTATTGTTAGTAATGATTCTTTTTCTTATAAATTCGTATATAATATCTCAAACAAGAGCCAAGCTTTTAAGTGTGAGATCAGTATACCTATGTAGGTAGTTAGGTATCTAAACTGCTTCAAACCGACTTTAAATTACAATAAAAGTTGAATCTTTTATATAGTAAGTAATTAATAGAAATTGAAAAAAAAGCAAGGGCCAGTAAATAGAATTTTAAGTTTTCCAAACGATACTCGACTCAAATCAATAATCTAATCGATTATTTGTAAACTTTCAGATCGCAAATCGCAAACTTCTAGGTAGCATTCCGGGGCACGTCCGAACAGCATCTAGGGGCTCGCGCTTATGAGCGCGGCTGTCGCTCGATCTGTTACTTGGACAGACTCCCCCCGCGCGTCCTGCACGCCCCGTTAACAATTTTTTCTATCAAAGTTATCATAGGCGATTTTGATAGGTATAAACACTTTAGTCGCCTGTATCTCAGGAACTAATCTTGTCTACTTAGCCGTGATAGTTTTCCTTTAAAATTCATTATATGCGCTTTCGTTGAAGATTTTTTCAGATTTATAGTATTTGTAGTTTTGGCTGTAGGGGGGGGGGACACTTGACTCTAACAAAAAATAGCGCTTTAAAGCTTAATATTTCATAAACGGATCCCTTAATCGAAAAATTGTTAGCATAAACCCGCAATATTTTTGAAAGACCTATCCAACGACACCTTACACTATGGGGTAGGCAAGAAAAAAAAAGGCATCCCCACGTTACGTGTAGGGGAGGTGCATTAAAAAAAAAAAAAAAAAAAATTATTTTACCACTTTGTTGGCGTGACTAATATGTATATTCATGCCAAATTACAGCTTTCTAGTACTATGAGTCTCTGAGCTAGACTGGGGACGGACGGACGGACGGGCATGGCGAAACTATAAGGGTTCCTAGTTTGACTACGGAACCCTAAAAAGAGTCAAGTTTTTGTCACTGAGCTTGGAGGTTGAAAGGGGATAAACCTGTGCTACAAAGTTTTTCTCTTTCCATATATTAAGGTAATCAGTTTTATTCTATAGTATGTAACTCTTTAAGATGTTGTTACTTACCGACAAGACTTTATTTGTAGGTATATTGAACATTTTTAAGTTTGAGGATATGAATATTTTCGTGATGTAAATATTTTTAATAGTTGTATTTACAGGTGTTACTTAAGCTCCTTGGGCTACGTAAATGTTTCAGGTTTACATGTTGAATAATGTTCATGTGATTGATTCATTAACGTAGTCTCGGGCAGTGAGGGTCATCGGGAGGCACATACAGCGCACCGCGACCTCTCCGGCCGCAGACTGAAGAGATTGAAGCTCATGCAGATCCAATCGAATGGTTCAGGGATGTTAGTGCTAATGTAGATCGAACATATATTAAAAGGAACTTTTTTTTACGCACAATAGGTGCAATAATGTATTCTAAATGTGTTCATTTTACTGAGAGTAACAGATTTGTTCCTATATGCTCGTTTAGAAAATTCTTCTGAATGTTTGTTAAAACTGGTTGTTTATTTATTTCGATGTTTTCAACAGTGTTCGTTGGGAAAATTAATTGAAAAAAACCGGGCAAGAGCATGTCGGACCATGCTCAGTGTAGGGTTCCGAAGCCGTAACGACAAACACAAAAAACTATGTCAAAAATCAACATATATGAACCAATTTTCTATTTAGTTATTTGGCGCTGTCTTAGATGATTTTTAGTAGGTAAGTATAAACCCGTTAGTCGCCTGTATCTCAGGAACTCATTAAGTCTACTTATTGTTAGTAATGATTCTTTTTCTTATAAATTCGTATATAATATCTCAAACAAGAGCCAAGCTTTTAAGTGTGAGATCAGTATACCTATGTAGGTAGTTAGGAATCTAAACTGCTTCAAACCGACTTTAAATAACAATAAAAGTTTAAACTTTTATAAAGTAATTAATAGAAATTGAAAAAAAAACAAGGGCCAGTAAATAGAATTTTAAGTTTTCCAAACGATACTCGACTCAAATCAATAATCTAATCGATTATTTGTAAACTTTCAGATCGCAAATCGCAAACTTGTAGGTAGCATTCCGGGGCACGTCCGAACAGCATCTAGGGGCTCGCGCTTATGAGCGCGGCTGTCGCTCGATTTGTTACTTGGACAGACTCCCCCCGCGCGTCCTGCACGCCCCGTTAACAATTTTTTCTATCAAAGTTATCATAGGCGATTTTGATAGGTATAAACACTGTAGGGTGAGGGCTAGGAGCTAAGTGAAAACACTGTGTATCGAAAGAAGGATGATTTATTACTGCTCGATTATACATTGGAGACGACTATATATGCTTACTACTTATATCTATATAACTATATCTAATACTACATGACACCACTCACGGTGTTTTTAAAAAAAAAAACACACAAAAGTGTAGTTTTTTTTTTTTTTTTTTTTTTTAGGTAGATAGATAGTAGGTAGGGTTAGTACTTAGATAGGTAGTAACTTATTCTAAACTCTTATAATATGAAATATTTATTTAGTAAATAAAAATATTGAATAAAATCTAATTCAATAAAACTAGAATGTATAATGTTGTAAACTTATGCTAATAACAATTTTTTTTTTTTTTTTAACGGAAGTGTTTGTTTGCTAGTTACATTTGTTATTTTTAAAGTTTAACCTAAATATATCTAAACATGTTACATAATAAATGGTTTTGTACGGTTTTTATGCACAATATCTTCTTTACCATTCTTTAGTATTTTAACATTGCATCCTAAATCCTCTAACACTAAATCTCATGTAGGGTGTGGGCTCGGTCGTCAGCATGTTTACGTTGCTATGAGCGTGAGCGCCACGACCACGGAAAGTGCTAAATCTACTGCGGAATGTACTGGAATTACCGCGTGATCGGTGTCCACGGCCGCCTCTAGAATTACCTCTTGTGCTGGTATATTGTTGTTGAGGAATGCGACGGTACGAATGTTGTTGCTGGCCTCTGGCAAAGTTTTTTTGCCGAAAGCCCCTCGATCCCTAACTCTGTCCCCTGAAGTACCTGTTAAAGGGTCTTTGTGAATGGTACATACCCATGACCTCTGCGTGATTTATCCCTGACGTAGATGGTCTTGATACCTCTTCGTCCTTGGCTGCTTGTACTGCGTCTTTCAAGCTGCTGTAGTTGCGGGCTGCGATGATTGTTCCTAACCTTGGACTTTTTAATCCATCTGAAAATCGTTTGATTGACATTTTCTCATTAAGGGGTTTAAGCACACTATAGTTGGCCAAATTCCCGTCCGCCTGTGCTATCGTTAATTCGGAGAACAACTTTTCGATCTCTGCTCCGTACTGGTCTATTGAACGCCAACCTTGTGTTGTGTTTTGAAGTTGGTTTGAATAGCCGTACATGACTTCTTTGGGAGAAGCGTATCCCTTAGATCCTTTATGAGATCGTCCACAGACGGATATGTGCTAGACATGCGTAATTTTGCATTTTCTGTCAATCGACCTTTTATAACAAATTTGATGAGAAGTTTTTTACCCTCCTCTTTTAGCATATTCGAGTACATATCGACTGTGTCAATTAACCTCTTAGTAGTCTCCTCACTACCGTCCATTAAAGGAATCAAGCCACATGCCGTTTTTAAATCGAAATCCATGATAGAATCTTCTATTTCAGATGCGTCACTATAATCACTATCGTTTCCCTCTGATTCTGGCTTAGTACATAATGTTAGAATGTCATTATATAATTTTCTTATGCTTATTAAAATTTCATTTGTACTTTCTGATTCTCTCAGTGTTTTATCTCTTTGTATAATGTCATTACATGTGTCAAAAAATATTTTTGCGCTTCCTAATTTATTTTTTACAACATTACCTTCAAATGACATGATGACAACACTTTAGTCGCCTGTATCTCAGGAACTAATCTTGTCTACTTAGCCGTGATAGTTTTCCTTTAAAATTCGTTATATGCGCTTTCGTTGAAGATTTTTTTTAGATTTTTAGTATTTGTAGTTTTGGCTGTAGGGGGGGGGGGGGGGGGACACTTGACTCTAACAAAAAATAGCGCTTTAAAGCTTAATATTTCATAAACGGATCCCTTAATCGAAAAATTGTTTCCATAAACCCGCAATATTTTTGAAAGACCTATCCAACGACACCCCACACTATGGGGTAGGCAAGAAAAAAAAAGGCATCCCCACGTTACGTGTAGGGGAGGTGCATTAAAAAAAAAAAAAAAAAAAATATTTTACCACTTTGTTGGCGTGACTAATATGTATATTCATGCCAAATTACAGCTTTCTAGTACTATGAGTCTCTGAGCTAGACTGGGGACGGACGGACGGACGGGCATGGCGAAACTATAAGGGTTCCTAGTTTGACTACGGAACCCTAAAAAGAGTCAAGTTTTTGTCACTGAGCTTGGAGGTTGAAAGGGGATAAACCTGTGCTACAAAGTTTTTCTCTTTCCATATATTAAGGTAGTCAGTTTTATTCTATAGTATGTAACTCTTTAAGATGTTGGTACTTACCGACAAGACTTTATTTGTAGGTATATTGAACATTTTTAAGTTTGAGGATATGAATATTTTCGTGATGTAAATATTTTGAATAGTTGTATTTACAGGTGTTACTTAAGCTCCTTGGGCTACGTAAATGTTTCAGGTTTACATGTTGAATAATGTTCATGTGATTGATTCATTAACGTAGTCTCGGGCAGTGAGGGTCATCGGGAGGCACATACAGCGCACCGCGACCTCTCCGGCCGCAGACTGAAGAGATTGAAGCTCATGCAGATCCAATCGAATGGTTCAGGGATGTTAGTGCTAATGTAGATCGAACATATATTAAAAGGAACTTTTTTTTACGCACAATAGGTGCTATAATGTATTCTAAATGTGTTCATTTTACTGAGAGTAACAGATTTGTTCATATATGCTCTTTTAGAAAATTCTTCTGAATGTTTGTTAAAACTGGTTGTTTATTTATTTCGATGTTTTCAACAGTGTTCGTTGGGAAAATTAATTGAAAAAAACCGGGCAAGAGCATGTCGGACCATGCTCAGTGTAGGGTTCCGAAGCCGTATAACGACAAACACAAAAAACTATCTCAAAAATCAACATGTATGAACCAATTTTCTATTTAGTTATTTGGCGCTGTCTTAGATGATTTTTAGTAGGTAAGTATAAACCCGTTAGTCGCCTGTATATCAGGAACTAATTAAGTCTACTTATTGTTAGTAATGATTCTTTTTCTTATAAATTCGTATATAATATCTCAAACAAGAGCCAAGCTTTTAAGTGTGAGATCAGTATACCTATGTAGGTAGTTAGGTATCTAAACTGCTTCAAACCGACTTTAAATTACAATAAAAGTTGAATCTTTTATATAGTAATTAATAGAAATTGAAAAAAAAACAAGGGCCAGTAAATAGAATTTTAAGTTTTCCAAACGATACTCGACTCAAATCAATAATCTAATCGATTATTTGTAAACTTTCAGATCGCAAATCGCAAACTTCTAGGTAGCATTCCGGGGCACGTCCGAACAGCATCTAGGGGCTCGCGCTTATGAGCGCGGCTGTCGCTCGATTTGTTACTTGGACAGACTCCCCCCGCGCGTCCTGCACGCCCCGTTAACAATTTTTTCTATCAAAGTTATCATAGGCGATTTTGATAGGTATAAACACTTTAGTCGCCTGTATCTCAGGAACTAATCTTGTCTACTTAGCCGTGATAGTTTTCCCTTAAAATTCGTTATATGCGCTTTCGTTGAAGATTTTTTTCAGATTTTTAGTATTTGTAGTTTTGGCTGTAGGGGGGACACTTGACTCTAACAAAAAATAGCGCTTTAAAGCTTAATATTTCATAAACGGATCCCTTAATCGAAAAATTGTTTGCATAAACCCGCAATATTTTTGAAAGACCTATCCAACGACACCCCACACTAAGGGGTAGGCAAGAAAAAAAAAAGGCATCCGCACGTTACGAGTAGGGGAGGTGCATTAAAAAAAAAAAAAAAAAAATATTTTACCACTTTGTTGGCGTGACTAATATGTATATTCATGCCAAATTACAGCTTTCTAGTACTATGAGTCTCTGAGCTAGACTGGGGACGGACGGACGGACGGACATGGCGAAACTATAAGGGTTCCTAGTTTGACGACGGAACCCTATAAAGAGTCAAGTTTTTGTCACTGAGCTTGGAGGTTGAAAGGGGATAAACCTGTGCTACAAAGTTTTTCTCTTTCCATATATTAAGGTAGTCAGTTTTATTCTATTAACTCTTTAAGATGTTGTTACTTACCGACAAGACTTTATTTGTAGTTATATTGAACATTTTTAAGTTTGAGGATATGAATATTTTCGTTATGTAAATATTTTTAATAGTTGTATTTACAGGTGTTACTTAAGCTCCTTAGGCTACGTAAATGTTTCAGGTTTACATGTTGAATAATGTTCATGTGATTCATTAACGTAGTCTCGGGCAGTGAGCGTCATCGGGAGGCACATACAGCGCACCGCGACCTCTCCGGCCGCAGACTGAAGAGATTGAAGCTCATGCAGATCCAATCGAATGGTTCAGGGATGTTAGTGCTAATGTAGATCGAACATATATTAAAAGGAACTTTTTTCACGCAAAATAGGTGCAATAATGTATTGTAAATATTTTCATTTTACTGACACTAAAAAATATTGGTTCACATATGCTCATTTTGAAAAAAAACCTAAAATTTGTTAAAATTGGTTCTTGATTTATTTCGATGTTTTCAAAAGTGTTTCAATATTGTTAAAAGTTGTAGGTATATACAGGTGTCACTTAAGCTCCTTAGACTACGTAAATGTTTTAGGTTTACTTGTTGAATAATGTTATCTTAATCCATTAACGAAGTCTCGGGCAGTGAACGTCATCGGGAGGCATATACAGCGCACCGCGACCTCTCCGGCCACAGATTGGAAAGATTGAAGCTCATGCTTGATGCAAGATTGAAGTTCAGGGATGTTAGTGCTAATGTTGATCGAACATAATATATTAAAAGGAACTTTTTTCACCACAAAATAGGTGCAATAATGTATTCTAAATGTGTTAATTTTACTGACCGTAACAGATTTGTTCATATATGCTCTTTTTGTAAATTCTTCTGAATGTTTATTAAAACTGGTTGTTTATTTATTTCGATGTTTTCAACAGTGTTCGTTGGGAAAATTTATTGAATAAAGGAGTCAAGTTTCTGTCATTGAGCTTAGAGGGTGAAAGGGGATAAATCTGTGCAACAAAGTTTTTCTCTTTCCAAAGACATTCTTGGGCAAAATTTTCGGAACACTAATTACTACTCAGTTACCACCAGTTGCAGAGTACAGGCCCTTTTTTTTAATCGGTCTTTCAGTGACAGACCTTGTGTTGACGAGAAATCTGTGTAAATGTATGGGATTTATATATTTAATATCTGCACTATACCATCTTTAGCGATCACTGAAAGCATCATGCTCCGCCTCGCAGGTCAGATCTTTTAAGGTATTTCACGTTACTTCAGGCTCCAAGTAGAATAGTCTCAGGCGAAGTTTGGAAGTTATATCGATTTGAACACAATAAACTATTTTATTATTTGGTAAGGTCAACTTCAATAAAACAACGTATCCTTGTAAAGTCACGTTTTATTAGGACCACAATAAACACAATTTTAATTCAACATGATGACATTACGAGCATTGATTATAATGTAGTCAACTGATATTATTGATTTGCATATTTAAAAATCTTAAAATTATATATTATCCACGTCTACAAAGCACATACAATGTGGCCAAGTCGTCGACGAGGCCAGTTGAAAACAGTTTCCACTATTAAGATCTACCTACAGAGGGGTTATTATGAAATGGATTTGCAATTTATTTTACGGCGAGCGTAAAGGACAGAGCTATAGCAGTTATATAGCTCTGTCCTTTTCTCTCAGCGTAAACTGAACTACATAGCTATGTCATAATAACCCCCCAGATCATGTAGGTACTCTACCTACCTACGAAGAGAAATGGTCTCCCCCTGATTCAAAAGTCAATTTGCTCGTGTGATTCACGTACAGCTAGCATACGTATAACATAAATAAAGTAAGAAATTACTCCCCTAAACTATGACTATTCACTTGATAGTCCGATAGTTGGACTTCTTTTAACAATGATATCAACTAAAATTGAACAAGCGATTGCTCCATTAATATTTTTTAATGACAGCAGTGATCCGAACAATACATATTTAATCAAAAATTAACTATCTTACTCACAACTAATACTGATTCAATTAAACAAACAATATCAGATAGATACAATTGATCACAACTTCAATTCACAAACTTCTTTATAAATTTAGTACAAAAGGAAAACTTATTGATATATAAATAGGTTGCCTGCCTATGCAAAAGAATCTTCCAAAAAGTTATTACCATAAAATAATTGTTTTAAAAATCTATTTTGGTCTTAACTTAGCACCCAGCGAGGCCTTGCGAGCCAACGTTCTTTCCTTAGCCTAACCATAGCACGAGCGAAGAAAGCCGTCTCCATGGAATGATGTAGTCGTCTACTTATACACGCCACACGCCTTAAGTCTTACGGTTTTTGGGTGTGATATTGCCAGCCAAGAATACGCGCACTGGTAAACAAAGTTAACACGTCCTCTGGGATTGCCATAAGCCAGCTAAATATTTAATTTTACAGCTTGACAACTCGGCAACATGATAAAGTTAGTTTTGCGCTCGAGAATATTGTAGTTCCAACACCTTACATACAGAGACAGCTTACTTGCAAACTAAGGCCTAAATAGCGAAAAGTTCCGAGCGGCGCTGAAATTTAATGTCAGGTCGACCGACTAGTGAACGTTAAATAAAATTTATACCTACACACTTGTAATAAAAATTGAATACTTAAGTAATTATAATGTTTTTGTTATACTGACACATCAAATGTGATGATCTCGAGATCGAGTGGATAAAATGTTTTAGTAAACGTAATAACTAAGAAACATACATGTTTATAATATATAGGTTAGGCATAGCAAAAGCAAATTTATTCAATATCCTGGTATATCTACGTCCCTCGCGCCATCCAGATATGTACACTTACATTTTGGGTTACCAGTTTGGGTTTACCCGAGGTCGATCAACAATTGATGCGGCTTCTGTGCTCATTAAATATATATATAACAGTTGGGAGAAATCTTGTGATGCAGTAGGAATATTTTGTGATCTTTCTAAAGCTTTCGATTGCGTGGATCATTCGACCCTAATTTTAAAATTAAAACATTATGGATTGTCCAATAAAGCTTCAAGTCTCATGTCTTCTTATCTAAGTGATAGAACTCAAACAGTTGTTGTAAACAAAACGCAATCTGTTGGAGCTACAGTGAAATTAGGTGTGCCGCAAGGCTCAATTTTAGGCCCTTTTTTATTTCTGGTTTATATAAATGACTTACCACCAACAGTAGATAAACTTTGTGAGATTGTACTTTTTGCTGATGATACTTCATTAATTTTCAAAGTAGATAGAAAGTCCATTGACTACAGTAGGATAAACGCCACACTAGTTAAAGTACTTAATTGGTTTACTAGTAACAATTTACTACTAAATGCTAAAAAAACTAAATGTGTTAGGTTCGCTTTGCCTAATGTTAAACCGGTAGATTCTAGTATTTTTCTAAATGACGAGTGTCTGCAAATGGTAGATAAGGCAGTTTTTCTAGGCATAACCATAGATAAAAATTTGCAATGGAGTCCCCATATAGCGGTACTGGCAGGTAAACTAAGTTCGGCAGCTTACGCGGTTAGGAAAATTAGACAACTAACTAATGTTGAGACAGCTCGCATAGTTTATTATAGTTATTTCCATAGTGTGATGTCGTACGGTATTCTGGTTTGGGGTAAGGCAGCTGAAATACAAAGTATATTTGTCTTACAAAAAAGGGCTATTCGTTCTATTTATAACTTAAATTCCCGTTACTCCTTAAGAGAACTTTTTAAAGAAATTCACATCTTAACTGTAGCGTCTCAATTTATTTATGAGAATATTATTTATGTTATTAAAAATTTAAATTCTTTCACCAAAAATTCCGATGTACATAATCTAAATACAAGAAATAAAAATAAAATTGTTATCCGAAAATTCCGCGTCCGTAAAGTATATAAATCATTTGTTGGTCAATGCATTCATTTCTATAACAAATTACCTGACGAAGCTTTAACATTACCCTTTCCAGCACTTAAAAATTACTTAAAAAAGTCGTTAATATCTAAAGCGTACTATAGGGTTGAGGACTATCTAACAGATAAAAATGCTTGGCCTAAACCCGAAACTTAGTCATTAATAATTTGTAAAATTGCAAAGTTGTTTGTCTAGGGGACACCGTTGATGTGGGAAAGCATATCAAACTTTTATTTGGTTGTCCTGTGTTTTTTTTTTTTTCCTCTCCTCTCTTCCCCCTCTTGTCTCTCTCGTAATATTTTTGACATGTTTTCCTGCTGAACTACGCATGCTATTTGCTATTTGATATTATATTTAATCTAATATTTATTGCTTTATATAATGCTAGATTAAGTACTACCATTGTAACATGTTTAAAAATGACTGACTGCTGAGTTTCTTGCGGCGTTTCTTCTCGGCAGTGGTCTCCTCTTGGGAAGCGCTGGTAGATTCATGACGTGTAAAAGTGCCCGTGCGGCCTACTTACTGAATAAATATCTTTTATCTTTTTTTATCTTTTTTATTTACTCTTTGGTTCCGTTGTAAACCCTTAAAGTTATCAATTTGTGATTACATCCTTACTGCAAACTATGAACCGAAAACCCAAGTGCTGGTAGTAATACTCGGGCATCACGTCGCTGCGATGGCTTCTGCGTTAAGACTGTGCCCAGCGTACGCCGGATGTACAGTGGCGCCATCATTACTATTATTGTGGTTTCTAATAAAGTAATGCAGTTTCTTGAAATCGGACGGTGCTTTTTTATACAACTTATAGGATATACCACAGAGATTAATAACAATTGACCTTCTAGTTTTCAACTTAACGGAAAAAAGTGCCAAAAGGGTAATTGTTATTCAAGTTGGTTACGTATCCCAAAAATTTTGTTTTTACTTGCGCTACAAATAAACATCCTCCGATTCCAGGGAAATCCTTTAGTTAATTAGAAAACACAATAATAGTAATGAGGGCGCCACTGGACGGTCGACGTTTGCTCGGTGCAGTCTTAATAACGTGCATACAAAAATGACGAAGTATTGCTACAAGTATACGGACTTCGAGACATAATAATGCGCTTTACAGCTTTGCTGTTGCTTGAACATTACTCGCTGGTATATTAAAACTATTCGATACAAAATGATTTACGTAAGCAAAACTATTACTTACATTAAAATTAAAAACAATATTCTAAAATAATTTAACGTTCATTTTCAATCGCATTCGTAATGTTAAAACTCAAATGGTTTTTAAAGCTTTGTTTAGATAAATGTAAAAATAAAATGGTGAGAAAATCAACACGCCCCAAACTAAATAGTGCTGCTCTGTTTACTAAGGAACTCTCAGTAGTGCATACACTTAAATGAAGATTGAGACCGCCTTGCTACATATTTTAATGTGGAGGTTAGTAATTTTGTCTTACCAGCATTTTTTTAGGATTGAAAGCATTAATGCTAAAGCGACACGTAACTCCGTAAATATTGAACACATGTACAATACGATAAATGATTCGTGCAGATAAAAAAAGAACATGATATGTTACTCTTTACAGCTTCCGTTTTCATTCCAAAGAAAAAAAGTTATGACAGTGTAAAGACAAAAAAAACCATTAAAAATGCTTTTTCTCGAAATGACCCTTTTGGATGTTAGTAGTTTTGCTTTTCCAGTGACGATATGCACACACAAACATTTATAAAAATTTTCATTAACATGATGCCTTAGTATGTAGAAGCGTAAACCCGCCACCATAGCCTCTCTTCGCAGGAAGCGAGCCTAAGGTGCCTGTCCCAAGCCAGGGCAAAGGGTGAGGGCTAGGGCCGCATTGTCATCCTTTAATTGATGGAATTAATTGAAATTTAAAGAAAAAAAATTGTATTTGTATTTTTTATTTAAACAGTATGTTATTAATTAGGGCAACATTGCCAATTAGTCCCTTACTTTTAACAGTCAAGGAAATTCATTCCTAGTCCACATTGAACTGTGTCAAAGCACTGACGTAATCAATCAAAACGTAAGAAACCTGTTATGATCTAGACACGCGGTAGCGTGTCAAAGCCAAGTTCAAGCTAACAGAACTGGCGAGCAGCACCGTGTGTAATATTACACGAACCATTTGGAGCCACTTTTGACACCTTAATAACTCAAAATCTATTTAACATAGAAACATGAAATTTGGTATATGTATTAGAACCCCTTTGAATAACTAAGTAGAATCCGAAATTTCATATATATAGGTAAAACGGTTATTGAAATATTAACGTGTAAAAATCGGCATTTTTATCACCTAACTATTGACTTATTGACTGACCTATAGATCAAAACTTTAACCCAGTTCCAGATGACCTAGAAACTTTAAATTTGGCATCCAGATAGGTAGTTGGGTGAACACAAAGAAAAAAGTCAGAAACTAGTAAATTTTCATCATTATATTATAATTTTTCAATTAATTGGTGAAACTATGAAAACGGGTCACTTTCTATGGAAACTCTATACAAAGTGACCCGTTTTCATTGCTCTTGACTAATAGGAACGCTTACTTATAGTGCCTGTAAGTATTGTAAGAACAATGTAAGAAGAAAATCAGCAATCAAAATTTATGACATCCGGACTTCATATTATGGATTTTAAGGTCTTCACGTGAATATAATTATAATGAGTGGAATACCACCCTTAATTATTTTTTTAATATAGTCACGCGGCAGCGTGTCCAGCCAAGTTCAAAGCCAAAAGGAACTAGCGACCCATTTGGAGCCACTTTTGACTCCTTAATCCATTTGGTATATGTATGTATATGATATATATATATATATATATATATATAGGTAAATCGGTTACTTATTGAGATATTAACGTCTAAAAATCGCCATTTTTATCACTTATAAAAAAGTAAAAAAACGAGGAATTTTGAAGTATTATTTATTATTATTACTTATGTTTGTTACCTCAGAACTCCATCATTTATAAACCGATTTGAAAAAAAACTTTTTTTTCTTGAATATTATGTCTTGAGAAACACAATATTTGGTGAAGTAGAACTGATGATGAAGACCACAGATGGCCACTGGAACAACTACCTAATCAAAAATAAGTATTTATGGGCTGCGATTCGATTACATTAATATCTAGACACGCGGTAGCGTGTCAAGCCAAGTTCAAGCTAACAGAACTGGCGAGCAGCACCGTGTGTAATATTACACGAACCATTTGGAGCCACTTTTGACTCCTTAATAACTCAAAATCTATTTAACATAGAAACATGAAATTTGGTATATGTATTAGAACCCCTTTGAATATTTAACTAGAATCCGAAATTTCATATATATAGGTAAAACGGTTATTGAAATATTAACGTGTAAAAATCGGCATTTTTATCACCTAACTATTGACTTATTGACTGACCGATAGATCAAAACTTTAACCCAGTTCCAGATGACCTAGAAACTTCAAATTTGGCATCCAGGTAGGTAGTTGGGTGAACACAAAGAAAAAAGTCAGAAACTAGTAAATTTTCATCATTTTATTATAATTTTTCTATTAATTGGTGATTCTATGAAAACGGGTCACTTTCTATGGAAACTCTATACAAAGTGACCCGTTTTCATTGCTCTTGACTATTAGGAACACTTACTTTAAAAATAATCAGAAAACGTATAAAAAACTTTGCAGATAATGAATCGGCAATACGCTCTAATATTTCTAACGTTCAAGAAAATGTAGAAAATAGCACAAAAAATAAAATCATACAGCGTAAACGCAGGATGAGAAATTAAATTCATATATAACTTACTCTTGAGTAATGAATAATAATAAAATCTGTACAAAAAGTAATGATATCCCACCAAAAACATAAATGTGAAAAAAGGAGCCAAGTTCAATATTAAGAATAAGCGTGGTTGTCAATTTCGCCGACAAAAGAATTGAGATCTAAATGGGTGCCAAGTTCAGTAGGAAATCCTAAAATAAAATGTTTTCTTAAGAACATACAATTTCTTATTTTTTCTACTACAACAATGTTTGCTATATAAAAGTATAACTTCTTTAATTTGAACACTAACAACACTTTGTTGGCGTGACTAATATGTATATTCATGCCAAATTACAGCTTTCTAGTACTATGAGTCTCTGAGCTAGACTGGGGACGGACGGACGGACGGACATGGCGAAACTATAAGGGTTCCTAGTTTGACGACGGAACCCTATAAAGAGTCAAGTTTTTGTCACTGAGCTTGGAGGTTGAAAGGGGATAAACCTGTGCTACAAAGTTTTTCTCTTTCCATATATTAAGGTAGTCAGTTTTATTCTATTAACTCTTTAAGATGTTGTTACTTACCGACAAGACTTTATTTGTAGTTATATTGAACATTTTTAAGTTTGAGGATATGAATATTTTCGTTATGTAAATATTTTTAATAGTTGTATTTACAGGTGTTACTTAAGCTCCTTAGGCTACGTAAATGTTTCAGGTTTACATGTTGAATAATGTTCATGTGATTCATTAACGTAGTCTCGGGCAGTGAGCGTCATCGGGAGGCACATACAGCGCACCGCGACCTCTCCGGCCGCAGACTGAAGAGATTGAAGCTCATGCAGATCCAATCGAATGGTTCAGGGATGTTAGTGCTAATGTAGATCGAACATATATTAAAAGGAACTTTTTTCACGCAAAATAGGTGCAATAATGTATTGTAAATATTTTCATTTTACTGACACTAAAAAATATTGGTTCACATATGCTCATTTTGAAAAAAAACCTAAAATTTGTTAAAATTGGTTCTTGATTTATTTCGATGTTTTCAAAAGTGTTTCAATATTGTTAAAAGTTGTAGGTATATACAGGTGTCACTTAAGCTCCTTAGACTACGTAAATGTTTTAGGTTTACTTGTTGAATAATGTTATCTTAATCCATTAACGAAGTCTCGGGCAGTGAACGTCATCGGGAGGCATATACAGCGCACCGCGACCTCTCCGGCCACAGATTGGAAAGATTGAAGCTCATGCTTGATGCAAGATTGAAGTTCAGGGATGTTAGTGCTAATGTTGATCGAACATAATATATTAAAAGGAACTTTTTTCACCACAAAATAGGTGCAATAATGTATTCTAAATGTGTTAATTTTACTGACCGTAACAGATTTGTTCATATATGCTCTTTTTGTAAATTCTTCTGAATGTTTATTAAAACTGGTTGTTTATTTATTTCGATGTTTTCAACAGTGTTCGTTGGGAAAATTTATTGAATAAAGGAGTCAAGTTTCTGTCATTGAGCTTAGAGGGTGAAAGGGGATAAATCTGTGCAACAAAGTTTTTCTCTTTCCAAAGACATTCTTGGGCAAAATTTTTGGAACACTAATTACTACTCAGTTACCACCAGTTGCAGAGTACAGGCCCTTTTTTTTAATCGGTCTTTCAGTGACAGACCTTGTGTTGACGAGAAATCTGTGTAAATGTATGGGATTTATATATTTAATATCTGCACTATACCATCTTTAGCGATCACTGAAAGCATCATGCTCCGCCTCGCAGGTCAGATCTTTTAAGGTATTTCACGTTACTTCAGGCTCCAAGTAGAATAGTCTCAGGCGAAGTTTGGAAGTTATATCGATTTGAACACAATAAACTATTTTATTATTTGGTAAGGTCAACTTCAATAAAACAACGTATCCTTGTAAAGTCACGTTTTATTAGGACCACAATAAACACAATTTTAATTCAACATGATGACATTACGAGCATTGATTATAATGTAGTCAACTGATATTATTGAATTTGCATATTTAAAAATCTTAAAATTATATATTATCCACGTCTACAAAGCACATACAATGTGGCCAAGTCGTCGACGAGGCCAGTTGAAAACAGTTTCCACTATTAAGATCTACCTACAGAGGGGTTATTATGAAATGGATTTGCAATTTATTTTACGGCGAGCGTAAAGGACAGAGCTATAGCAGTTATATAGCTCTGTCCTTTTCTCTCAGCGTAAACTGAACTACATAGCTATGTCATAATAACCCCCCAGATCATGTAGGTACTCTACCTACCTACGAAGAGAAATGGTCTCCCCCTGATTCAAAAGTCAATTTGCTCGTGTGATTCACGTACAGCTAGCATATAACATAAATAAAGTAAGAAATTACTCCCCTAAACTATGACTATTCACTTGATAGTCCGATAGTTGGACTTCTTTTAACAATGATATCAACTAAAATTGAACAAGCGATTGCTCCATTAATATTTTTTAATGACAGCAGTGATCCGAACAATACATATTTAATCAAAAATTAACTATCTTACTCACAACTAATACTGATTCAATTAAACAAACAATATCAGATAGATACAATTGATCACAACTTCAATTCACAAACTTCTTTATAAATTTAGTACAAAAGGAAAACTTATTGATATATAAATAGGTTGCCTGCCTATGCAAAAGAATCTTCCAAAAAGTTATTACCATAAAATAATTGTTTTAAAAATCTATTTTGGTCTTAACTTAGCACCCAGCGAGGCCTTGCGAGCCAACGTTCTTTCCTTAGCCTAACCATAGCACGAGCGAAGAAAGCCGTCTCCATGGAATGATGTAGTCGTCTACTTATACACGCCACACGCCTTAAGTCTTACGGTTTTTGGGTGTGATATTGCCAGCCAAGAATACGCGCACTGGTAAACAAAGTTAACACGTCCTCTGGGATTGCCATAAGCCAGCTAAATATTTAATTTTACAGCTTGACAACTCGGCAACATGATAAAGTTAGTTTTGCGCTCGAGAATATTGTAGTTCCAACACCTTACATACAGAGACAGCTTACTTGCAAACTAAGGCCTAAATAGCGAAAAGTTCCGAGCGGCGCTGAAATTTAATGTCAGGTCGACCGACTAGTGAACGTTAAATAAAATTTATACCTACACACTTGTAATAAAAATTGAATACTTAAGTAATTATAATGTTTTTGTTATACTGACACATCAAATGTGATGATCTCGAGATCGAGTGGATAAAATGTTTTAGTAAACGTAATAACTAAGAAACATACATGTTTATAATATATAGGTTAGGCATAGCAAAAGCAAATTTATTCAATATCCTGGTATATCTACGTCCCTCGCGCCATCCAGATATGTACACTTACATTTTGGGTTACCAGTTTGGGTTTACCCGAGGTCGATCAACAATTGATGCGGCTTCTGTGCTCATTAAATATATATATATAACAGTTGGGAGAAATCTTGTGATGCAGTAGGAATATTTTGTGATCTTTCTAAAGCTTTCGATTGCGTGGATCATTCGACCCTAATTTTAAAATTAAAACATTATGGATTGTCCAATAAAGCTTCAAGTCTCATGTCTTCTTATCTAAGTGATAGAACTCAAACAGTTGTTGTAAACAAAACGCAATCTGTTGGAGCTACAGTGAAATTAGGTGTGCCGCAAGGCTCAATTTTAGGCCCTTTTTTATTTCTGGTTTATATAAATGACTTACCACCAACAGTAGATAAACTTTGTGAGATTGTACTTTTTGCTGATGATACTTCATTAATTTTCAAAGTAGATAGAAAGTCCATTGACTACAGTAGGATAAACGCCACACTAGTTAAAGTACTTAATTGGTTTACTAGTAACAATTTACTACTAAATGCTAAAAAAACTAAATGTGTTAGGTTCGCTTTGCCTAATGTTAAACCGGTAGATTCTAGTATTTTTCTAAATGACGAGTGTCTGCAAATGGTAGATAAGGCAGTTTTTCTAGGCATAACCATAGATAAAAATTTGCAATGGAGTCCCCATATAGCGGTACTGGCAGGTAAACTAAGTTCGGCAGCTTACGCGGTTAGGAAAATTAGACAACTAACTAATGTTGAGACAGCTCGCATAGTTTATTATAGTTATTTCCATAGTGTGATGTCGTACGGTATTCTGGTTTGGGGTAAGGCAGCTGAAATACAAAGTATATTTGTCTTACAAAAAAGGGCTATTCGTTCTATTTATAACTTAAATTCCCGTTACTCCTTAAGAGAACTTTTTAAAGAAATTCACATCTTAACTGTAGCGTCCTAATTTATTTATGAGAATATTATTTATGTTATTAAAAATTTAAATTCTTTCACCAAAAATTCCGATGTACATAATCTAAATACAAGAAATAAAAATAAAATTGTTATCCGAAAATTCCGCGTCCGTAAAGTATATAAATCATTTGTTGGTCAATGCATTCATTTCTATAACAAATTACCTGACGAAGCTTTAACATTACCCTTTCCAGCACTTAAAAATTACTTAAAAAAGTCGTTAATATCTAAAGCGTACTATAGGGTTGAGGACTATCTAACAGATAAAAATGCTTGGCCTAAACCCGAAACTTAGTCATTAATAATTTGTAAAATTGCAAAGTTGTTTGTCTAGGGGACACCGTTGATGTGGGAAAGCATATCAAACTTTTATTTGGTTGTCCTGTGTTTTTTTTTTTTTCCTCTCCTCTCTTCCCCCCCTTGTCTCTCTCGTAATATTTTTGACATGTTTTCCTGCTGAACTACGCATGCTATTTGCTATTTGATATTATATTTAATCTAATATTTATTGCTTTATATAATGCTAGATTAAGTACTACCATTGTAACATGTTTAAAAATGACTGACTGCTGAGTTTCTTGCGGCGTTTCTTCTCGGCAGTGGTCTCCTCTTGGGAAGCGCTGGTAGATTCATGACGTGTAAAAGTGCCCGTGCGGCCTACTTACTGAATAAATATCTTTTATCTTTTTTTATCTTTTTTATTTACTCTTTGGTTCCGTTGTAAACCCTTAAAGTTATCAATTTGTGATTACATCCTTACTGCAAACTATGAACCGAAAACCCAAGTGCTGGTAGTAATACTCGGGCATCACGTCGCTGCGATGGCTTCTGCGTTAAGACTGTGCCCAGCGTACGCCGGATGTACAGTGGCGCCATCATTACTATTATTGTGGTTTCTAATAAAGTAATGCAGTTTCTTGAAATCGGACGGTGCTTTTTTATACAACTTATAGGATATACCACAGAGTTTAATAACAATTGACCTTCTAGTTTTCAACTTAACGGAAAAAAGTGCCAAAAGGGTAATTGTTATTCAAGTTGGTTACGTATCCCAAAAATTTTGTTTTTACTTGCGCTACAAATAAACATCCTCCGATTCCAGGGAAATCCTTTAGTTAATTAGAAAACACAATAATAGTAATGAGGGCGCCACTGGACGGTCGACGTTTGCTCGGTGCAGTCTTAATAACGTGCATACAAAAATGACGAAGTATTGCTACAAGTATACGGACTTCGAGACATAATAATGCGCTTTACAGCTTTGCTGTTGCTTGAACATTACTCGCTGGTATATTAAAACTATTCGATACAAAATGATTTACGTAAGCAAAACTATTACTTACATTAAAATTAAAAACAATATTCTAAAATAATTTAACGTTCATTTTCAATCGCATTCGTAATGTTAAAACTCAAATGGTTTTTAAAGCTTTGTTTAGATAAATGTAAAAATAAAATGGTGAGAAAATCAACACGCCCCAAACTAAATAGTGCTGCTCTGTTTACTAAGGAACTCTCAGTAGTGCATACACTTAAATGAAGATTGAGACCGCCTTGCTACATATTTTAATGTGGAGGTTAGTAATTTTGTCTTACCAGCATTTTTTTAGGATTGAAAGCATTAATGCTAAAGCGACACGTAACTCCGTAAATATTGAACACATGTACAATACGATAAATGATTCGTGCAGATAAAAAAAGAACATGATATGTTACTCTTTACAGCTTCCGTTTTCATTCCAAAGAAAAAAAGTTATGACAGTGTAAAGACAAAAAAAACCATTAAAAATGCTTTTTCTCGAAATGACCCTTTTGGATGTTAGTAGTTTTGCTTTTCCAGTGACGATATGCACACACAAACATTTATAAAAATTTTCATTAACATGATGCCTTAGTATGTAGAAGCGTAAACCCGCCACCATAGCCTCTCTTCGCAGGAAGCGAGCCTAAGGTGCCTGTCCCAAGCCAGGGCAAAGGGTGAGGGCTAGGGCCGCATTGTCATCCTTTAATTGATGGAATTAATTGAAATTTAAAGAAAAAAAATTGTATTTGTATTTTTTATTTAAACAGTATGTTATTAATTAGGGCAACATTGCCAATTAGTCCCTTACTTTTAACAGTCAAGGAAATTCATTCCTAGTCCACATTGAACTGTGTCAAAGCACTGACGTAATCAATCAAAACGTAAGAAACCTGTTATGATCTAGACACGCGGTAGCGTGTCAAAGCCAAGTTCAAGCTAACAGAACTGGCGAGCAGCACCGTGTGTAATATTACACGAACCATTTGGAGCCACTTTTGACACCTTAATAACTCAAAATCTATTTAACATAGAAACATGAAATTTGGTATATGTATTAGAACCCCTTTGAATAACTAAGTAGAATCCGAAATTTCATATATATAGGTAAAACGGTTATTGAAATATTAACGTGTAAAAATCGGCATTTTTATCACCTAACTATTGACTTATTGACTGACCTATAGATCAAAACTTTAACCCAGTTCCAGATGACCTAGAAACTTTAAATTTGGCATCCAGATAGGTAGTTGGGTGAACACAAAGAAAAAAGTCAGAAACTAGTAAATTTTCATCATTATATTATAATTTTTCTATTAATTGGTGAAACTATGAAAACGGGTCACTTTCTATGGAAACTCTATACAAAGTGACCCGTTTTCATTGCTCTTGACTAATAGGAACGCTTACTTATAGTGCCTGTAAGTATTGTAAGAACAATGTAAGAAGAAAATCAGCAATCAAAATTTATGACATCCGGACTTCATATTATGGATTTTAAGGTCTTCACGTGAATATAATTATAATGAGTGGAATACCACCCTTAATTATTTTTTTAATATAGTCACGCGGCAGCGTGTCCAGCCAAGTTCAAAGCCAAAAGGAACTAGCGACCCATTTGGAGCCACTTTTGACTCCTTAATCCATTTGGTATATGTATGTATATGATATATATATATATATATATATATATATATATATATATATATATATATATATATAGGTAAATCGGTTACTTATTGAGATATTAACGTCTAAAAATCGCCATTTTTATCACTTATAAAAAAGTAAAAAAACGAGGAATTTTGAAGTATTATTTATTATTATTACTTATGTTTGTTACCTCAGAACTCCATCATTTATAAACCGATTTGAAAAAAAACTTTTTTTTCTTGAATATTATGTCTTGAGAAACACAATATTTGGTGAAGTAGAACTGATGATGAAGACCACAGATGGCCACTGGAACAACTACCTAATCAAAAATAAGTATTTATGGGCTGCGATTCGATTACATTAATATCTAGACACGCGGTAGCGTGTCAAGCCAAGTTCAAGCTAACAGAACTGGCGAGCAGCACCGTGTGTAATATTACACGAACCATTTGGAGCCACTTTTGACTCCTTAATAACTCAAAATCTATTTAACATAGAAACATGAAATTTGGTATATGTATTAGAACCCCTTTGAATATTTAACTAGAATCCGAAATTTCATATATATAGGTAAAACGGTTATTGAAATATTAACGTGTAAAAATCGGCATTTTTATCACCTAACTATTGACTTATTGACTGACCGATAGATCAAAACTTTAACCCAGTTCCAGATGACCTAGAAACTTCAAATTTGGCATCCAGGTAGGTAGTTGGGTGAACACAAAGAAAAAAGTCAGAAACTAGTAAATTTTCATCATTTTATTATAATTTTTCTATTAATTGGTGATTCTATGAAAACGGGTCACTTTCTATGGAAACTCTATACAAAGTGACCCGTTTTCATTGCTCTTGACTATTAGGAACACTTACTTTAAAAATAATCAGAAAACGTATAAAAAACTTTGCAGATAATGAATCGGCAATACGCTCTAATATTTCTAACGTTCAAGAAAATGTAGAAAATAGCACAAAAAATAAAATCATACAGCGTAAACGCAGGATGAGAAATTAAATTCATATATAACTTACTCTTGAGTAATGAATAATAATAAAATCTGTACAAAAAGTAATGATATCCCACCAAAAACATAAATGTGAAAAAAGGAGCCAAGTTCAATATTAAGAATAAGCGTGGTTGTCAATTTCGCCGACAAAAGAATTGAGATCTAAATGGGTGCCAAGTTCAGTAGGAAATCCTAAAATAAAATGTTTTCTTAAGAACATACAATTTCTTATTTTTTCTACTACAACAATGTTTGCTATATAAAAGTATAACTTCTTTAATTTGAACACTAACAACACTTTGTTGGCGTGACTAATATGTATATTCATGCCAAATTACAGCTTTCTAGTACTATGAGTCTCTGAGCTAGACTGGGGACGGACGGACGGACGGACATGGCGAAACTATAAGGGTTCCTAGTTTGACGACGGAACCCTATAAAGAGTCAAGTTTTTGTCACTGAGCTTGGAGGTTGAAAGGGGATAAACCTGTGCTACAAAGTTTTTCTCTTTCCATATATTAAGGTAGTCAGTTTTATTCTATTAACTCTTTAAGATGTTGTTACTTACCGACAAGACTTTATTTGTAGTTATATTGAACATTTTTAAGTTTGAGGATATGAATATTTTCGTTATGTAAATATTTTTAATAGTTGTATTTACAGGTGTTACTTAAGCTCCTTAGGCTACGTAAATGTTTCAGGTTTACATGTTGAATAATGTTCATGTGATTCATTAACGTAGTCTCGGGCAGTGAGCGTCATCGGGAGGCACATACAGCGCACCGCGACCTCTCCGGCCGCAGACTGAAGAGATTGAAGCTCATGCAGATCCAATCGAATGGTTCAGGGATGTTAGTGCTAATGTAGATCGAACATATATTAAAAGGAACTTTTTTCACGCAAAATAGGTGCAATAATGTATTGTAAATATTTTCATTTTACTGACACTAAAAAATATTGGTTCACATATGCTCATTTTGAAAAAAAACCTAAAATTTGTTAAAATTGGTTCTTGATTTATTTCGATGTTTTCAAAAGTGTTTCAATATTGTTAAAAGTTGTAGGTATATACAGGTGTCACTTAAGCTCCTTAGACTACGTAAATGTTTTAGGTTTACTTGTTGAATAATGTTATCTTAATCCATTAACGAAGTCTCGGGCAGTGAACGTCATCGGGAGGCATATACAGCGCACCGCGACCTCTCCGGCCACAGATTGGAAAGATTGAAGCTCATGCTTGATGCAAGATTGAAGTTCAGGGATGTTAGTGCTAATGTTGATCGAACATAATATATTAAAAGGAACTTTTTTCACCACAAAATAGGTGCAATAATGTATTCTAAATGTGTTAATTTTACTGACCGTAACAGATTTGTTCATATATGCTCTTTTTGTAAATTCTTCTGAATGTTTATTAAAACTGGTTGTTTATTTATTTCGATGTTTTCAACAGTGTTCGTTGGGAAAATTTATTGAATAAAGGAGTCAAGTTTCTGTCATTGAGCTTAGAGGGTGAAAGGGGATAAATCTGTGCAACAAAGTTTTTCTCTTTCCAAAGACATTCTTGGGCAAAATTTTCGGAACACTAATTACTACTCAGTTACCACCAGTTGCAGAGTACAGGCCCTTTTTTTTAATCGGTCTTTCAGTGACAGACCTTGTGTTGACGAGAAATCTGTGTAAATGTATGGGATTTATATATTTAATATCTGCACTATACCATCTTTAGCGATCACTGAAAGCATCATGCTCCGCCTCGCAGGTCAGATCTTTTAAGGTATTTCACGTTACTTCAGGCTCCAAGTAGAATAGTCTCAGGCGAAGTTTGGAAGTTATATCGATTTGAACACAATAAACTATTTTATTATTTGGTAAGGTCAACTTCAATAAAACAACGTATCCTTGTAAAGTCACGTTTTATTAGGACCACAATAAACACAATTTTAATTCAACATGATGACATTACGAGCATTGATTATAATGTAGTCAACTGATATTATTGATTTGCATATTTAAAAATCTTAAAATTATATATTATCCACGTCTACAAAGCACATACAATGTGAGTCGTCGACGAGGCCAGTTGAAAACAGTTTCCACTATTAAGATCTACCTACAGAGGGGTTATTATGAAATGGATTTGCAATTTATTTTACGGCGAGCGTAAAGGACAGAGCTATAGCAGTTATATAGCTCTGTCCTTTTCTCTCAGCGTAAACTGAACTACATAGCTATGTCATAATAACCCCCCAGATCATGTAGGTACTCTACCTACCTACGAAGAGAAATGGTCTCCCCCTGATTCAAAAGTCAATTTGCTCGTGTGATTCACGTACAGCTAGCATACGTATAACATAAATAAAGTAAGAAATTACTCCCCTAAACTATGACTATTCACTTGATAGTCCGATAGTTGGACTTCTTTTAACAATGATATCAACTAAAATTGAACAAGCGATTGCTCCATTAATATTTTTTAATGACAGCAGTGATCCGAACAATACATATTTAATCAAAAATTAACTATCTTACTCACAACTAATACTGATTCAATTAAACAAACAATATCAGATAGATACAATTGATCACAACTTCAATTCACAAACTTCTTTATAAATTTAGTACAAAAGGAAAACTTATTGATATATAAATAGGTTGCCTGCCTATGCAAAAGAATCTTCCAAAAAGTTATTACCATAAAATAATTGTTTTAAAAATCTATTTTGGTCTTAACTTAGCACCCAGCGAGGCCTTGCGAGCCAACGTTCTTTCCTTAGCCTAACCATAGCACGAGCGAAGAAAGCCGTCTCCATGGAATGATGTAGTCGTCTACTTATACACGCCACACGCCTTAAGTCTTACGGTTTTTGGGTGTGATATTGCCAGCCAAGAATACGCGCACTGGTAAACAAAGTTAACACGTCCTCTGGGATTGCCATAAGCCAGCTAAATATTTAATTTTACAGCTTGACAACTCGGCAACATGATAAAGTTAGTTTTGCGCTCGAGAATATTGTAGTTCCAACACCTTACATACAGAGACAGCTTACTTGCAAACTAAGGCCTAAATAGCGAAAAGTTCCGAGCGGCGCTGAAATTTAATGTCAGGTCGACCGACTAGTGAACGTTAAATAAAATTTATACCTACACACTTGTAATAAAAATTGAATACTTAAGTAATTATAATGTTTTTGTTATACTGACACATCAAATGTGATGATCTCGAGATCGAGTGGATAAAATGTTTTAGTAAACGTAATAACTAAGAAACATACATGTTTATAATATATAGGTTAGGCATAGCAAAAGCAAATTTATTCAATATCCTGGTATATCTACGTCCCTCGCGCCATCCAGATATGTACACTTACATTTTGGGTTACCAGTTTGGGTTTACCCGAGGTCGATCAACAATTGATGCGGCTTCTGTGCTCATTAAATATATATATAACAGTTGGGAGAAATCTTGTGATGCAGTAGGAATATTTTGTGATCTTTCTAAAGCTTTCGATTGCGTGGATCATTCGACCCTAATTTTAAAATTAAAACATTATGGATTGTCCAATAAAGCTTCAAGTCTCATGTCTTCTTATCTAAGTGATAGAACTCAAACAGTTGTTGTAAACAAAACGCAATCTGTTGGAGCTACAGTGAAATTAGGTGTGCCGCAAGGCTCAATTTTAGGCCCTTTTTTATTTCTGGTTTATATAAATGACTTACCACCAACAGTAGATAAACTTTGTGAGATTGTACTTTTTGCTGATGATACTTCATTAATTTTCAAAGTAGATAGAAAGTCCATTGACTACAGTAGGATAAACGCCACACTAGTTAAAGTACTTAATTGGTTTACTAGTAACAATTTACTACTAAATGCTAAAAAAACTAAATGTGTTAGGTTCGCTTTGCCTAATGTTAAACCGGTAGATTCTAGTATTTTTCTAAATGACGAGTGTCTGCAAATGGTAGATAAGGCAGTTTTTCTAGGCATAACCATAGATAAAAATTTGCAATGGAGTCCCCATATAGCGGTACTGGCAGGTAAACTAAGTTCGGCAGCTTACGCGGTTAGGAAAATTAGACAACTAACTAATGTTGAGACAGCTCGCATAGTTTATTATAGTTATTTCCATAGTGTGATGTCGTACGGTATTCTGGTTTGGGGTAAGGCAGCTGAAATACAAAGTATATTTGTCTTACAAAAAAGGGCTATTCGTTCTATTTATAACTTAAATTCCCGTTACTCCTTAAGAGAACTTTTTAAAGAAATTCACATCTTAACTGTAGCGTCTCAATTTATTTATGAGAATATTATTTATGTTATTAAAAATTTAAATTCTTTCACCAAAAATTCCGATGTACATAATCTAAATACAAGAAATAAAAATAAAATTGTTATCCGAAAATTCCGCGTCCGTAAAGTATATAAATCATTTGTTGGTCAATGCATTCATTTCTATAACAAATTACCTGACGAAGCTTTAACATTACCCTTTCCAGCACTTAAAAATTACTTAAAAAAGTCGTTAATATCTAAAGCGTACTATAGGGTTGAGGACTATCTAACAGATAAAAATGCTTGGCCTAAACCCGAAACTTAGTCATTAATAATTTGTAAAATTGCAAAGTTGTTTGTCTAGGGGACACCGTTGATGTGGGAAAGCATATCAAACTTTTATTTGGTTGTCCTGTGTTTTTTTTTTTTTCCTCTCCTCTCTTCCCCCCCTTGTCTCTCTCGTAATATTTTTGACATGTTTTCCTGCTGAACTACGCATGCTATTTGCTATTTGATATTATATTTAATCTAATATTTATTGCTTTATATAATGCTAGATTAAGTACTACCATTGTAACATGTTTAAAAATGACTGACTGCTGAGTTTCTTGCGGCGTTTCTTCTCGGCAGTGGTCTCCTCTTGGGAAGCGCTGGTAGATTCATGACGTGTAAAAGTGCCCGTGCGGCCTACTTACTGAATAAATATCTTTTATCTTTTTTTATCTTTTTTATTTACTCTTTGGTTCCGTTGTAAACCCTTAAAGTTATCAATTTGTGATTACATCCTTACTGCAAACTATCGGTTCATAGTTTGCAGTAAGGATGTAATCACAAATTGATAACCCCAAGTGCTGGTAGTAATACTCGGGCATCACGTCGCTGCGATGGCTTCTGCGTTAAGACTGTGCCCAGCGTACGCCGGATGTACAGTGGCGCCATCATTACTATTATTGTGGTTTCTAATAAAGTAATGCAGTTTCTTGAAATCGGACGGTGCTTTTTTATACAACTTATAGGATATACCACAGAGTTTAATAACAATTGACCTTCTAGTTTTCAACTTAACGGAAAAAAGTGCCAAAAGGGTAATTGTTATTCAAGTTGGTTACGTATCCCAAAAATTTTGTTTTTACTTGCGCTACAAATAAACATCCTCCGATTCCAGGGAAATCCTTTAGTTAATTAGAAAACACAATAATAGTAATGAGGGCGCCACTGGACGGTCGACGTTTGCTCGGTGCAGTCTTAATAACGTGCATACAAAAATGACGAAGTATTGCTACAAGTATACGGACTTCGAGACATAATAATGCGCTTTACAGCTTTGCTGTTGCTTGAACATTACTCGCTGGTATATTAAAACTATTCGATACAAAATGATTTACGTAAGCAAAACTATTACTTACATTAAAATTAAAAACAATATTCTAAAATAATTTAACGTTCATTTTCAATCGCATTCGTAATGTTAAAACTCAAATGGTTTTTAAAGCTTTGTTTAGATAAATGTAAAAATAAAATGGTGAGAAAATCAACACGCCCCAAACTAAATAGTGCTGCTCTGTTTACTAAGGAACTCTCAGTAGTGCATACACTTAAATGAAGATTGAGACCGCCTTGCTACATATTTTAATGTGGAGGTTAGTAATTTTGTCTTACCAGCATTTTTTTAGGATTGAAAGCATTAATGCTAAAGCGACACGTAACTCCGTAAATATTGAACACATGTACAATACGATAAATGATTCGTGCAGATAAAAAAAGAACATGATATGTTACTCTTTACAGCTTCCGTTTTCATTCCAAAGAAAAAAAGTTATGACAGTGTAAAGACAAAAAAAACCATTAAAAATGCTTTTTCTCGAAATGACCCTTTTGGATGTTAGTAGTTTTGCTTTTCCAGTGACGATATGCACACACAAACATTTATAAAAATTTTCATTAACATGATGCCTTAGTATGTAGAAGCGTAAACCCGCCACCATAGCCTCTCTTCGCAGGAAGCGAGCCTAAGGTGCCTGTCCCAAGCCAGGGCAAAGGGTGAGGGCTAGGGCCGCATTGTCATCCTTTAATTGATGGAATTAATTGAAATTTAAAGAAAAAAAATTGTATTTGTATTTTTTATTTAAACAGTATGTTATTAATTAGGGCAACATTGCCAATTAGTCCCTTACTTTTAACAGTCAAGGAAATTCATTCCTAGTCCACATTGAACTGTGTCAAAGCACTGACGTAATCAATCAAAACGTAAGAAACCTGTTATGATCTAGACACGCGGTAGCGTGTCAAAGCCAAGTTCAAGCTAACAGAACTGGCGAGCAGCACCGTGTGTAATATTACACGAACCATTTGGAGCCACTTTTGACACCTTAATAACTCAAAATCTATTTAACATAGAAACATGAAATTTGGTATATGTATTAGAACCCCTTTGAATAACTAAGTAGAATCCGAAATTTCATATATATAGGTAAAACGGTTATTGAAATATTAACGTGTAAAAATCGGCATTTTTATCACCTAACTATTGACTTATTGACTGACCTATAGATCAAAACTTTAACCCAGTTCCAGATGACCTAGAAACTTTAAATTTGGCATCCAGATAGGTAGTTGGGTGAACACAAAGAAAAAAGTCAGAAACTAGTAAATTTTCATCATTATATTATAATTTTTCAATTAATTGGTGAAACTATGAAAACGGGTCACTTTCTATGGAAACTCTATACAAAGTGACCCGTTTTCATTGCTCTTGACTAATAGGAACGCTTACTTATAGTGCCTGTAAGTATTGTAAGAACAATGTAAGAAGAAAATCAGCAATCAAAATTTATGACATCCGGACTTCATATTATGGATTTTAAGGTCTTCACGTGAATATAATTATAATGAGTGGAATACCACCCTTAATTATTTTTTTAATATAGTCACGCGGCAGCGTGTCCAGCCAAGTTCAAAGCCAAAAGGAACTAGCGACCCATTTGGAGCCACTTTTGACTCCTTAATCCATTTGGTATATGTATGTATATGATATATATATATATATATATATATATATATATATATATATATATATATATATATATAGGTAAATCGGTTACTTATTGAGATATTAACGTCTAAAAATCGCCATTTTTATCACTTATAAAAAAGTAAAAAAACGAGGAATTTTGAAGTATTATTTATTATTATTACTTATGTTTGTTACCTCAGAACTCCATCATTTATAAACCGATTTGAAAAAAAACTTTTTTTTCTTGAATATTATGTCTTGAGAAACACAATATTTGGTGAAGTAGAACTGATGATGAAGACCACAGATGGCCACTGGAACAACTACCTAATCAAAAATAAGTATTTATGGGCTGCGATTCGATTACATTAATATCTAGACACGCGGTAGCGTGTCAAGCCAAGTTCAAGCTAACAGAACTGGCGAGCAGCACCGTGTGTAATATTACACGAACCATTTGGAGCCACTTTTGACTCCTTAATAACTCAAAATCTATTTAACATAGAAACATGAAATTTGGTATATGTATTAGAACCCCTTTGAATATTTAACTAGAATCCGAAATTTCATATATATAGGTAAAACGGTTATTGAAATATTAACGTGTAAAAATCGGCATTTTTATCACCTAACTATTGACTTATTGACTGACCGATAGATCAAAACTTTAACCCAGTTCCAGATGACCTAGAAACTTCAAATTTGGCATCCAGGTAGGTAGTTGGGTGAACACAAAGAAAAAAGTCAGAAACTAGTAAATTTTCATCATTTTATTATAATTTTTCTATTAATTGGTGATTCTATGAAAACGGGTCACTTTCTATGGAAACTCTATACAAAGTGACCCGTTTTCATTGCTCTTGACTATTAGGAACACTTACTTTAAAAATAATCAGAAAACGTATAAAAAACTTTGCAGATAATGAATCGGCAATACGCTCTAATATTTCTAACGTTCAAGAAAATGTAGAAAATAGCACAAAAAATAAAATCATACAGCGTAAACGCAGGATGAGAAATTAAATTCATATATAACTTACTCTTGAGTAATGAATAATAATAAAATCTGTACAAAAAGTAATGATATCCCACCAAAAACATAAATGTGAAAAAAGGAGCCAAGTTCAATATTAAGAATAAGCGTGGTTGTCAATTTCGCCGACAAAAGAATTGAGATCTAAATGGGTGCCAAGTTCAGTAGGAAATCCTAAAATAAAATGTTTTCTTAAGAACATACAATTTCTTATTTTTTCTACTACAACAATGTTTGCTATATAAAAGTATAACTTCTTTAATTTGAACACTAATTATTTACACAAAGCAGATAACTTAGGATAAATTGATGCTCAAGATTTGACTTGGCTAGTTTTTACATACCTACAAGATATCTGTTATTTGGCTAATCAACTTATCATCTTTATGTTATACGTAAGTAACTGTTTATATATTGTCTTACTCTTCGAAAAATAAGGCTTGCTAGTAAAAACTAGCCAAGTCAAGTCTTGAGCATCAATTTATCCTAAGTTATCTGCTTTGTGTAAATAATTAGTGTTCAAATTAAAGAAGTTATACTTTTATATAGCAAACATTGTTGTAGTAGAAAATATAAGAAATTGTATGTTCTTAAGAAAACATTTTATTTTAGGATTTCCTACTGAACTTGGCACCCATTTAGATCTCAATTCTTTTGTCGGCGAAATTGACAACCACGCTTATTCTTAATATTGAACTTGGCTCCTTTTTTCACATTTATGTTTTTGGTGGGATTTTATTTACAGTGTCACTTTGACATGGTCCAAAGTGGTCTAGGAATCAATTTCCTTAACTGTATAACCTACTTAAGAGCACACTGCACACGCTGTTATTCCAGTTGTATTTTTTTAGATTTATTTGGCATTTATTTTTGGCTGTTTTCTTTTTGTAGTTTAACTGTTTATGTTTGATACAATTATGTAAATAATTTACCTCCATCTCAGGCTCCAGCTGAAAATCAGCGCTGGGACTCTGTCCAGCTACATGCTGAGCTGGTTGGCCTTTTCGCCTCAAGTACAGCGCATTCATGGTTGTTGTTTTTAGAAATCGTTTTTTTTAATTACTTAATTGTATTTGTAATCTTGCATTATAGCTGAATAAAAGTTTCATTGATTTATTGATTCATTTATTCATCCATTCATTTAAAAGCGGAAGTGGAAATAATGCATAAGAGCTATCTGTGGTATAACCAGTTTCGAATCATGTAAACCTTCATTTAGAAAATTAAAACTGTTACCTTCGCCCTACATGTACATTTTCAAAGTAACAGTGTTCGTGCGTAAACACCCAGAGCTATTCGAAAAAGCGAAAGAAGCATGTAGTATCAAAACAAGACACGGGTCGGATGGACGGAGGCTTGTATATGACACATTGCCAAAAACCACATTAGCGATGACAAATTGTTACTGCATGTGCATAAAAATTTACACCTTCATTCATAAGGAGATCCGCCGCTTAAGCCGGGCTTCCGATTAAGCCGGGCTTCCGATTAAGCCGTTTAGAATGAAACTGTACAAATGGTTAAATAAAATAAAATTAACAATGTAAAATTAATGAATTATGTCCGAGGTAATATAATGAAACAAAATCAAATAATTTCTGCATACATTATGTTTAAAATTTTCATGCTAGTATTTAGCAAAAAATATTTTGTTCGGGTTCAAATAATATATGTAACACCTAATTGTACCATTTTTGAAGTAACTAAAGATTATGATTATGATTATGTCGTGTATCGATTTAGGTATAAGAAGCCAATACGGAGCCCACTAAGCCCTGGACTGTGGGCTGTATTAAGTTGTCGGGGAGACTGCCACATCTTTAGTTGTCCTAAGGCTTGTAGTCAGCTATATATTTTAAAAATGTGGATCTGGGCGAGGCGGCCTGGGCCCGGAGCTCCTAGGATGTACTCGATGAATGCAATCCTTGTGGCCACCTTCTCCATCGAGGCTGGCTGTTGGAGTATCAACTTAACTGATGTGAGATTAGTTCTGTTAAGTATCGCTAAGTCGAAACTGCGCCACGTTCATATCTACGGGAGTCTTAGCAGCAGATACACATACAGGGTGACAGGAAATTCGCCGTATTCCTTGAAAGGGGTTATTCTACAGCTCATTTGTAATGATTTAAGTCCAGTTAACCAGGGGTCAAAACTCATTAGTTTTCGAATAATTCACGTTTTTAGTTCTTTTTTTAAATACCCTCTTTTCGACCTAAAACTAGTAATTTTGTAAAAACTTCGTCATTTAGAAATAAAAAAAAGTATTTTTCGAATAGCCAATGAACCACTGATTACGAAAAATAAAAAAAAATTACAAAAAAATGCAAAGTTTTGCAAATAAAAGGATTTGAAGTTAGAAGTTCAAGTAATTATTTTCCAAATTTTGTAACATTTTAAAGCATAATTAAAAAAAAAAGTATTACACTTCCCTACAAATTACACGAATAATTTGCTTAATTTATAAGCTTTCTAAAAAGGTACAATTTATGACATTTTAATATTAATTTTATTTAAAAATTTACAATTAACAATAATAGCAGAAATGTTTGCGGTTATAAGCTCCATCGTTTCAACCAAAAAACACGGGAAGCGTTGTAGTAAAATGAATTTAGAACACAGTTCTTTTTTTTTAAATTCAGCTATGGGCTTAGTGTCCTATTTTTAAATGAATTTTCTTTTTAAAAACCTAAGGTGCGTTCCATTTTTAAATTTAGAGCATCTCAAATCGTTCTCTTTTTTAAATTCAGCTAATGTCTTACGACGTTCTATTTTTAAATAATGATGCTTTTTAAAAACAAAGTGCGTTCCATTTTCAAATTTCGAGCACCTCAAAGTTTTTGAGTGACCTACGTAATCAGTTAGTTTCAACTTTCTTTTCAATTCGGACGATATTGATAATTAAGCTTCTTTCTCAAATGGCTGCTTACCAATTCGAAGAATACGCAGATATCGTTTATTGTTACGGACTCTGCGATGGAGACGCCGCTGCAGCTACAAGAGAATACCAACGTCGTTACCCTAACCGCCGTTTACCTCACGTAAGTGTGTTTGGTTCATCGTACCGTATTATTCGGGAAAGAGGATCAGTTCAACGCCGCCAAGCTGACGCTGGAAGACCTCGAAATGATCCTGCTGAAGAAGAAGAAATCCTTCAGTGTTTCCAGGCAGACGGCACTACTTCGACGAGAAATGTGGCTAACCAGCTCGGTATGTCGCACTGGAAGGTGTGGTTTACACTGCACTCAGCTCGGCAGTACCCGTATCATTACACCAGTACCTACACGCTATTGAAGAGGGAGACCCAGCGAGAAGGATAGATTTTTGCAGATTCTTAATTAATGCAGATATCGAAGATCCCGAGTACCTGAAGAGAATTTTGTGGACAGATGAATCCAAATTCGACCGTAACGGGATAACAAACTACCACAATCTGCACTTTTGGGCTCCCAAAGGTCAAAACCCAAAAAAATCAAGAGAAGGAGCTCACCAGCAAAGATTTTCTTTGAACGTGTGGATGGGAATCGTGCACGACAATTTGATCGGACCTTTCTTTCTGCCAGCACGATTGACCGGCATCGCATATGAAAATTTTTTGAGGGATGAGCAACCGACGCTACTTGAAGATGTGCCGCTTGCGACAAGAAGGAACATGATTTACCAACACGATGGCTGCCCCGCTCACTATTACCGGGGCGTACGACAGTGGATGGATCAGAACTACCCAAGAAGATGGATTGGTCGAGGCAGCCCAACCCCTTGGCCAGCCAGAAGCCCGGATTTAACTCCATGTGACTTCTACATCTGGGGTCACATGAAGGCGTTGGTCTACGATAAACCGATACGTAACGTAGAAGAGTTAAGACAAAAAATTGTAGAGGCGGCACAGACAATGAAAGATAGGCTTTCGAGACGAGTAACAATCACCGAAGTACGAAAAAGGCTTCGTGCTTGCATTCGAAACCAGGGCAAACAGTTCGAGCAAAATTTGTGATGTAATTGATTTTAGTTTTTAAGATTAAAGTTTATTTGATAATGAAACTGTTTTTTTCCTCATTTTATCCTAACCTTGCTTAATCACTTATCAAAGTATCACTTAAGACTTAAGACAGAAACTGAAGGCAAAAAACCCCACGAATTCGAGACACAAACAAATTAAATTAATTAAACTAATACCCCTTTGTTTGTGTCACCAAAGGCAATCTGCTGTGCCTTCTACATCAAGAAGATAAGTTATAAGAAACAGAAGATAAAGTAGGCCCTCGGAGAATCTAAAACGACACAAACAAACCCATTAGAGTCAAGTACGCTAAGTAAAGTCTTCTAGCTGTTCTGCTATTATTATTATTAATTGTATTTTTTTTGTATTCAAATGTTATAAATTGTACTTTTTTAGAAAGCTTATGAATTAAGCAAATTATTCCTGTAATTTGTACGCGAAGTGTCATACTTTTTTTTTTAGCTATGCTTTAAAGTCACAAAATTTGGAAAATAATTGCTAGAACTTCTAACTTCAAATCCTTTTATTTGCAAAACTTTGCATTTTTTTGTCATTTTTTTTTATTTTCCGTAATCAATGGTTCATTGGCTATTCGAAAAATACTTTTTTTTATTTCTAAATGACGAAGTTTTTACAAAATTACTAGTTTTAGGTCAAAAAGAGGGTATTAAAAAAAAACTAAAAACGTGAATAACTCGAAAACCAATGAGTTTTGACCCCTGGTTAACTGGACTTAAATCATTACAAATGAGCTGTAGAATAACCCCTTTCAAGGAATACGGCGAATTTTCTGTCACCCTGTATCTATGGATTTCAATTAAGTTGTTCGTTAAGGGTCTCCCCAGACCTATCAACGCGGAATCGGCTTGAGCCGGCAAGAATAAGTTTTATGTCCACGCAATAAGATCGAAAACGACGTCGTCCCGTTCGCAACGCCGAGCCGTGCCGAGCCGAGCCGAGCGATACCATTTTCACTCTTACTGCACGGACATAATTTTTTTTCTTACCGGCTCAAGCCGATTCCGCGTCGATAGGTCTGGGGAGACCCTAAGGTGTTACATTTTTCCTGTTCTTTAAAAAACGCTTCATGGTATAAAGGTTTGTACTGTTAGGCGATGGGCTTGCAACCTGTTTGTGCAAAATGTGGTTACAGAATTAACAAAAAATAAGATCTGTTGGTAATTCTGTAGTTCTGCCCACCCCACTCTGGGAATGAAGGCGTGAGTGTTTTGCGTTCTGTTGTGCTTCCTGACCAAAATGATGTTTATATTGGTCATCTCTATAATTAATAATTAAAAGTTGTTTTAAACGATATTTTAACTTGTTAGAGTAACATTTATTGCACATAAACAATTACAGGACAAATAAATTTACAATAAATTAAAACTAAAATAAAACCTACTTATCACTAAACTAAATACTATAAAATTAAAACTAAATAAAAACTAAAAACTAAGAAAGGGCCCCCGTGGCAAAGTACCACAGATGCTGGCAGCATTTCCTCGTTGTACAGCAATGCTTAAGCGTTGGCCGAGGAAGCTGCCAGCTCTATGGTCTCCGTTGGTTTCTATTAGCCTTTTTGATAACTCCTTTTTGATAGTTCATTTGTTTCGTTATTTTCAACAAATTTTTTTGGGAAGGCTATTACTTATTTTGTGGGGAAGGTTAAATTGAACAAGGAAGTTTTGATGTCATTAACTTAAGAGGGTAACAGTTACTAAGATTTGTGACAAAGTTTTTCTCTTTCTTACCAGGATTTTTGTAATTTTAAGCTAATCAGTTTAATTCCGTAGTACCTAAATACCTATATAACACTTTTAGGTGATGTTCATTACCGACAAGACTTTATTTTCAAATTGAGATTCTCTAAGTTATGAGCAAATGTTTAATGATATATGAACATCCAAGTTATTTTTTTTAAATCAGGTTGTTAAACATATAACGCGTTAGTAGGGTAGGGTGGGTACGATTGAACCACTTTCACTTTAACAGCGTATAGCGAAGAATCTATTAAAGTCACGGATTCAATAGTTTGGTCATATAAAGTATGGTAATCTGGCTTTTAAATAAAGTATATTTTGTAGCTCTATCTCAAATAACTACGCCGCTATTGCCGAAAGAAGAGGACCGGGTAAATTGGTTCAATTGACCCCATGCTAGGGACAATTGAAACGGTATGTGGGTTAATTGAAACACTTCAAATAACTTTGTCATTATTTGACATATTTAATAGGTTTAAACGGTTTTCTATACTACATGAGTATTTGATGAGATCATGATAAAATGGTAACGTAACTATAACTATTTCTATGATTATTACTGAAAGAAAGTTTTAGAGGTAGAGGTAGTTAATAAATATTTTTGTATTCATCGATAGCAGGTAGAAGTTGAACTAATAATTAACATATCATATTATCAACATAGATATAATCTATTAATTAGCTATAATGGCATAATAATGCTTAAAAAAGGGAATATCATTTCTCATACAAACAAACATGTTTCAATCATAACCATGTTTCAATCATGACCAATGTATGTATATCTACGTATACATTTATATACTTATGTAGGTAAACACTTAAATGTGAAAAAGCAAACTAATAAAACCCAAAGTATCAAAGAATAGAAATATTTTGTAATGTAAAAAAGCAAAAAAATCACAGTGTCAAAGAATACAAATAACTTATTTATCGAACCAATCATTTTGGTATCAATTTCTACTTCTTTATGTTCAGAGAATAAAAAATTAAAGCGAAATCATCTACCTAAATATTCACTGTTTATTTTTGGTTTCTGAACAACCTTGAAACGAATCAGAATATCTTAGTCTTGGAAAACCTAATAAAAACTTCAGAATTATACACATAAAAATGTATACCTAAATATATACATACACCTTATTTTGTAAGCTTTTTTTTTCAGGATTATACACATAAAAATGCATACCTAAATATATACATACACCTTAGTTTGTAAGCTTTTTTTTTTCAGGTTTAAACACATTACCTATATACATTATACACCTTAGTTTGTAAGCTTTTATTCAGGTTTACATAAATTAAAAATTCATTACCTACTAAAAGTAACATTAGTACATAAAAAAATCATATCTCCTCCATTCTGGTTAAAGTCGGTTAAAAAGGGACGGTTGGAACACCGGGACGATTGAAACGTTTCAAACGTCCACAGGCACATTGTTCCAATCGTACCCAACTCCTATTCTTCATTTCAAGGTCGATATTTTAGTCTTAAATACTACTTTAGCGATTACCAATATCAATAAATACAATCTCAAATAGGTATACCATACAATGAAATAAGAAAAAATACCAAAATACAAGAGGTAATTAAGTTAAACCGAAAATAAAAAGAACATAAATGCTTATTTTTGCGTGTGAAATCTTTCCGAAGCGTCCTGCACACGACCGCGTCCTTCGCTGCCCCGCGCGCCACTGTCCAAAGATTCGAAAATGGCCGATGTAGTAACGAACTTCGTGTCGCGCTGGTAGGTGTAACGGTTTCCGAGAAATTTGAGTTGTTTCAATCATGACCCGTTTCAATCGTACCCACCCTACCCTAGTACCTATAATATCTACGAGTGTTAACCCACCACCATGGCCTCTCCTCGCAGGAAGGGGCTCTCAGGTGCCTGTGCCAAGCCGGCCGACGACGGGTGAAGGCTCGGGCTGTGTTGCTATTGTTCTTTAAATATTTACGAGGTTCATTTTATCGTTACCTCAACTTGTATGTACCTATATCATTCATCTCAGTTTCACATACTTACACGGTCACGCATTCGTTTAGAGAATTGTATTAGTACATTAAATATGGATCTTTTATAATGTTACATATTTGTGATGCTTTTGACAGCCGAAGACGGCAATTACCGTAATTACATTGTTTTTTTTTCTTTTGAGTACCTACGCCCTACACCTATACCTATAATTTATTGTATTATAAAATTAGCGGAGGAGCGGTGTTCTCTTAACACAAGTATCTAGTATACCTACTTAAAAAGATGCACCAGCACAGATTCTGTTACGAGTACATACAATTTAAGTAACTTTTTTATTTTTATTTTTTGTAGTCGTCCTTGACAAGACGTCAAACTGTCGTGTTCCGATTTAGGTATAGCAAGGCAGCACGGCGCCCACTAGCTGAGCGCTGGACGGTGGGCTGTACTGAGTGGTCGCCAGCCTTCGACGAGTGGAAGCCCCTCCTCCACCGGCCGCCGGGGCCAGCTGCGGAGCCGCGCGGGCCTCCGCGCCCGCACCCGGCGACGGCCAGAGGCGTGTTCGCGGCCTAGTTATGCAGTGAAGCTGCAACTGTTTCGTCAGTAGCGCGTCACTGGATAACTAACTGCGACACGCTCATGTCAACTGAAGTCTACGCAGCGGAAAGCGGATCTGGTTTAATAGTACATTATTGCCTAGGCAGTGAAGCAGGCAATTGCGGGCCGAGGATTGGTTTAAACGGACGAGCTTGCGAGTCCGTTTAAAAATACGAGGCCCGCAATTGCCGTACCTGCCGAGGCTATATAGTGCTTTTCTCAAAAATCGCAAAAAAAAATTGTGTTGGAGTAAAGTAAACAAGCAAGCTTCACATAACAAAAAACTACCTATTACTCTTTACCGCCTTTATGTTTATGACAAGGAGAAACGCAAGCTTTTTTTTAACACTACTAAAGCTATTCGAGACACAGATAAAAAAGTTATGTTCCGAACAAAATTTGGATGTATAAGACTTGTGCCCTCATTTTATTAAGGCCGTTTTCACTTTTAAAAAAGTTAGATACTAGATAGTAATGAAATTTGTATGCAACATTGCGTGCTTGTGTAGCGAGCACGCAATGTTTTTTTTTTAAATTTGAGATCTGTCTGTAATCTATGTACTTCGCATCCCAATATACAGGGTGTCCCAAAACTCAACGATAATCCGCCAAGGGCTGATAGAGCAGCTAAAAAGCTATCGATTTAACACCTATGTATGTTCAGCGATTTTCGCTAGTTTCGGAGATATTGATCATTTTAATCTGAAATTTTGTAATTTTCCCTTATGCCCATGTCACGAAAAATCATTAATTTCGTTATGTATTTCATAAGTTTTTCAGTGGTATCTTACATAATTATAATCATTACGAATTGGCGAAGTTTTTAAACCTATTTGCCCGTTTATTTTATCAGTATTTTTTTTAAGTAATCACAAAGTTTGTTTCTCCATACTAGGTGTCCCAGTGGTTGCTTTTCACTTTGTATGAAAAAAACAACTTTAGGTGATTACTTAAAAAAATACTGATAAAATAAACGGGCAAATAGGTTTAAAAACTTCGCCAATTCGTAATGATTATAATTATGTAAGATACCACTGAAAAACTTATGAAATACATAACGAAATTAATGATTTTTCGTGACATGTGCATAAGGGAAAATTACAAAATTTCAGATTAAAATGATCAATATCTCCGAAACTAGCGAAAATCGCTGAACATACATAGGTGTTAAATCGATAGCTTTTTAGCTGCTCTATCAGCCCTTGGCGGATTATCGTTGAGTTTTGGGACACCCTGTATAGATAGTAATGTCAACTTTTCCTGTCATTTTTGAGAAAAAATTATAACTAAGTATACTTTATTAAGTTGTTTGTTATAATTTGTTGAAGTTTATTTGTTACGATATTTAAAACAGTATTCGTTGGGAATTTATATTTCAATAAGGGATTTAAAAGTTTTCATTGACCTTTAGAGCTTGAACGTTACTACGACAAAGTTTTTATCTTTCTTAACAGGTTACTACATATTTTAAGCCAGTCAGTTTCATATCGAAGTATGTAATAACACAATATACATCAAAAATATAATTAAACTAAGATTATCTCATGATTATTAACCTTGTTTTTAGTGCCTAGCTAATAGGTAATAATTAGAACACTGAAACTTTGTAAATACTTAGATGTTCAATAATAGTGTAGGTAATAAGTATTGGACTGACTTTAGTTACTTACCTACCTACCTCAGCAAGTCCTTAACTGGTGACCCTGACATAATACACTTTTATTGAGCATCTATAAAGTTTCAGTGTTCTTATTTATCACCTATTAGCTAGGCACTAAAAACAAGGTATGACGCACAAGACAACACAATAATACTGCTATACTGGACTGACATGAGTTACTGACCTACCTACTAGTAATACTACTTGTCCTAAAAAGTTCTATAAAAACAAAAACCGGCTTCAAAAACGCAAAAAATAACTTCTTTTGATGTGGTGGTGATAGTGGCTTCTTTTGGAGCCGCCGACAATTTTTAACCAAAACTCGACATCAGTTGGACTACTCTTACCTACCACTTTAAGAGAAGATATTTATTGCGTTTTTTCTTTTAAACATTTATATTTTTGTTTAAAATATTGTGAGTTGCCGACTGTTGTTTGTTTTTCCAAACTTTTATATTTTTCAAATATCTCCAAAACTGTGAAATAACTTAATTCTACTAATGAGTGTTTTTAAAACAAAGGTATTCTAATTTGTTGTTTTAACTAAATGTTTTAGTATGTTTTCGTAGGTTTTACCAGTTTTGTTCATGATAAAACTACCCGTAAATATGTTTAATAGTGTATATAGGTGCTACAACTTTCAGACAGTCCCGTTCGTCGAGTTAAACTCCTTAGGCTACGTCAATGTCTCAGGTTTACATGTTGAATAATTATGTATACCCCGTCATTGACGTACTCTCAGGCAGTGAGCGTCCATCGGGAGGCAGTATGCTGCGCACTGCGACTTTGAAGATTGAAGCTCATGCAGACCCAATCGAGAGATTCGATAACATAGTGCTAATGTAGATAGCAGAACAAACTTGTGGACACATTTTATCTGAATAAAGAAGAAATGCGTTCAATCAATCTCATGCAAATTGACCCTTTCCTTAATAAAATTCGAAACTGCGACACTTTCATATCAACGGGAGTCTTCGCAGCGGACACAGAATCACAATCCATAGATTTAAAATGTTAACTAAGGGTATTTAATTTTATAAAGTTGTTGTTTAGTACACCCACCTAAGGGGTTTATTCATACAAGCTGAAACCAACAAAAATATATTTAAACGCAGCGTAAAGACATTTCTAATTATGAAATCTTATTATAGCGTTCAGGAGTACCTAAACGAAAACTAGGTACCTACAAAATTTTCAATATTTTAAGATTTTATCGTAAGTTATATTCTATAGTTATGTGGTTACAGAATTATCAAAAAGTTTTTATAGTTGTTGGAAATTCTGTAGCTCTGCCTACCCCACTCTGGGAATAAAGGCGTGAGTTTATGTGTGTGTGTATATTCTGTTGATACATTCTATTTTATTCAAATTAAGCCAATATTACTGTTATTATTAGTTTTAACTTTAAATTTGAAATATGACTGACTGTGATACCTGGATGTTCCTTCCAAACTTTTGTATTGTAATAGTTAAACATGTTTTGATAATTGTTTATTTACTTATAAGTTTCTCATTGTTTGTTGTACGTAATAGTTATTATAGTACAACAACGCATGTTCTACCATTGCTGTGACCTTACGGGGTTTACGATTGACACTAGAACTACTTTAAGAATGTATGTACCTACAAACGTATAAGGCAATAAACATTTGATTTTATAATTTTCTTCTTACAATCTTAACATTAAAGACGCTTATAAAACATTCTTCTGAATGTTTGTTAAAACTGACTAAGTTTATTTTCACACCACCTGCTCGACAATGCCAAATTACATATCATGTAAACCTTACGCAAACCAAATCATTAAAGCCCTTGGCTTTAGCCGGGGTGTAATGTTGTACTGGATCTCATTATAACCCGCGGGGTTGTAATATTTTCACTTTTCATAGTTCTTATTACAATGGCCTTAAAGTCTAATTTCGTAATAAAAGATCAACTAATACTCGAAGGCCGGGCGCGGCGCCGCCGCCGCCACCGCCGCGTCGAACCTAATTTGAAAATCGAACATTTTCTAAAATCGAGCTGGCCACGGCAAGCTGAATGGAACACATTTGAAATTAAACAAAAGCCGCGAGTATTGTAAGACGCTGCAATAAAATACATTGGTGATAACTGCAAAGTTTTAAATAAATATATCAAAATTGAAGAAAACATCAAATAATTATCAATTTTCACTTTTAATTTTAATTTACTATAATAAAACGCTGTTTTTAGTAGACTCGCTTTTTTATTGTCTCGCAAAAGGTGAGAAAAGTAGAGTACACTCCTCGGGGATAAAGCTGTTTTCGTCTTGGGCGCGCTTGAACCCCTCACTGCGCTCAGGACTCTTCTTAATTCCCTCGCTTCGCTCGGGAATTAACTCGTAACACCCTCGCTGCGCTCGGGAGTTAAATCTGGAGTCCTTCGTTACGTTCAGGATTCAATATCGCGCCCGTGACATAAAACTGTGCTTTATTCCCTCGGTGTATAATCTACTATTATTTAGATGTTGTGTTCGTTGGGAAAATTAATTGAATAACGGAGTCGACTGGTTGTCATAGAGTTTAGAGGGGAAAGGGGATAAACCTGTTCAACAAAGTTTTTCTCTTTCCATATATTAAGGTAGTCAGTTTCATTCTATAGTATGTACCCAACACTTTAATATGTTGTTCATTACCGACAACACTTTATTTGTACATTGAGCATCTTTAAGTTATTGTAACACTCCTACCCCCAGGCTTAATAGAATCGAATAAAGTTTCCTACGTTGTGTAATTAATTGAATTGGCCAAAATTTTAAACATGTGATTGTCTAGATTTTTATAATATAACTAAATTATGACCCCCTACGTTGTGTAAAAAAATGTTATTACCAGAATTGACCTAAACTATTTCAATCAATAAACCAGCAATAAACATAGAAACAATACAATCAAGATAACACAAAATAAACACGTTAGATCAACTTTCTGATCCGACATATTTACTAACGGGCTTTTATAAAACCGGGCATAAAAGAATCAAAAAAGTACCTGCTACAACTTCTACCGTTACTGTCAGAAACATAATTGGCATTTATGGTTTGGTCTCTGACTTTAAGTTGAATCCCTTCTCCCCAGTAATAATCAATAAAATCGGTCTCAAAATCTTGGGCATCTTTCCTTTCTTATCTTTTAAATCTCAGTTACTGCTTTATCGATCGTGTAATCACAACACTGCGGTCTATAGTTTTTGATATATCAATTAGTGTTTCCCTTTCCCAGTAGTTCCCCTAACCTAGTGTTCCAAAGGACTCGAGCCTTTTAGCTCTTTTTTTTAAGGTTGGCTTCGATTTTAACGCCTAGAGGGCTGAAAGCCTATAAAGCTCTTTAGCCCCCAAGCCTTATTATATTTGGCAGCCTTGACTCTCGGAGCTCGTAACCTTAATAAAAGGCTATATATTTTTAGACTTAAAGTCCTTGTCAAAATATTGAGACTTAAAAATATTTTGGCCTCCAAGCTTCTTTAGGCTCGGAGGCTAAAAAATATTTAAATTTATAAAAATATTTAATTGATATTTATGAGTTTAATTATTTGTTGTATAGCGGCAACAGAAATACACAAATGATTTTTAAGAATATGTTACGTGATAAGCACATTCATTTTATTATAATCCAAAATGTTCACGGTATACGATTACGAGTTATAGATTTTATAAGGCTCAGCTCGGCATAACATCGACCAATTCAAAAAAGACTAGATCCGTACACAAAAACCCAAAACAGCCGATGTCCAAGGGCTAATGAAGAGCATCAAAAGCAAAGTGAGGAAACTGGCATAGGTGATCAATCAATAATAAAATTAATAGTAGGTATCTCTTATGATTCCCTTGAAAGATCTAAAAATCGCGTATTTTAAGTTTTTTTTTTTTGTAATAATATGTATTTATACAGATTACATCATTTTATTTGTTTCCATAATTAACGATACGGACCTTATTTTCAATATTTAAAGATTTTATCGTAAAGTTTATTTTGTTGACACATTCTACTTTGTTCAAATTAAGGTAATATTACTATTTTTATTATTTTTAACTTTAAATTTGAAATATGACTGACTGTGATACCTGTATGTTTCTTATTATCATTTTCAAATTTGTATATAAGAATATGAAATTGTATTGTAAAGGTTAAACATGTTTGGATAATTGTTTATTGACATTGTATGGTTATACGTAATAGTTATTATAATAAACCAGCGTATGTTCTACAATTGCTGTGACCTTACGGGGTTTACGTTTGACACTACATCTAGGTACTTTAAGAATTAATGAACCTGCGACGTATAAAGCAATAAACATTTGAATTTATACTTTTCTTGTTACAATCTTAACGTACCTACCTAGGTATTAACTAGACTCTTTCAAAACTTTTTTGTTCATATTACGTGTTATTTTTGAAAATTCTTTTGAATGTTTGTTAAAACTTCATTCTATAGTATGTAACACTTTAAGATGTTGTTAATTTAATTACCGACGAGACTTTATTTCTAGGTATATTGAAAATCTTTAAGTTTGAGGATATGAATATTTTCATGATGTAAATATTATAAATAGTTGTATATACAGGTGTTATAATAATAATAATAATAATCTTTGTTTCAGAGTACCAGGACTCCATAGTTTTGTTAGTTACATCCTTACAGCTATATTAGTTACACACATAAAACTACATTCAATTAAAATACATTATATAAAACAAATACAATCATACTTAGTCTAGATCGAGTGCTACCCCTTTAATCTGCTCAACCCAGTGCTTGAATATAGAGCAGTCATATTTTTGAGCAATGACGCTTAGAACGCCGTTGGTGCTTTTCCTGATTCGTCCCATCAGAGATGCAATCCTCTTTCTTAGAATTGCTGGGAACCCATCGGTTCGGGCTTCGCAGAACATACCAGAGGCACTGCATCTCCTGGACAAGCCCAACAGCATTCTAAACGCATTGTTGTATTGAACTTTTAAGGGCGCTGATTGCTCGTTATACTTAAGCTCCTTAGACTACGTAAATGTTTCAGGTTTACATGTTGAATAATGTGCACTCGACTCATTAACGTAGTTTCGGGCAGTGAGCGTCATCGGGAGGCACATACAGCGCACCGCGACCTCTCCGGCCACAGACTGAAGAGATTTAAGGTCATGCAGATCCAATCGAATGGTTCAGGGATGTTAGTGCTAATGTAGATCGGACATTTATTATAAGGATTTTTTTTAAACGAAAAATAGGTGGTATTTTAAGAATTAATGAACCTGCGACGTATAAAGCGATAAACATTAAAAAAGCTTTCAAAACTTTCGTTTTCATATTACTTATGTGTTATTTTGAAAATTCTTTTGAATGTGTCTTAAAACTTGTTAAGTTAATTAATTTAATTGAACGTTGGGAAAATGAATTGAATAAAGAAATCAAGGGTTTGTCATTGAGTTTAGAGGGTGAAAGGGGATAAACCTGTGCCACAAAGTTTTTCTCTTTCCATAATTATTAAGCTAGTCAGTTTCATTCTATAGCATGTAATACTTTAAGTTGTTGTTTATTACCGACTAGAGTTTATTTTAGATATATTAAAAATCTTTAAGTTTAGGATATGAATATTTTCGTGATGTAAATAATTTTAATAGTTGTATACACCGTGTTTTTTTTTGATTTACGATAACTTCGGCATATTACTAGGTATATCCATAGAAACTAATTGGTAAGTAGATTAGATTTAATATTGCAAAAAAAAATTTTTTTTCTGTTTAGAACAAAGTAATTGAATGTTATATCTTTGATCATTCTAAAAGGGCCTTTAGAGTTAACTAATAGTGAGTGTCAAATAATACGTCAATGTTGGCGTGACCATGGAATTAGTAGGTAAGTAATAACGTACATCTGGAAGGTGCATTCCACCGATAACGCGAGCCGAAAGAAATGTACCTGTATGTGGATCTGGGGATCTGTGTATTCTGTGTGGTCTCCTATGATTCGAAATTGACACTTGAATGACAACTTAATACTAGATTTTGTTTGAAAGCTTTAAATGCTTGTATTTTGTTCTACCTGCTCTTATTAAGAAGTTCAAGACGGCAGCTACTTTCTCTCAGTCTGTCCACGGATTCATTGACGGTTGACGGTTGACGTCTCCAAAATCGATATCTGACCACACAGATGCCCAGATATCGATTTTGGAGACAATCAGTTGAATAACTAAAAAGTTTAAGATGGCGGCTACTGTTCCTCAATTTGTCAACGGATTAGTTGTCGGAGACCACACAGATCCAAAGATCCACAGATATCGATTTGGGAGTAAGTTGAATAAGTAAGAATAAGAGTAACAGTTGAATAAGTAAATATTGTTTCGTTCACTGCCCCACCGGCTTGTAAAATTAATTTGTCCGTAAATTGCAATTCAAATATGGTCACCTTTAGAAAGGGACGCAGTAAGCTTTAGTACATTTCTTTCGGCTCGCGTTATCGGTGAAGTGCACCTCCCAGATGTACGTTAGTAGGTACTTACTAATTCCATGGACGCGTATACAAACCTAACAATTGGCTAAGTAAAGTTTTTGGAAGATATGTATATTATATTTTTTATCGATAGTCGTCATCCTAAAGATCAAGAAATTGCGGCTCTTTTATTTTTATTTCCTCTAATATTTTAGAAATATTTTTTTTACTTATGAAGTTGACATTTGTACACTTCAATGACTGACTAGCTTGTTGCCTTCGTACTTAATGAAAAAGAAAAAAAACACTTCTATATCTGTCATTGTCAAATCAAATCAAAGTAAACAAACAATTCAATACAACGGCTATTTTCTGTTTGCTTGTGTTTCATGTGATCAGTGTTTTTAGAAATATTTTTAACGATCTCAGAACGAACTCTGGACTTTCGTTTTGCCGCTTTGCTTTAAGAGCTTTGCACGATATTTGGTCTAAGATTTATTTTCGAACCCTTTGGCACTTCTTCTTGGACACCGATTTCTTCCTTTTTCGACGACTCTTGCTCTGCTTTTTGATAGCCACGAGAGCACTTTTGAATTGTACAATCCACGCAATGAATTCAGGCAATCCCACACGGACTGTGGAAATGGAGTATTACAAAGATTTACTTGAATTTACTTATTTGAATTAAACCGTTTGTTTACTTTGATTTGATTTGACGTTGACAGATATAGAAGTGACAGTTTTTTTTTCTATTTCATTAAATACGAAGGCAACAAGCTTGTCGGTCATTGAAGTGTACAAATGTCAACTTCATAACTAAAAAAAAGATTTCTAAAATATTAGAGGAAATAAAAGTAAAAGAGCCGCAGTTCTATGATCTTAAGGATGACGACTATCGAAAAAAAATATAATTTACATCTCTTCCAAAAACTTTACTTACCCAATTGGAAACTCTTTACTCATAAGAATTAAAAGAAAATTGTTGTTACCAATTAAGAGCCTTTTATACTAGTTCAACGTGATTAACTGATTAAATTTAAAAATTAAATATCTTTAAAACCGTAAGAGTTATGATTTGTCTGTCTTTGGGAAATTAACTTTAATTGACCTAAAGAACGTTCCCTTAAAGTTATCGTAAATCAAAAAAAACACGGTGTATACAGGTGTTACTTAAGCTCCTTAGGCTACGTAAATGTTTCAGGTTTACATGTTGAATAATGTGCACTCGACTCATTAACGTAGTCTCGGGCAGTGAGCGTCATCGGGAGGCACATACAGCGCACCGCGACCTCTCCGGCCGCAGACTGAAGAGATTTAAGGTCATGCAGATCCAATCGAATGGTTCAGGGATGTTAGTGCTAATGTAGATCGAACAAAATATTAAAAAGAACTTTTTTCACGCAAAATAGGTGCAATAATTGTATTCTAAATATGTGTTCATTTTACTGACAGTACCATATTAATTGTTCACATATGCTATTTTTAAAAATTCTGCTGAATGTTAATTAAAACTGGTTGTTTATTTATTTCGATGTTTTCAACAGTGTTCGTTGGGAAAATTAATTGAATAAAAGAGTCAAGTTTTTGTCATTGAGCTTAAAGGGTGAAAGGGGATATATCTGTGCAACAAAGTTTTTCTCTTTCCACATATTAAGCTAGTCAAATTCATTCTATAGTATGAAACACTTTAAGATGTTGTTAATTACCAACGAGACTTTATTTGTAGGTATATTGATTATCGTTAAGTTTGAGGATATGAATATTTTCGTGATGTATGTAAATATTTTTAATAGTTGTATATACAGGTGTTATACTTGAGCTCCTTAGGCTACGTAAATGTTTCAGGTTTACATGTTGAATAATGTTCATCTGATTTATTAACGAAGTCTCGGGCAGTGAGCGTCATCGGGAGGCACATACAGCGCACCGCGACCTCTCCGGCCGCAGACTGAACAGATTGAAGCTCATGCAGATCCAATCGAATGGTTCAGGGATGTTAGTGCTAATGTAGATCGAACATATATTAAAAGGAACTTTTTTTTTACGCACAATAGGTGCAATAATGTATTCTAAATGTGTTCATTTTACTGAGAGTAACAGATTTGTTCATATATGCTCTTTTAGAAAATTCTTCTGAATGTTTGTTAAAACTGGTTGTTTATTTATTTCGATGTTTTCAACAGTGTTCGTTGGGAAAATTAATTGAAAAAAACCGGGCAAGAGCATGTCGGACCATGCTCAGTGTAGCGTTCCGAAGCCGTAACGACAAACACAAAAAACTATCTCAAAAATCAACATGTATGAACCAATTTTCTATTTAGTTATTTGGCGCTGTCTTAGATGATTTTTAGTAGGTAAGTATAAACCCGTTAGTCGCCTGTATATCAGGAACTAATTAAGTCTACTTATTGTTAGTAATGATTCTTTTTCTTATAAATTCGTATATAATATCTCAAACAAGAGCCAAGCTTTTAAGTGTGAGATCAGTATACCTATGTAGGTAGTTAGGTATCTAAACTGCTTCAAACCGACTTTAAATTACAATAAAAGTTGAATCTTTTATATAGTAATTAATAGAAATTGAAAAAAAAACAAGGGCCAGTAAATAGAATTTTAAGTTTTCCAAACGATACTCGACTCAAATCAATAATCTAATCGATTATTTGTAAACTTTCAGATCGCAAATCGCAAACTTCTAGGTAGCATTCCGGGGCACGTCCGAACAGCATCTAGGGGCTCGCGCTTATGAGCGCGGCTGTCGCTCGATTTGTTACTTGGACAGACTCCCCCCGCGCGTCCTGCACGCCCCGTTAACAAATTTTTCTATCAAAGTTATCATAGGCGATTTTGATAGGTATAAACACTTTAGTCGCCTGTATCTCAGGAACTAATCTTGTCTACTTAGCCGTGATAGTTTTCCTTTAAAATTCGTTATATGCGCTTTCGTTGAAGATTTTTTTCAGATTTTTAGTATTTGTAGTTTTGGCTGTAGGGGGGGGGACACTTGACTCTAACAAAAAATAGCGCTTTAAAGCTTTTTAATAATGCGTTGAATAATGTTCATGTGATTCATTAACGTAGTCTCGGGCAGTGAGCGTCATCGGGAGGCACATACAGCGCACCGCGACCTCTCCGGCCGCAGACTGAACAGATTGAAGCTCATGCAGATCCAATCGAATGGTTCAGGGATGTTAGTGCTAATGTAGATCGAACATATATTAAAAGGACCTTTTTTTAACGCACAATAGGTGCAATAATGTATTCTAAATGTGTTCATTTTACTGAGAGTAACAGATTTGTTCATATATGCTCTTTTAGAAAATTCTTCTGAATGTTTGTTAAAACTGGTTGTTTATTTATTTCGATGTTTTCAACAGTGTTCGTTGGGAAAATTAATTGAAAAAAACCGGGCAAGAGCATGTCGGACCATGCTCAGTGTAGGGTTCCGAAGCCGTAACGACAAACACAAAAAACTATGTCAAAAATCAACATATATGAACCAATTTTCTATTTAGTTATTTGGCGCTGTCTTAGATGATTTTTAGTAGGTAAGTATAAACCCGTTAGTCGCCTGTATCTCAGGAACTAATTAAGTCTACTTATTGTTAGTAATGATTCTTTTTCTTATAAATTCGTATATAATATCTCAAACAAGAGCCAAGCTTTTAAGTGTGAGATCAGTATACCTATGTAGGTAGTTAGGTATCGAAACTGCTTCAAACCGACTTTAAATTACAATAAAAGTTTAATCTTTTATAAAGTAATTAATAGAAATTGAAAAAAAAACAAGGGCCAGTAAATAGAATTTTAAGTTTTCCAAACGATACTCGACTCAAATCAATAATCTAATCGATTATTTGTAAACTTTCAGATCGCAAATCGCAAACTTCTAGGTAGCATTCCGGGGCACGTCCGAACAGCACCTAGGGGCTCGCGCTTATGAGCGCGGCTGTCGCTCGATTTGTTACTTGGACAGACTCCCCCCGCGCGTCCTGCACGCCCCGTTAACAAATTTTTCTATCAAAGTTATCATAGGCGATTTTGATAGGTATAAACACTTTAGTCGCCTGTATCTCAGGAACTAATCTTGTCTACTTAGCCGTGATAGTTTTCCTTTAAAATTCATTATATGCGCTTTCGTTGAAGATTTTTTTCAGATTTTTAGTATTTGTAGTTTTGGCTGTAGGGGGGGGGGACACTTGACTCTAACAAAAAATAGCGCTTTAAAGCTTAATATTTCATAAACAGATCCCTTAATCGAAAAATTGTTTTCATAAACCCGCAATATTTTTGAAAGACCTATCCAACGACACCCCACACTAAGGGGTAGGCAAGAAAAAAAAAAGGCATCCCCACGTTACGTGTAGGGGAGGTGCATTAAAAAAAAAAAAACAAAATTTTATTTTACCACTTTGTTGGCGTGACTAATATGTATATTCAATTCATGCCAAATTACAGCTTTCTAGTAATATGAGTCTCTGAGCTAGACTGGGGACGGACGGACGGACGGACATGGCGAAACTATAAGGGTTCCTAGTTTGACTACGGAACCCTAAAAAGAGTCAAGTTTTTGTCACTGAGCTTGGAGGTTGAAAGGGGATAAACCTGTGCTACAAAGTTTTTCTCTTTCCATATATTAAGGTAGTCAGTTTTATTCTATAGTATGTAACTCTTTAAGATGTTGTTACTTACCGACAAGACTTTATTTGTAGGTATATTGAACATTTTTAAGTTTGAGGATATGAATATTTTCGTGATGTAAATATTTTTAATAGTTGTATTTACAGGTGTTACTTAAGCTCCTTAGGCTACGTAAATGTTTCAGGTTTACATGTTGAATAATGTTCATAAATGTGATTCATTAACGTAGTCTCGGGCAGTGAGCGTCATCGGGAGGCACATACAGCGCACCGCGACCTCTCCGGCCGCAGACTGAAGAGATTGAAGCTCATGCAGATCCAATCGAATGGTTCAGGGATGTTAGTGCTAATGTAGATCGAACATATATTAAAAGGAACTTTTTTTTACGCACAATAGGTGCAATAATGTATTCTAAATGTGTTCATTTTACTGAGAGTAACAGATTTGTTCATATATGCACTTTTAGAAAATTCTTCTGAATGTTTGTTAAACTGGTTGTTTATTTATTTCGATGTTTTCAACAGTGTTCGTTGGGAAAATTAATTGAAAAAAAGAGTCAAGTTTTTGTCACTGAGCTTGGAGGTTGAAAGGGGATAAACCTGTGCTACAAAGTTTTTCTCTTTCCATATATTAAGGTAGTCAGTTTTATTCTATAGTATGTAACTCTTTAAGATGTTGTTACTTACCGACAAGACTTTATTTGTAGGTATATTGAACATTTTTAAGTTTGAGGATATGAATATTTTCGTGATGTAAATATTTTTAATAGTTGTATTTACAGGTGTTACTTAAGCTCCTTAGGCTACGTAAATGTTTCAGGTTTACATGTTGAATAATGTTCCCGTGATTCATTAACGAATTCTCGGGCAGTGAGCGTCATCGGGAGGCACATACAGCGCACCGCGACCTCTCCGGCCACAGATTGGAAAGATTGAAGCTCATGCAGATCCAATCGAATGGTTCAGGGATGTTAGTGCTAATGTAGATCGAACATATATTAAAATAGTAGTTTATGCAATAGTTGTATAAGAGAGGTCAAAATATATGAGTGGCGTGAGTTACGATGTGAGCCGAAGGCGAACATCGTAAAGGAAAGCGCCACGAGTGTTTTTTGACTTAGTTATACACCGTTGCATACAATACTTTTTCTACGACTAGGTTTCAAATGAAATGCAAAATTAAGCGAAAAAACTTACAAACGAACGAACGAAGTAAAGAACAACAAACGAGCGGGAAACAAGAAAATGACAAAATATGTGTCTATGGTTTACTTTGTTTTTAAATTGACGGAATGGAAAAAAGAATTATTTACAATTCCAAAACATTTTAATTTGACCAATCAGAATACTTCACTAAATTAAATCCACCAATCACAATACACATCGACTGTCAAACGGAACGATAGGTTCTTTTAGGTACGTGTTTCTCTTTAACTAATTTAAATCTTTTAAAAAAACTTTGTAATTCGTATCAACCAATCAGAATAGGTACAGCTATTTTAAAATCGACCAATCAGATAACTGAAATCATTTCTCAAAACATTAGGTGTTTTATAGTCCCTATTTCACAATCGTTAAAATATGATTAACAGGCTACACTTAGTAATCTGTGGCGTATCGTTAGGGCGACTTTACGACACCGAGAGCTGTTATGGGGAATAGAGTTATAGACTTTTCTGAAGTCATATTATCTATGTTCTTATAATAGTGTTCGTGACTATGTAAAAGACTAATAAAAGTACAGGAGTAGAAAAAGAACTTTTTTCACGCAAAATAGGTGCAATAATGTATTGTAAATATTTTCATTTTACTGACACTAAAAAATATTGGTTCACATTATGCTCATTTTGAAAAAAAACCTAAAATTTGTTAAAATTGGTTCTTGATTTATTTCGATGTTTTCAAAAGTGTTTCAATATTGTTAAAAGTTGTAGGTATATACAGGTGTCACTTAAGCTCCTTAGACTACGTAAATGTTTTAGGTTTACATGTTGAATAATGTTATCTTAATCCATTAACGAAGTCTCGGGCAGTGAACGTCATCGGGAGGCATATACAGCGCACCGCGACCTCTCCGGCCACAGATTGGAAAGATTGAAGCTCATGCTTGATGCAAGATTGAAGTTCAGGGATGTTATTGCTAATGTTGATCGAACATAATATATTAAAAGGAACTTTTTTCACCACAAAATAGGTGCAATAATGTATTCTAAATGTGTTCATTTTACTGACCGTAACAGATTTGTTCATATATGCTCTTTTGGAAAATTCTTCTGAATGTTTATTAAAACTGGTTGTTTATTTATTTCGATGTTTTCAACAGTGTTCGTTGGGAAAATTTATTGAATAAAGGAGTCAAGTTTCTGTCATTGAGCTTAGAGGGTGAAAGGGGATAAATCTGTGCAACAAAGTTTTTCTCTTTCCAAAGACATTCTTGGGCAAAATTTTCGGAACACTAATTACTACTCAGTTACCACCAGTTGCAGAGTACAGGCCCTTCTTTTTAATCGGTCTTTCAGTGACAGACCTTGTGTTGACGAGAAATCTGTGTAAATGTATGGGATTTATATATTTAATATCTGCACTATACCATCTTTAGCGATCACTGAAAGCATCATGCTCCGCCTCGCAGGTCAGATCTTTTAAGGTATTTCTACTTCAGGCTCCAAGTAGAATAGTCTCAGGCGAAGTTTGGAAGTTAAGTATATCGATTTGAACACAATAAACTATTTTTTTATTTGGTAAGGTCAACTTCAATAAAACAACGTATCCTTGTAAAATCACGTTTTATTAGGACCACAATAAACACAATTTTAATTCAACATGATGACATTACGAGCATTGATTATAATGTAGTCAACTGATATTATTGATTTGCATATTTAAAAATCTTAAAATTTTATATTATCCACGTCTACAAAGCACATACAATGTGGCCAAGTCGTCGACGAGGCCAGTTGAAAACAGTTTCCACTATTCAGATCTACCTACAGATCATGTACTCTACCTACCTACGAAGAGAAATGGTCTCCCCCTGATTCAAAAGTTAATTTGCTCGTGTGATTCACGTACAGCTAGCATAAAACATAAATAAAGTAAGAAATTACTCCCCTAAACTATGACTATTCACTTGATAGTCCGATAGTTGGACTTCTTTTAACAATGATATCAACTAAAATTGAACAAGCGATTGCTCCATTAATATTTTTTAATGACAGCAGTGATCCGAACAATACATAATCAAAAATTAACTATCTTACTCACAACTAATACTGATTCAATTAAACAAACAATATCAGATAGATACAATTGATCACAACTTCAATTCACAAACTTCTTTATAAATTTAGTACAAAAGGAAAACTTATTGATATATAAATAGGTTGCCTGCCTATGCAAAAGAATCTTCCAAAAAGTTATTACCATAAAATAATTGTTTTAAAAATCTATTTTGGTCTTAACTTAGCACCCAGCGAGGCCTTGCGAGCCAACGTTCTTTCCTTAGCCTAACCATAGCACGAGCGAAGAAAGCCGTCTCCATGGAATGATGTAGTCGTCTACTTATACACGCCACACGCCTTAAGTCTTACGGTTTTTGGGTGTGATATTGCCAGCCAAGAATACGCGCACTGGTAAACAAAGTTAACACGTCCTCTGGGATTGCCATAAGCCAGCTAAATATTTAATTTTACAGCTTGACAACTCGGCAACATGATAAAGTTAGTTTTGCGCTCGAGAATATTGTAGTTCCAACACCTTACATACAGAGACAGCTTACTTGCAAACTAAGGCCTAAATAGCGAAAAGTTCCGAGCGGCGCTGAAATTTAATGTCAGGTCGACCGACTAGTGAACGTTAAATAAAATTTATACCTACACACTTGTAATAAAAATTGAATACTTAAGTAATTATAATGTTTTTGTTATACTGACACATCAAATGTGATGATCTCGAGATCGAGTGGATAAAATGTTTTAGTAAACGTAATAACTAAGAAACATACATGTTTATAATATATAGGTTAGGCATAGCAAAAGCAAATTTATTCAATATCCTGGTATATCTACGTCACTCGCGCCATCCAGATATGTACACTTACATTTACTCTTTGGTTCCGTTGTAAACCCTTAAAGTTATCAATTTGTGATTACATCCTTACTGCAAACTATGAACCGAAAACCCAAGTGCTGGTAGTAATACTCGGGCATCACGTCGCTGCGATGGCTTCTGCGTTAAGACTGTGCCCAGCGTACGCCGGATGTACAGTGGCGCCATCATTACTATTATTGTGGTTTCTAATAAAGTAAAGCAGTTTCTTGAAATCGGACGGTGCTTTTTTATACAACTTATAGGATATACCACAGAGTTTAATAACAATTGACCTTCTAGTTTTCAACTTAACGGAAAAAAGTGCCAAAAGGGTAATTGTTATTCAAGTTGGTTACGTATCCCAAAAATTTTGTTTTTACTTGCGCTACAAATAAACATCCTCCGATTCCAGGGAAATCCTTTAGTTAATTAGAAAACACAATAATAGTAATGAGGGCGCCACTGGACGGTCGACGTTTGCTCGGTGCAGTCTTAATAACGTGCATACAAAAATGACGAAGTATTGCTACAAGTATACGGACTTCGAGACATAATAATGCGCTTTACAGCTTTGCTGTTGCTTGAACATTACTCGCTGGTATATTAAAACTATTCGATACAAAATGATTTACGTAAGCAAAACTATTACTTACATTAAAATTAAAAACAATATTCTAAAATAATTTAACGTTCATTTTCAATCACATTCATAATGTTAAAACTCAAATGGTTTTTAAAGCTTTGTTTAGATAAATGTAAAAATAAAATGGTGAGAAAATCAACACGCCCCAAACTAAATAGTGCTGCTCTGTTTACTAAGGAACTCTCAGTAGTGCATACACTTAAATGAAGATTGAGACCGCCTTGCTACATATACTTATACTATAACTTTCATCAAATCGGCTCGTACTCAAGCAAGATCTATTTCGAGGAACTTTGGATTAATGAAAAACTAGATTTTTGGTAGATTTTATCAAGCAACACGCATTTAAAATAAACGTGATAGTCAAGAAACTATGTAGAATTTAAGATAAAAGGCCACGGCCGTGCTTAAAATCGCTTGTCTATTTCAATTCACATAGTATATTTTTATTTTCTATCCCTACAGACGGGTACTCGTTCGTTGCTTGCTACTAAAACCTCACGTTAATGTCAGAGATAAAATTTTCTTACGTGCGAATACTAAAACAAATAAAAAGGGTATTCAACAATACATGGGTACCTACTTTGATTCAAAAATGGTCTATAACAACCAGTCCAGGGGTTCATCTACGTATGCGCAGTATTCTGACGCTTTAGCAGACGATCGCCTCGGAGATTGGGTTCTCGGTGATGCGGATGACGGGAGAGCTGCGGCAACGACGATCGGCGCCCGACAGCCGGCGAAAGGCCACGATTTTGGTCGGGGATAAAGGCGCCACTGCAACGTCAATAAGTTAGTAGCAAGCATATACACGTTAACGGCTCTGTGTCCTCATAACGTCCAATATTATAAAATATTAAGCCTTGTGGCTGTCAATGCGTAACGGCCTGGCCATCGACTTTGCGCAGTGGTGACTGCGGCTATGAAAAGAAATGCATTGAAATTTGTCCATCGCCGAGGCAACGACTAGAGGGACGCATCATATCTCCGCCGCTGCTATCACACAATGTGGCCACACTGTATGTTGCAAGAAACAGTAGCTGATTTGCAGCGAAATGACAGTTTCCTAAGCTACAATCAGCCGCTCAATTGATTACGCGCTGCGTTGGCAGGGTGTAAACCCGTTGCATGTACCGTTTCAGCCAGCATTGTCCTCGCATATATTGACGAACGCTGACGAGCTGCTGTTTTTGCGCTCGCTAAGTTTAATCTCTAATTTAGCGATTTCAAAAACCTACATATTGTATAGGATTGACATTATGACAGATCGCGTTGACCGCTGATCCCTACATTTCGAGCCTATAGAAAACAATCGATAGCAGCGTTTGCATCTTAGTTAGGCCTACTTACCTACCTATAATGGATGAAATTGACCACTTTTGATAAAATAACATTCGTCCCGTTAACGTTTCTCGCTCGACTACTCGATTTCCATCCATTCAATCCAATCAATCCATACTTGACAATAATTCACAATTATAACTGCTGTGGCTTGACTTGTAGAGATAATAAATATATCTTAAAATGCCTTATTATACAAGGTGTCCTGTATATAGAGGTCCAAAATCTTATCTTTTTAACTTTACACTAATCTTGTCAATTTAAAAAAAAAACATTTTTACCTTTCTATTTCTTGTGGCTAATGGACAACGTTCCCTCTTTTTTGATACGAATTCACAAATTGAGGTGTTATATGTTATATCATTGTATAATGGTTTAATAATTAAATCTGATATTCTCATGTAAGTGATTTCTTGTAATTCTAATGGGAATAAAGATTCTTTAACCATAAACTGATGGTATGCACATTTTTTTCTTTTTAAAGCAAACTTGCAGTAACTTACTTTTCCTGACCAGGAAACGGTTGTATTGTTAAATTGTTGCCATACTGCTATTATAAATGTATAGATTGAAACAAAAAAGTTGTTCAGTGTCAGTTAGTACAGGAAATTAATCCTATGATTTTATTGATTTACATTAATAGCACGTCTATTTGTAAATTTTCTTAGTGTGAGGCAATAAAACATTTCTTATTCCTATTTCTTCTTATTCTAACTTTAACTTTCATTTACGGGAAAACATGTGAGATTTGCTAAAAAATATGATACACACTTGTGGTGCAACTATTCAGCTATAGTTATTTATTAATAAATTGAACTAAACCTTCAAGTCACGGAAGAGAAATATAACAAGATGCGAAATATGGCACTTTCAGTAAATGGAGATTATTTCGGAGACGTAAGGATTTTACAAGACCTATGTTATTTTGTTAAGATAGATCAAAGGCTCGTTATAAACAGGTTGATATTATACCTCTAAATACCCTTAATACCCCGCAAACTTTTAAGTTACTACAAATTATATTTGTGTCTGAGATGCACTACATGAGTTTCGGTTCAGTTTAGTGGTATCTTGCTCGTAGCTGCAAGGAGTATGTAATTCTAGCCAACAGTCATACAGTTAAGTGGCTTTGCTTAAGTCCCGCTCATAAGACTTACGACGCAGGAATGACACTTTGTTGCGAATAGCATAACTTACTTTTTCTACGGACGCAGGCCCATCTCTTAGCAGAGTTATTTTGCACAGAATACTGCACATTCGTTAAGGTAAATATTTTGTTATTTTTACTGTACATTTGACAAAAGTCCTTAAATCCAATGAGACTAGTTAAATATGAGTCTTGAAAAATAAATAGAAGTTCTGCAATCCAAGCAAACACCTCTGATTAAGTTTTATAGCATAGCATGGCAAATATTTCTCAGTCACCTTAGCTTAAATGACTGCAGGTTTTGTATGCAATGAATGTAAGTACGACCATGATGCATACAGTGGTGGTCACATAATTAGGGACACTTGCATTTTTCCCATACAATTGCCTACAAATATGACATTTCAATTTTGTCAACCAATCAATAAGTCCCTGACCAATGTTATTACTAATTACATTTTACTTTAGATCATCAACTAAGGTTTAAACTGATGTACAGTAAACTGCTGTATACATACTATACATATATCGTCCGCAGTACGCAATAAATAAAAAAGCTTTACTTGAGATTATATATAATTAGAATAAGGTTTATACCTCTTACGAATGACAAGTCCATTGGTATACCTACAGGCCTAACCTAGTGGCGTTTCGGGGAACATTACCGATTGTAGACGATACTGGGCCATGTTTCCGAGTAGCGTTGTGGAAATGCTTTGAACGATGAACAAATTCAGAAATTAACCTAACCAAAAGTTTAATTCGAAAGTAACCTTATAACAACCCATATCTGCGACTTAGGCCCTGTTATTTGATCAGTAGTTAAACTAATTGTTACAATTCGAAAAAGGAATTGAAAATTTGACACATTTTCTTGAGATTTAACCATTACCTAGTTACGGTTTTTAACCATTAGTTAGTTTAACTACTGATCAAACAACAAGTCCTAAGTCAAACATCAAAATGGTTAGAAAAATTAACAAAACAATACAATTCTTAGCGTATTGAATATTAAAAATAAAAACAGTTATGATTTAAAAAGCATAGTGGGAAAACGTTCGCTTAATATGAAAACAATCCAATTTGCTTATTATTTCCAGGCACATTTGGTATTTCAAGTACTTTAAATATACTTTATGCTACAAAATAAAGAAAATATTGCTAACGAAGAAAAACAACGATTTTATACAAATAATATTAGTGTAATGCGGTAGTATAAACTTTCATTTAATTACAATATGTTTAAAATATTTGAAAAAAAAAGTTCCTGTTTTCTTTGCAAGGGGGTTCATGATTATTGCGCACATTAAACCGCGTAACGGTCGGGGTTGACCTATTCTGTTGTTCTCTGAATTAATTCACAAAAATAACTTTGTATACTTTATGCTACCATAACGAATATTACTTAAGTAGTAATGTTTGTTATAATCCACACTGTCGATTTAGGTTAGCCTGTAAGGATAGTTGTGATATAAATAAATAAACAAAACAAATAAATTAATTAATTAATATTGGTTAATAATAGCTATATTAGACTGTTTTCGCAAAAAACCAACAAGATGAAAAAAGGTGACTTACTTTTTCTACCAAAGCGCTAGACGGTCAAAGTTCCTGGCTGTATGTTTCTACTGCAGGCCGTGCTTTGTTTTTGCAGTGGCAACACAGCTACCACGGTGAAAAAAAAACAAATCATATGATTTAAAATTATAAATAATACGTGCTAGTCAGTGCCAAATCTATAAAAGCTGCACTCTATAAGGTATTTGAAAATAACCGTACAAAATGCGTTCATTGCTTTGGTACTGAGAAAGTCAGTGACAAATATTGTTTAGTGAACAATGCGGCCTTCATAAGCCAATTGGCGGTATCTCAAATTCAATCCTCTCCCGTGAGTAAAAGGTTGTACTTGTTATAGCAATAAGGTCTGAGATACCGCCATTAGTATTAGCAAGGCAATTCATTCTACATTCGAAAATCGAGCGCACAAAACTGGCATTCGAACATAAGTGAACCACTAAGGGCGGATTCGACCAAACTGGAATAAGACTTGATCTGAGATTATATTTAGTTTTTTTTTTTGGGTTATAATAAGTCTATACAAATTCGGCGTTTAATCTAGGTATAAGGCCTTATTCTAGTTTGGTCGAATGCAACCTAAGTAATCTACTTTATTTACCTCATTTATTAAGATCAAGAAAAAAATCTCAATAATCCTGAGAATTAATCTGCTTATATTTGTCACTGATGAACGCAAGGATGACTAGGGAAGAGCTGTATCGTGTGTCATTAGAAATCTTGCATAAACATTATACTAAATTTTACCGCGACTGCTCGACTGTTTATTGATTTCAATTAATACCGTATTTTATTTACTTCATATTTTCACACATCTAACTGTAACTGGATCTAAAACGTTAAGATCCAAAATAAACAAATTAAATTAATACAATTTTGCAATAAATCGTAGTCATCCTTTAAATAAAATGAGGTACCTAATTAAAAAAGGACGAAGGTGAAACGGAACTAAAGTGTATAATGTTTAGCAGAGTAAATGTTGGCTTGAATATGATTTTTTATATACATACTTACTAGTCTACAAAACACAACGTGCACAAAAAGTTGTTGATTAATGGAAAACTAAGAACTAAACTTATAGACACAACGATTACGAGTTCAATCTTTCTACGATATAAACATCTACGAATTTACTTTTTCAATGGGCTAAAAATTACGTTCCCAAAAAAAACTTTTACAACACTCAAGACTCCTTGCTATCTTCTAGCGTACGTGAACATTACATTACTTTCAGAGGGAAAGCCAAGCTTGGCGCAGGTCAGCTTTCCCGCCAATAATACGTACCAGGTTTAGGGTTGCGGCAAAATGCAAAATCCGGGCTCAACAACCAAGAAAACAGAAAGGTTCAGCATATTTAGTATTTCTACTTCATTTATGCACATAATTATTCTCAACCGGATATGATAGCTGATACGGTCAGTTTAGTAGAAAATTTATGAAAAAAACCGGGTTAAATTAACATTAAAAACACTAGATTATATCATAATAGTTTAATGATAGTCGAATACTATAATTGTTAATGTATTATCTATATCTAAAAAACATTAAGAAGTTTACATACCAAGTTTAGTAATATGTAAAATTAGTAATTGTAACAATTGAATGTCAAACTGAATGTCGCGGCAGAATAGATGCAACGTCCATTATTATAACAACGAAAAAAGTTAAAATTATAGAGCTAGAGTTCGTTCAGTTTTTAAATTTCAACTGGTTTTGTAAATAAAATTCCGCTGCTTGAATGATGAATTGACATAATGGCATGGTGGTATGCATTATTGCATCTATTGAGCAAGCCGTGTGATTCAAAATTATTTGTAATTGTTGAAATGCAAAGCCGGCCAGTGTTCATTCGCACTAGAGCAAGACAATGTCAATGTTATTGTCAATAAGTTATTAATGCGTAATACATTAAAAGCACTAAAAAGCAGTCGTTTGTTTCATAGTTACCACTAAGTATAGGTATAAGTAAAACTATTTTATTTGTTATTTATTTAACAATTAGTTTCTAGAAAACTTTACGTACACACATGATACACATTTTAAAAGGTTAAATGTTTCAATATTATTATAAGACATAAATAGAAATAATACAGTCATGTGCATCAATTTTATAAAATATAGCACAAGGGTCATGCCAATATCGATTAAGTTTAGAATTGGGATCGAAGGGGACGGAGGTGAAGACGGTCACAGGATTTATTAAAAACATTTATTATAATGTACATTCTTAGAATTCGAAATTCTTATGCACGCGTCCGCGCTTTGACCTTTAAAAGACCGAGCACTAAATCTAATTTACAGAGTGGCACATAATAAATTGGCAATACAGAAATTGTATTTTCTTTGGTCTCTCTTTGTTATATAAATTTGAGATCATCGAAGTCTCGCACTTAAGTTTCTGTCGACTGAGGAACATTTATCATATTTCTGTTACTTTTTCATACATAACGCAGTGACGAAGTTTTTATGACAATTCTTTATTTAAGTTTTTTATATATTTGTTTTTGTAGAGAACATTTCGAGTTAGTATAAACCGACAACTATCATCTCATTGTCACTATAGAATGTAAGACATGATGAGAGAATGAAGACCAGGAGTACTGAAAAGGCCACTGTTGTTCGTTAATCGATTGGTAATTGGTTGTTAATACAAAACATGAATTTTAGATGAATATTATTAGTAAACAAAAATCATATCGTTGCACTTCTGTGCTTATCTAATTTGACATGCGGCAATTAATTTACACCTATAATATTCATTTAATTTCGGCGCAAATAATTTTTGCTCAGAGCTAAAGGATAACAAGACAGGGGGCAAGATCTCCCTCTGCTCTATTCAATACGGTTACACCACATTGCTTTTGACGTGTAATATAATAAATGAGTAAATATTTGAACTATCGTAAAGTTGATAACACGTCAAAGGCAATATGGTTTTACCCCAGTAGAATAGAGACCCTGGAGGGGTCAGGATAATTTACCCAGAGCAATGTCATTTTAGATTAGCACCGGAGCAAGACAGAAGTAACCTAAAGGGTATGCCGTTCGGCCGTGTAAAGCTTGCGCCTTACTTACCATAGCCCTCTCCCTGCAAGAAGAGACGGAACGCCTCCGATATCTTTCCCGGTTGCTCCTCAAGCACCATGCCACAGTCGGAAATCTGTAAAATACGGACAAAGGCTGCTTATATTATCTGATTTCATGTGTTTTAAAGGCGTGAATTGCTATGTAAGACTCGTGAGGTTAAGTTTCTGACTTTCCCATACTGACCGATTTAAATGTTACACCCTGTATAGGTACAGTACCCCAACGAAAATGTTAAGCACTTTAATGCACTGTCATAATAAATTTCTAATTGAACATCAAATGACAAGTACGACAAGAACAATAGCAGCCCCAATGACCAGGTTCTAAGTGTGCTCAACCGTTTTATTGGGTGACTGTAAAAGTAATTATACCTTTTTAGATTCGTCGCTCTGTTCAGGATGTATTGAGCTCCATAAGTGTAATTTTCGCTAGTTACTTGCCGCCCAATGACAGCGATATCCGTCATAAAAACTTGCATACTATCTTAAATGAAAGCACATGTATTAAAAGGATACATCATTTCATTAAAGACAGCACCAATTAAGTGAATAAATAGATAACTGTTGAATGGATAAAAACCCTCAATATAATGGCGACCCCTTCTTTCAGAGCAGATTTTTCCTTAACGGCCCTGTCAATGATGGAACTTAGGAAAGAACCATAAAACAAAAACTTTCAAAAAATCTACATTATTTTAAAGGAAACGTGTGCGTTCCTTATTATTGAAAAATATACCGAGTAATAGAGCCTGTCACGTACCTTCATCCAAGTGGAGTTATTAGGATGCAGCCGCCCATTGAAAGTAACCGTGTCCTCCACGTGCGGGGACAGGGCTCCAGTGATGTTCAGCACCGGGGCCTTAATGGTGTCGGTCTCGCGAGAGATGCCCAGGTCCGTGCGCTGCAGGTACGCGTCGATAAACATGGACAAGTTGGTTGGGTTCACATTGCGGTTGAAGTGCATGCGGTACATTTGAGTCAGATCGTGGTTGCGTTCTTCAGGGAACTGTGGAAGATTAAAAGTGCAGCTGTAGAAAGGTAACCTGTTTAACATTTTACAGTGTACATCGCCAAGGAATTAAGAATTGTACTTAGAAAATGTTAAACTTTGAACTAGAATATTTTCAATAAAATACTATTGTTATTTTACCACCTGAATTATTTTTAATTTTAAGGTATCCAAGAACAGTGTAGTAGATAATGTCAATGATACTGGCAAAGACTGGCTACCTTGGGGTACATCTTGGCCTCCCTTGGCTATAATTCGTAATTCTAAGACTTGATATCCAACCCTCTTTAACGTACCTATGAATTGAATTACACCATAATTCCAAAATAGTAACCCATCCAAAATAAATCCATACTTTCTAAACCATTGAAGAATTTCTCGTTTTTCATTCCTAAACTTTGACTCTTCCAGGACATCCTGTGTAATAAATAACTAATGGCGGGTCTTTTTACAAAATTTCCATGTACGAAAACGGACCTCGTTAATAGTTTGACAAGTTTGATTTGTTTTGTACGTTTTTGTACTCATCACCATCGCTAAATAATATTTGGTACACAGTCTTTTTAAAGAAGTTCATGATGGGAACTTTTGGTGGAGGATAAATTATGAACACTTAATTGGTTTTAAGCGATTAAATGCTGGAAATTCTAATTATAATAAGCTAGTGTTGCAGACGAATAGAAACTGGAAACACACATATGAGCGACTTTGAGGGCTTAGCCAGGAACGGAGCCCTCAAGCAGAAGCGAAATTTACTCTAATTTACTGTTGTTAGTAAATCGAATATCAAGTGGCATGGCAGCTAAACACTTTAAAGAGTGCGTAAGCCTTGCAAATCGCACTCAAGTAGTTAATTTTCATCGCAGTATCTCTAAAAACGCTACATTATCTCTGCGTGCAACTATTTAGCCATAGATTATCGCATATATTAATATAATATTATTTATGCAAAACATACTCAACAGATACATTATTTCCAATGAAAGGTATGTATGCCCAATTTTTACTGAATAATAATTTTATAAATTTTCCACAACTTTTTTGTATGCTAACTTTTTTAAAGGCAAAAACAACTCCAACCACTTATGTTGTTTTTTTAACCACTTATGTATCTTAATACAAATGTTATTAACTTGCCTGTAAGACTCGCATCGCTAAGTCGAATCTAACGACTCCTCGTATGTCGAAAGTTTTTTCAGCTTAAAAGGTAAGAAAGAACCATACATGCATACTCAAATACCCACACTGAACTTCGACTTTTTTTCAACAAAATAATGTGAGTAATTCTTGTAGTCGCGCGGAAGTTACAAGCAGTCGCAAAAGCAATTCGCGTTAATTTTAAACACTGATAATTCGCTTAGTAAGATATTATAGACAACTAGATAAAAGGTGGTCTTCATGTTCAGTGTATAAGCTTTCTTCGTTCTAAATTTAATCTAAATCCATCCAGCCGATCCAACGTAAAGGAGTAACAAATACCCACACAATTTTCCGCATTTTTATTAAAGTATGATTTACACGATTACAAAAATATGTTAAAAATTGCAATAACAAGTATCTGAACTCGTCATCAATGCTGAAACCGTGTACGAGTATAGTGTTTTCAATTCTCTGGACGCCCAAGCACTTTATTTCCCACACGTTGCCGCTGCTGTGCAACTGTAATTAATGGCGCAGCAGTGGATTGAAAATACTATAAAAAGCAAAGTTTCACAGGCACCGGGGGGCAGTGCTTGACTAAAGCCGCGTGCTGCACTCGAGCTCAGTCGATACCGACAGGCGGCGTGCCCTGGCGGCTCGAACGTGGAGCACGGCGATCCATCTGTCGTCGGTTTGGAGGGACCTGTATGCTCGTTTACCTTAGTTATTCTTTAAAAAATGGGTCATATTAAAGATCGTTATACCTTTCCAAAGTGGTGCCACATAAGATAGTCAAGCACGCCCTGTGTCATGCCACGTGCGCGCAGCGAGCGAGTGTTCATCTTCTGGTAGGCCCACTCGATCCAGCCGGATTGGTTGGAAGTGCAGTTGATCAGAGCTAGTGCGTCAACCTGAAACAGCCGAAGTGAGCCTTGAAAAACGATCGAGCATGAAATACCTAATAGGAATCACCACCGCCCATAAACACTGGCAAGTTGTTGTTATTGTTGCTCTCATGTCGTTAGTTAAGCTAATTTGTCTCGATAAGTAGATGATGACTGTGTAATAAAAAGTAAAGCAGCGTCTCTATTCTACTGGGTAAAACCTTATTTTACCTTTGGCATGTTATCGTATTGTTTTAAACTCTGCTCATTACTGTTACGTAAATAAGAGCAATCGTAACATTCACAATAGGTACAATAAAAACATAGATCAAAAAAGTACTATGTTTCAGACAGGATTAAAATTTCACCCCATTCTAATAATAAGACAGTTTAAATTTGACTTGCACGCCCGGAGTAGTTTTGATATTTTTTGCTTAGAATATTTTAAATAATCGCCTTACATGAAAGGTGACATGCTAAGTAGGTGCGAGGATGATAGCACTATGTTTAGGGTTCCCTACCCAAAAATAAATTAATTTAAAAGCTAAAGGGAGCTAAATAAACGTGTTTATTTGTCGTTTTTTGCTTAACCTTCACAGTCGCTGTATATCTTGAACCGTAATAAGTGGACATATGATATTTTCAATAAGTGAATAATACTAGTGCATTGACGCTATAACCAATCATAAAAAATACAGCCGAATTGAGAACTTTATCCTTGTTTTGAAATTGGTTTTAATGAAAGTTCCCGTACAAAAATGGTATTGGTATTTCTTAAATATGACGTATAATATTTTATGATAACAAAAAACGGCCTTTTATTTTATACAGGACAGGATAGGACTACAGGATAGGACGATAGGACAGCGACTGCGTACGCGTACAATTAGTTTTCCGCTAGTCCCCTATTTCATCCCGTTGGAGTTGATTTATGGAAAATCCTTTCTTAGTGTACCTCTACCCAAGGAATACTCCCCCAAATTTAAAATTTCTAGGTCCATTGGGTTTGGGTGTGCTTTGATCGATCAGTCGATCAGATTCTTCTTTTACGTATATGTACTTATAGATTTATGTAGTAATAAAACGCAACATGTTGTTAAAAAATATCGCGATAATCTAGTAACATTTAGGATATCATCTACGTACATACCTACATACAAACTTACGGGTCCAACCCAGAACTTCCTTCTTTTCGAAGTTGTCTAAATACAATTCGATTTATTCAATTCAAGTTGGTACGAAGCGAGCATGTACACGCAGCGGTACGAAAGTTTTCGTTTCAATTTGGGCCACAAGTCCCTGTCTAACTCAAGTTTTGTGAGCAAGACAAGCACTGTAGCGACATCATTCCATCTATTAAGACTTGGACAATATTAAAATAAGTCTTGAGCATTAACATGAAATTTAATTTACGAGGTTAAAATCGCGTCAAAATTCCTCCTTTCTAATTTAGCTCCGGCCATAACGTTTCTCACCCCCTGAAGTAAGTCCGATTTTTCCGATTTTTGAATATGTTGTGGTTATTATGAAAAATTTGGTCTGTACATTTCCTTTTTTTTCAAAAATCAAAATTTCTTTATTTGCCAGAATATGGTAACATGAGAGGATCTTAGGGCTTAGTTTGTTTCTGCATATTCAACCTGCATGCAGGTGTGCAAATTATTACGATGTCATAGCAAAAACACCTATTCTCCATAAACGTTAAAGTCGACAACCTGTATCAAATACAATATTAAGCTAACATTCTCCGAGTCGTCAATTTGTAACATGTCAATATATTATATCAAGTCCCTATATTTATAAAAATATCAAATAATGAATTAATTGCCTATGTCAACTGCCAAATATTCTTTTACACTATAAAAACATTTATCCTGTGGCCATTTTGTCAACTTATTTTTAAACGAGTTCTTATTTTCTAATTTAAGGTCATCAGGCAAAGTTTTATTAAGTATGTGTTTATACGGTCCTAGTTTTTCATAATATCTACAAGATATCCAAAAATCGGCAAAATCGGACTAAGTGAAAGGGTACATACACGCTATCGCATTTAGTTTGAATCTTTTAACTTTACAATCCTCTAATATGTATAGATGTTACCTTTTGCGGGTAGGAGAGAGCAAAGCGCGCGAAGATGTTAGCGCCCGCGCCGACGCCGAAGCCAATAAACGACTTAATCCCGAAGTGGCCCAGCACGTAGTTCAACTGGTTGGCCAACTCATCCATGGTCGGGTAAATGTAGCTGGAACAAGCGGTCAAAAAAATTTTAAAATTTCAACTAGAATACGAACTCGTAAGCTCGTAAAATTCCTTCGAAAGATCAGAATTAGTGGATCAAAGATCATCATTTACAGTTGTTTTGGTCAAAACAATAGCAAATGCGTTTTTAACACGCAAATAATGCTGTCGGTTTTTTATAACATATCATAGGGAGCTGTCGGAATTTTGGCTGTCGCGAGTGCACCGACCCAAACAAACAAACAGTGATAAACTAAATGCCTCATGCCTGTTCGAAACACAGGTACACGAATAAAGGTTGTAACTACGAGCAAATTCGATTTTAACTTTAAACCACACCATATCGCAAACATGTACGGGAAACTATATGCCTCGTGCCTCGTGCTCAGATTCACCCGACTCCGAAGAACTCCGCCTTTGCAAGTTATATAACTACGAGCATATTTGATTTTAACTTGAAACTACACTCTCCTTTGGCAGCTAAGTGTAACCAATATTTATAGGGCGGTGTTTATGGACTACAATTCGTTTTTTTAGCATTAAGTACAAAAAGTAAGGTTTAATTCGCACAACTTATAGAATAGACAATAATTTTGGATTTCTAATTATGACTTCATTAAAGGCGAAACCGTGTGAACGTATCAGTGGGGCTAGACAAGTTGCCATCGTTCACGAACGCTAGCGTTAGGCGATCACTTTGGTGATCACCTGTCACTTGGCGCTGTCAAAATTAAATAGGCTAGACAATCAGTTTTCAGCGTGTCAGTTGTAACGAGTGATATATCACGTGACTTACGTCATTCCCATACATTCTTCAATGACAACACATGTCGCCAGTGATCACCTAACGCTAGCGTTCGTGAACGATGGCAACTTGTCTAGCCCCACAGAACGCCTAAAATAACAACAACCATACATACATACATACTTACAAACATACATAGGGAGTAGACAGAGACCACTTCCTTCCACTTGCTACGATCCAGACAAACTTCCGTCGCTTCCTCCATACTCATAAGTCTCTTCACAGACCTAAAACACTCCTAAAATTTATAAAGCGAGCTACATACCTACCATCAGTTTTCAACTGCACAGTTTCAAATGTACAGATATATGTAATGAAATTTACATTAGATAATTCTTAGATCGTCAGTTTAACTGAACAGTTCACAATGCCCACACACATACGTTTAAACTAAACACTTCGACTGTGTAGTTGAAACTGTGCAATTAAAACTGATAGTATGTAGCCCGCTTTAACCTAATGTATCATAATCCCTGTTTTGTTTTTCCTGAAACCGTTAACTTTTTAGGATTGTTACAAAGCAAACCTAACATAACCTAATGAAATCTATACAATGACCTTTTAATAAATCCTGAAAGTTTACAGCTTAAACATTTAGCCGTTCTGATAAGGAACCAAAAAATAACTACAATAACTTATTCTAATTTAAAAGATAAACTAAATTTATGTATCAGCATTAATTTAAACCGTTGACATAATATTTACTTTTTACACTGCTGACAGTTTCAGTAGAGTAAAAAGTAAATAGTAAGTAAATATATTATAAACAGGTGTGCTGCTCCGAGGGTGTAAATCCGAAAGTTCGTAAACGAAGCGCTCCCCTTTCAGTTATTACACAATCGAGAGGAAAGGCCATGGTTCAAGTAACTTCCGGGTTTCTCGTCAAAACTTTCAAACAGGCAATTTTCCTAAATATTCCAATTTAGTTACAGTTAAGTTTCTAGGTAAAATTACAAAATCTAGGTAAATAACATAGGCACACCGACTCGTAGTTCTGAATGATTTTACAATCATTTTACAACTTCTCAATCTACTTACCGTCAGTGGTAGCATTTGTAACGGCAGTCTAAACGTAAGAAAATTCGCTTTTAATTTTAAATACGTTTACGAGTACTAACTTGACAATTCCTAGAAATGTAACGCTATTACACAGATGTTTACCCAAGTTGATAATTCGTTAGTTTAAACACAAAGAACATGACATCCAAAACACTGCTTCACCGACAGTTACATAATACTGCGGCACAAAATGAAATGACCTTACAGCGTATTTGTACACGTCTACAACAATGAGAATTTAAAAAGTAGTTAATGGCACTTGAAATCAACGCCAAAAGCGGCCTGATATTATAAACCTGTAAATAATTATATTTAAATCGCGGAAAAATGCCACCAAAATGTCGCGGTGAAACCATTTTCGAGTAAAAGTTTTCCCTCCACCGAGGGCATAAAGAGGCATGACCAGACGTCGTAAGTTGGCTGTACCTATGTAGGTAGCCCATATCGAGCGGTACTCTTACATAACACTGCGGTACCGAACTCGATTCGGCCGGTTCTATTCCGCCTTCCAAATGAATGCTATTCAAATATTCGAGGTTAATATGAGCAGAATGTTTTTGGAAACGTTTTTCGAGGTACCACGTAAGGGCGCCATGATTTGAATTTCACTCCGGTTTCTTGAGTGGCCGGTGTTTCAAGAAAACTAACGCATCTATTCGACTCGCTTCACTAGCTAAAACCTAGCTTACACATACGCCACGCGATACGATATCTTAGACACAGATACCAATGGATAACCGAACGAACGAAAATTACCACTATTATCTTTGCAAAATACAGGCCTGTTATCTAACTCCTATACTTACCATAAGTAAATGGGTACCTTGTTCCCTCAGGTGTATTTATAAAACGAACATTGTTAAAGATGTAATTGGAGGGTGTATACCGTCGGCGCCGGCCCGTCGCGACTATGTCCTATTTACCTAATACAGTTTATTAACCTACATAACCCGACACTTGTGACTACCACCCACCCGCTGTCTTGGCGACCTTTTCAATAAAACAATGTTTTTTCGAGCTGTTGCAAATTCAATGAATACTTAATGAATATATTTTCTTGGTAATTTAAAGCTATTCTCAAAGTGCGCACCGCGGAGCAGTGAGGCAAGACATCATGCACAAGTTAAGCCAGCGAGGGAAATTAAATAAAAAATACTTTAAGACCGCTTTTCTACCAAAAAGCGTAGGTATTTGGAATGTCGCCTATGCTATTTAATTTAAAAAAAGGCGCGTGAAGGAAGTTTAAAAAACTTACTCCTATATTACAATAGTATTATTCTTTTATATATAATAATACTAGCGACCCGCCCTCGCTTCGCTCCGGTTTATTTGAGTTTTCTATAACACACGTACATAAAACAAAATGTATTATAGATAAAAACCTTCCTCTTGAATCACTCTATCTACTAAAAAAAACCGCATCAAAATCCGTTGCGTAGTTTTAAAGATCTAAGCATACATAGGGACAGACAGCGGGAAGCGACTTTGTTTTATACTATGTAGTGATTACAGATATGTTTTATACTTGTAAGTTATTTTTCTTTGCATTTTAATGATAGCATAGACATTTTTAGATTTAATTTGAATACTCGTGTTATGTTCCGTACCGCAAGCTGCATGCCAATATGCTAGCTATTTGTATAGGTAGGTACCTTAGAGCGAAACAGTCCACAAAATTGTTCAGAACATCTACATTATAACCTGTATTGATATAAATAAAGTGTTTTGATCTGATTTGATATAATAATTATTCATTATGTACCTAAAGTAAAGTAGGTTAGTGACGTGTAAGACTTCTAGCTGTTGCCCGCGACTCTGTCCGCGTAAATATCGCGACTGGCGCGTAGGAAGTACCTTATGTTATAGTTTCATAACTTCTCCGTGACTCAAACTATATTCACACCTAATTTTATCTAAATTCGCTCATCTTCAAAAGCGTAACAGACAAACAGAGTTACTTTTGCATTTATAATAGAATACTCTGGATAGATAGCAGAGATTAACATGAATGGATGGAATATAAATATAGAAAAACGAAGTAGAGTTCTTAAAATTATACTAACAACGCATATGACAAATCATCGTGAATTGTCTACAGTTAGAGATGCGAAGGAGATTAATTAAATCGAAGATTCAGCGACTCAACGTAATTTTTTGCACAAATATAACCGAGACTACCGGAGAGACGTTGTTTTTTTCTGAGACGTCGTTTAGTTGACTGTAGGCGATAAATACGTAAATTATTAAGTACAAGAATTTACAGAAAAAGTGTGTTAGTATTATATTTTTAACTACCTTAATATCTGTTAACGATGATTCTGCGTCCCATTCAAAACAAAGTGGTGCAAACTGCATCAGGGCCGTCAAAACAATACCGTAACAGGTCAAATACGATGTTGTTTTTACCGCCGGGAATAGAGGCCCAGACTCTAGGTAAAAAACTGAAGGAAATCCTTTCTTGCATGTAGTTGTGTACAAAACCAAAATGGAATTGACGTCAAATTTCAAATATAGAATGTCGAACAGTCTCTACAAATGTGTTACAAGTTTACAACTACACTTTTTCACCTGTATCGTTATTGCTTGTATTATTTGTACGGTGAGTTTAATTATGTATTTATGTAAGTATACTGTTTTTCATCTTTTTGCCTATTTTAACTTACATTTTGTGCTTATACATAACACAGAACAGTGAAACGTGTCGCATCGTCGATTTAGTAATACACCAACTTATTCAAAAAATAAATGTTTTAGTTTAATGTTTGAATGCATTTATGCCTGCTGCATTTTAAATGTCGTGAAGAGAGTATAGAGAGTATTTATCCGGTTGCAAAGCAAATCAAAACGAGGGTGAGCATAATATATTTTCGTTACATGCTGTTAAATTTTGCCCAGGTATTACATTAACCGTATAATTTGTCAGGAATATTAATAACTTCGCGTGCCAAGCCATGATGGCGTGCAAGCGTTGCAAAATTGCATATGTAATACATGTACAAGTATGTATAAGAAGCTTAAACCCGAGTTGACCATCCAACGACAGCATTTTTTTTTGTTAGGTCAATTTTACGGCGTTTAGTTTGATGAATAAAAGATTGCCTTTTTCTGGGCTCTTCCTGACGACACTTTAACAGGGGAGCCATCAGAAAAATACAATGCGGTGATCATACAAATTTCCCTAATGTTATATGGTCATGTTTGGGATCATTTTCGTTTCATTTTAATATTTAATTAACATATTTACAACCTTAGTCGTTATTATAACAGCAATTTTGAAAGACATCATCGCTTCCCGTAAAGTGAGATTGTGGTCAATAGCAGGTCTTATTGTAATCCTGGTTCCGTGTCACATAATTATGTTTCTTTAATGCGTATTACAAAAGCCATGTTAAGTGCATACATTTTGAAATGTAGAATCAAAGGGCTTTTAAATACGTCATTCAAAGCTAACGGTGGTAACGGCTGCAGAGAGGAAACTCCTCACAATACGCCCCGTGTCTAGCAGCACTAGTTCTAGAGGACGTCCGTGACTTCGAACACGTAATAGTACATTACTACAGAGGCCGGGAAGTAGGGGGTTACCGGCCGAGTGATATAGGGTAAATCCGGGATAGATGCCGCAAAGGGATAGACGCCTATTTTTTAAAAACCTAACTCCCCAAATTCGCAGCAAAGAATTAATAGTCTAAATAGGGAGCGCAAGGGCCATACCTCTCAGTCCCCCGCAGGCCATCGTGAGGAACGGACGCGTCTCGGTTGTGTGTGTAAAAATCTCGGCGACGAGCGCAAAAACGCCTCGAAATTTAAATCGTAGGTATTTGCAGTTTCATAACTTTATAATTAGTATTAACTTCTGTTATTTTTTTTGTTATATCAATATACTGGTTTATTAAGTGTACAACTAAGTGTTAATTATCGCTCTTTTGTATTTAGTTTAGATAAAAAATAAAAAGGCACCTATCCGTATCAAAAAGGATACTCGCCCCGATTTTTGTGGGTATACGTGCCTTTGGGGCGTCTATCCCCATATGGGGTTTATATAATCTCAGTATATTTTTTTATTTTGTTTATGTTTTGTTATAATTTTTATTCTTTTTTCAATCGATTTCTATTGATAGGTTTCTATGTTCTACTAATAAAATAATGTTTGTGGTTATGAGTGTAATATTGAAATCATCCTTTATAATTACAAATAAAACATTTTAAGACTATATTTTATAATTATTTTATTCCATAGGGCATCTATCCTACACCATATTTTTTACTTAGTTTATTCCAAAGGGCATCTATCCTACACCAGAAGCATCTATCCTTCTTAAAATTTTCATAGTGGGGCATGTATCCATATAGGTAGGCATCTATCCTAAAAAAAGGGGTCTGCGAAAACTCAATTTCTACACAATCAGTAATTACGAGTATTAGGTAAAAAAAACTAGTCGTAATGAAAGATTAAAGACTAAACTAGCTATATCGAAAGGAAATATTCATGGGAAATTGATAGTTTTGAAATTATGAGGCCTTTTCAAAAAGTGTGGCATCTATCCCGGTTTTACCCTAGACGGGCGAGCGAAGCGAGGCCGGATAGTTACGAGGCTGGCAATCCCTTTTCACGGCGAAGTACATAATAGTGCTTTTCTCAAACATATGCAATGAAATAAAAAAATACCTCATTAAAAAAAGTAATTTGATATTATGTCCACCCTAGGGAAGAAAAGTAATTGCATGTTAAAATAAAGTACCAGGAGCGCGTCGGTAATTAGGAGGCATATCAGTCATAGCGCAACTTACAATTGGATCGAGTATTTGACGTTATAACTTTTTTCTCAAAAGTTTTTAAAATATAATTTAGCTATTCAGCCTGTTTATAAACACAGCCGCCATGTTTACATTAAAATTAAAAAATAATTAAGTACTTTTCGGGCTAGGCCTTCAATTTTGTATGAAATTCCTTTACAGTTCTCTCAAGTTGTTCCGCCCGCAACGTGACACTTTGAAGCCAAAAATAACTAACATAACGCCAACATTTCATTGCATGTTTGAGAAAAATGTTTTTTTCTCGCTTCTCTCTTTAATTTTTCCGCTTGGGATTCGATTTATCTTTTGGTGCGCTCTAGCCAAAGGGTAGCTAAAGATTTTTCCCTATAATATTTAGGTTCATCGGTTTCGATTGAACGTTGTCCGTCAGTCAGTCATGGAAGGGTATATCTAAGAAAATGTGCCTATTTTTTTGGGTGTAAAGTTTAATACCTCTATTTCGTGCTGCATTCGGTTTTATAGCTTCCGAAAATCCCGAAAATGGCTGCGATGATGACTTTTGACATAAAAGTGACATCCGCCATTTTGGATCCACGCTGGATTTGGTTCTTTTGTGTTTAAATACCCTGAAAACTACCCAAATGACGATGTTACTCAATAGAATACCGCCCTTGGTCAAATGTAACAGAACTCTATTCATCGATGCAATCTAATCATTATGCATGGAACTCATGGGTATTTACATATCATGTTTAGGCAATGTTCAATGCATAATATTGATCTAGCCATCTACATTTGAGATCCGAACAAAACCATAACCTATCCTATATTCTAAGTCCTCTGATGTGACGTTCACTTTGATGTGTCTTCAGACAGACATCAAACTCAAGATCAGTGCATTACCACGGCCGCTATACTTAAATACAAAAAAACCGAGCAAAAGAGTATGTCGGACCATGCCTATGTGCATGGTAGGGTTCCGAAACCGTAACTACAATCACAAAAAAATATCTCCAGTAACAACAAGCACGAACTAATTTTCTATTTAGTTATTTGATGCTATCTTAGATTTTAATGTGGTTACGGAATTATCCGCAATTTTTAGAGTTGTAGGTAATTCTATAGCTCTGCCTACCCCGCTCTGGGATGACAAGTCTGAAGGTCTGTATGTATGTGTGTTTGTATCTTGGATTTTTAGTATGAAACACTTTAGTCTCCAGTATCTTGGACACCAATCAAGTCTACTATGCCAAATTACAGCTTTGTAATACCAAGAGTCGTTGACTAAAACCGTGGGCAGACGGACAGACGGGTATGGCGAAATTATAAGGGATTCTTGTTGACTACAGAACCCTAAAAAGTATGTTAGACGGGTCAAAAAAAACGTAGCCAAGCTTTTTGTATTCCATTTAAGTTTTACTTGAATATTGAGTTATTGGTGGCTAGAAGTGTTAATTATCATCCTAGCAACGCGGGGTAAACAAATCAGTAATCACAGACACGCAAGCATAGAGGCCTCAACTCAATGAATGCAGTGTAAAAGCTTAGCTAATAAAAATACAATTTTGATAAAAACAGTAAGTAGTCACTAACATACTCGTACGAGTAAATCAATTAATTTAAACTTTTATTATCTCGCCTGACGGCTGGGGCTTTTACCTCTACTCGTTTAGGAAGGATCACTTACTGGTGTTTGCAGTAAAGTACTAAATTACTTTGCTATCTGGGCGTTTTCACTAAAAAGTGTACCCAATTAAGGACTGAAATTAAGGAACTTTAACTTTGTCAGTTTTGTGACGAAAATTAGCTATACATTGACGGCCGCATTGTATGGCTAATTTTCGTCACAAAACTGACAAAGTTAAAGTTCCTTAATTTCAGGCCTTAATTGGGTACACTTTTTAGTGAAAACGCCCATCTAACTGTCCGCCAAATCATATTTCCTACGTACGTATAGAAATCCTAGTCAGAGCACGGGAAACAATGCTTAAGAAATGGGCAAACCCTGAAATGATTCGTGTACATTTTTATGTCCTCAAATTTCAGCAAAGGGCCTTCCTAGGAGGACTTTATAAGGAGAGTTCACGAGCTTGAAAGTCAGAAACTTATTTTTAAAAAACAAGACGGCGATGTTATTTGTTTTATCATAATATTATAGACGGAGGCTATGCAATATAAAAACAAAGTGATTTTTCCAAACAACGAGATTTAAAAAAGCATTTGTAATTTTCTTTGATTTCGAACGCGTAGAACATATACCTACTTAACACCAATTTTAGCCAATAAATTGGGTTTATGATGAGAAATTAAACATTAAGGTAATGTTTGTTAAGCTCTAGAATAGCATGCTAAAAAGCGTGCTATGAGTATGCTTAATACTAGCATGCTTATGAACTGTTTACATTGGCTAGAAATAAGCATGCTAGTTTTAAGTATGCTCCTTAATAAATATGCTCAAAGCAAACACTCCAACACATGCCAGCGTGCTATCTGCCCGTTCAACAAAACCATGGAAAATCAAACAGCCATCCGCATGGAACTGAATAAAATTATCCTTTTGCTGGTGATGCATCCAAAAACTTCTCTCAGCTAGAAAGAGGATAAAAAGGAATAAGAAATCAAACACGCGCTTTTGCAAGGTGCACACCTTGCAAACAAGATCGATATTAGCATGCTCATTAAGCCAGTGCGTTCACACTTGCTATTTATTACCTTACCCCCTTCAACCCCTGCATCAGCTAGCGTGTTCAAAGATAGCAGGGCGGGCGTGCTATTAGCCAGTATGCCACTAAAAAGCATGCTTAATAGTAGCATGTTCTATAACAATCACGCTAGTAGGTAGCATTTGCTCAATAGTAGCATGCTTTCAGGCTGGATTACTAATGTATAGGCTAAAAACTTTTCCCAAAGTATCACATCCCAAACTATTTTACTCAAAATATAATTTGGAAAAAAATCGTAGGTAAGTCAAAACAACTTATCGCAATTTGATAGTGAGCAATTATTTTTTGCAAATTGTTGTCTAACAAATAATTACTGGGTTATGTTTCATCGTACCAAATTTCATATAGCCAAATGTTTCAGTTGGCATAACTTACATACACGACGAAATATTCTAAGCAAAATAAAATCAGGCAAACGATTTTCGTCATCCCTAAACTAACAACCCTGATGAAGTTATTTCCGTGACACAGCCGACGGAACCCCGCGCGCGGGGCTTCTATTCTGCGTAGATAGTCCCTACGGGCCTGATGAACTCGTAACCTAACCTTAACCTACTTACCTAATTTTAACTTAAACTAACCTACTGGACATGCTATAAATTGAGTATAGTAACTGATATTTTGAAATAAATTTTTTTTTGGAATATGATATTAGCCAAAGGAAACCGTTTGCTTAATAAACGTTTGTCTTCATAAAACTTGAGAAAGTAAAATGATGCCAAATGATTATTTGACCAAATGAATAAAATGCGAAATGTAAATGTGCTAAAGATTCGTTTCAGAAACTATACGTAACAGAACTACTGCGATAAGTTTTTTGGGAAGTGAAATTTGGCGAAAAAAAAAGTGCCCAAAGGGCAGTAGACCTTCCGTGATAGTAATGAGCCTGTGTACAGTAGCTTTAGCTAAATCGAACTGCTGCGTAATACTTATGAGCAGACGTCTCAAATTATGACTGCGGCTGATCTCGAACGAGAACCTTAGGTGAAGGCCACTACTTTTATTTATTTATTATAACAAACACAAAGTTTACATGGTTATGCATTGTTCCACAAAACTGTTTGCACAGTTTGACTGCGGAATCTTCGGTCCAGCTTGTTGATCATTGGTATCATTACCAAGGATCGGAAATTCGGATCGATATTTACCTAATCTTTGGCGGCGGCGTTGTTGTCCAGTTGTACGGAGGCGGACTCAATATTAATTTATAAATAAAATTCCCGGGATTGCGGAATAAATAAATTACGCCATCATAAATTCATATTAAGTATTTATATGTACATTCACCATTTGAAGTTATTTTCTATACATATAAAGATTTACCAATAATGTTATTTAATTTACCGGTAACTCATCTAACCTAACGAAGTCCGAGGAGCAAATTACGGAACGTTTTATTCTAAATGTAAAATAATTAAAATTAACGCTTTGTACAATCCCGGAATCCCGGAACTTATATTATGAAAATAATATTTTCAAGAAGCCGACGCCATATTCGCTTAACTTTTTCCGGGATTTTACCAACTTTAGGTAAATATCGATCCGAATTTCCGATCCTTGATCATTACACATAATATAAAAGCTTTCTCTAGAGCATCATTGGTACGAATTACAATCCAAATAAAACTTAATAAAAAATTTAACTTTAGGTACCTATCTATATTACATTAAAGAAAATGTTAAGCACTATAATTCCTTGTTACAATAAACTTCAAACTAAATTCAGAATAACAAGCATTAAATTTAAAATCCGATGGTTCTAGCAATACTAGACATTTTTATTGACTGTTCTTACAAAACTGAAGTCTTGTTTTACGAGCCGTCAAAACCTGTCAGGTTCCAGGCGACTAAGTATAACAGACAGAGATGTTTAATTCCTATAGCTTTATCCTTTTCAAACTGGAACTTGGCAGCTCATAATGCTGCAGTTCCATTACTGAATAAAATAACTGACTTTGTTTTACAACCTCTAACAAAGGAAAGTGTCAACTGGAAACAAATAATGCTTAAATCCGTTTATCTCATTTAATACCGTTTCTTACCAAATGGCTCTAATCCGAAAGCTCTAAACCATAAGGTTTGTTTAGGGTAAAGGTTGAGTCAATTTCAATAATTCAATAAGTCGAGCTGCCCCCGGGGGAAGGTGCGACCTTTCCAATGCCCAGGGAAATCTTTCCGCCGTAATACGATGATTAGATAGACTTGAGATAAGGTTTCTAGTCTGGAGCATTTTTAAAAGTGGGAATCGGGTAGAATGTTGTAATCATGTATGTATGTATATTGTTCATTATTTATAAGTAAGCGGATCTTTTATACTAAATCTAAATCTGTTCACCACCACCTAGGGTTAAACACCTAATTATTGGCCTCTAAAATACCAGTTACTGGCACCTAGCGATTGTTGAATTATCGTCTCTATTACCTTATGTTAAAGTTCATGGGGTCAATAATTAGCAGGTGACCAATAGTAGGGCATTTCACCCTACTACAAACATTAAAATGTGTAAAAAACACGACGACAATCGCCACTGACAACAATCTTATGCGAGTGTGTAATGAATAAGCGGGTGGTAGGGCCTTGTGCAGGGTCCGTCCGGATCGCTACCACCGTCTTATCCATTAACCTACCGCCAAACAGCAGTGTTCGCATTGTTGTGTTCCGGTTTGGGGATAAGACAGCCGGTGAAATGACTAGCATAGAGGCATTCCATCTTAGTCCTCAGGGTTGGCAACGCATTTGCAGTCTTAGGGTTGCATTGCAGTCTTATGAATGCGAATGTCTATGGGTCACAGTTTCTACTTTCCATCAGGTGGCCTGTGTGCTCGTTTATCTTCACAATGCCATAAAAAAAAAAAAAAAAATGTAACGCAATTCTGCGGGCTGTACGAGCTTACAGTACCTTACATATATGTACGTATATTTACTATACTATATTGTAAAATAATAAAATCAAATAATAGTTCAACATTTTTCCAGATATAGTTGAAGGGAAAGGATAGTCAATTTATTGCAGCCACACCTACATTTTGATCTCAGTTTCACCTAAGGGTATACTGGTTGAGAATGCTTGTAACATTAAGTATTTTAATTTTAGACAGTAAAACTAAATAAATATATAAATATAACGCTTTGGTCGGCGCTTGCGCTGGTCCGTCGGCTAAAGAATTTACGCGCGAACATAAAGGCGCTCGCAGTGGCAGTTTGGACACTGAGTTGAGGATTCCCATGAAGCGCTCAAATAACTAAATACCAGAATTAAAAATTACCGAATTTTCATTACATAATGGTATCCCAAAACTTTCGAATTAAACTATTATTTATCATCTGGTATTTTAAGAATGAGCGGCGATGTGTACCTTTCATACTATTTGCGTTAGATTACACAATAAATTTCACACTTTAACACTTGTCTGGTCCTGGCTTAATACGAGAACCGTGATATGTGTTCAGTCACCGGCAATAATATCATCTAAAATTAGGCTCAATAATATCTGACACGATCAGGTAACAGAGACGTGTCAGATACAGCTGGTGATTGTACATCTAAGGTGGTTCACCTGTAACTAAAAACACGAATAAAAAAAATTCAAACCAAGAACGGTTGAAAATTCAGCTGGTACTAGTGTAAAAGTAGAGCAGGGCAGTAGGGTATGGTGCTCTAAATATTACAGGACTGATGGCATTTACCAGACATTCATATACTTACTTGGTGTCGATAGACACCATCAGTTTAAGAAAGTCAGGAGTAAAAAGGCAAACGAGAATACAGGTCACCCGATGGTGAGTGAGGTCTGATGCCCATACATATTTACACTCTCAAGAGGACAAACACGATGCAAACCTTGAGAACTAAGACGCCTCCTAGTCATTACACCGATTGAGACACGGGAACACAACAATGCGAACACTAGGTTTAGCTTACATCAGATAGCATTGCTCGTTTTAAATTAGCATAGAATAGTACACAATTCCTAGTTGGTGGCAGTGGACGTGCTATAATTGGATCATCCGTAAGGAGTCTTAGTGCTAATTAGTATTACCAGACGTCTTGACTTCTATTTAAACTCTTGAAAGAGCCTATAGCTATATACCTTTGCCTATTAGAGCTGACTGGTCTCATAACCAAGAAAGCTAACAAATCTACTTAGAACACATGAATTCGAAAATAAACAGTAAACGGAGTCCAAAACATGTATATAATAATACATTTTCTAAGCCTCACTTCAGTGTCTTGCACGACTATACTCAGTTTACCAAAAGTAGACCTGAGTTTATCCGACCGGTGATCTTATCACACTGCAGTGGGAATTAATTTATAATCACGTTAAGATCATATTACGTAATAAACTGTCAGTTTTTAAACTAATGGATTATTATTTTATATCCAGCTTTAAATATTAGGGAGAGTTGGACTACACCGACGCCTTGAAGCCACAAACGCAGAGCCCGAGCGGCGGCAGCACGGGGCGGTGCAAAAGTTGTTTTTTATAAATTTATTTTAAGGGGACGCTGCCCTGGAATTGGCGTTGCAAAGGCGGTTTATTAACTGCTGCTCTACCCCGCGTGCTTTTTGTGATCAATCCTTTTCCTAAAACAACGTTGCGGGTAGTTGGTAGTATACGAATCAAATATCGCATTAGATCATTTCATTCGTTAAGGAGCTCGCATTGACACTGACTAGCTATTTATTGCATAATTACGCTGCTAACATATACCCTGTTGCAAAGAAAACGGGCACCTTCGATCTTTCCAATACATTTATACATACTAAGTAAAACTAAATGAGATTTAATGCTAAGACAGGAAACTAATATTATTTGTATTAAATTATTATTTCTCTTGCATTTTCTTTATTTCATAGCTTGAAATATAATTCAGTTACATTATATTAAACAACTTAAAATTTCGTAAGTGCTCGTTTGCTTTGCAACAGGGTTTATTTACAATCGAGGCAACTTGCAATTCGAACATCAAGTTGAAGACGTAGGAGAATTGGCAGTGAGCCGCCAAGTTTCTGAACTTACATGAAAAGCTTCATGTGAGTAGATCAAGTTGCATGCAATCTAAGACGATCTTTCAGTTGAAATGCAGGTGAAGTTGAAAAGAGGTACGGTTGAATACTCAGACCTGACCATACCTACTCTAAACTAATACATACTTTAGGTTAGGATTTTAATTTTCTATTACATATAATAAATAAGCGTTGTGCCCATTGATGTAGGTATATAGGTAGGTAGGATATACAGGGTGTCCCAGAAACCAACGTCAACCCGCCTAGGGCTGATAGAACAGCTCATAAGCTATCGATTTAACCCCCATGTATGTTCAGCAATTGTTATTAGTTTCCGAGATATTGATCATTTTAATCGGATTTTTTGTCATTTTTCCTTATGACCATGATACGAAAAACCCCTAAATTCATGTATTTTTACTTTTGTTTTTCAGTGTTTTCTTGCATGATTAGAATCACTGTGAAATAAGGAAGTTTTTAAAGCTAAATGCCTTTTTTTTTTCATTACAACTTTTTGAGTAATCGCACAGAGTTACTTTCTCCATACTAAGGGAACCCCGCGTTTGATTTTCACCAAGTATGGAAAAACAAACTTTGCGTGTTTACTCAAAAAGATGTAATGAAAAAAAAAATGACATGTAGCTTTAAAAACTTCCTTATTTCACAGTGATTCTAATCATGCAAGAAAACACTGAAAAAAAAAAAGTATAAATACATCAATCAATTTAGGGGTTTTTCGTATCACGGACATAAGGAAAAATAACAAAAAATCCGATTAAAATGATCAATATCTCGGAAACTAATAACAATTGCTGAACATACATGGGGGTTAAATCGATAGCTTATGAGCTGCTCTATCAGCCCTAGGCGGGTTGACGTTGGTTTCTGGGACACCCTGTAGGTATATGTATGTTGGAGCCTATCAACCTTACTATTTTAAATTATAGTCTGTTGTTATTGTTGTTTAATACATTTTGACTACATATTATAATATAAATATCTATTTCAGCAGTTTGCAAACTATGAATTTATAAGTTTTGATTTTCAGAAATTTTACTTTATGGATTACCTACGACCGTACCTAATCGGATCTTATCTTCTGTTACTGAGATTTATTACAATTTTCATTAAATTTTACGTAAATCAATGTATTTTATTAATTTTAGACATCATGTTTCATAGTAACACTTCCTGCTTAAGATCTACACAATCTGTATCTAAATAGTTTTATTTATCAAAACGTCCGGGTTCAATTCCCGAGCTGAGTTCATTTTTTTTGAGAGTATGGATGCAGTTTTACTTGTTATTAAAATCGATGACATGGTTCCTAAGAACAGATCTTCGTATGTCTTATAGTTTCAGACTTTCCCATACTGACCGATAAAATGAGACAACCTGTATATGTAGAATGATTGTTTTTCTTTAAAATGTACAATAATTAAGCTTTTAATTTTTATACTTATTTAAATTAAAACAAGTTAATTTTATTTCACTCAACCTTAGTAACAGAACTTATTGACCGACTAGGTTATATCTATGTTTATTTTGATTCAATGAATTAAGTATGGTATTATGTACCCATTCAATCGTACTATAGTATTAACAATTAAACAATCTGACAAGTATACGAGAAATGGGTTTTGACTGTAAAAAAATGGTTTATCTAAATTACAGTGGATCAGTAATCACACAAAACTCAATCAAGATAAATTTCTCACTCAACTCATTTTAAACTGCGCAACCAATTTTACAGTAATGCCTAGAGGGACAAAAACTAACACGACGTACTAAAGTCTTGTTTCCGTTTCTTACGTGTCATAGTGAAAGCCAACTTTACCTGGAGCGAATTTACACGCGCTTCATGGTTATTGTTCAAATTCCAAAAACAAACTTGTTTAAAGCAAGGCTTGCGGGTATACGCGTAATTTGCCAAGTTTTCTGGCATGTTGGAGTTAGATACGAATAGTTACCGTTTTGCGTCGTGTGTACCGGCTTTAACTTTGACCTGGAGAATATTCGGAATGTTGACAGTTGGAAGGATGAAGCGACTGTGCGTTGAGGTCACTGTGCATGTCTCTCTATTATAAAACTCATCATTTAGTGCAAAAATGATTCGCACACCATTTGGCTAGTTACTACCCACAACATTTAAAACTTTCACTAGGAATCGCGTTTTTTCCATAAATTCACTAACGTGGTAATTTAATGTTAATTAAAGACATATTGTGGTCATTAACTATTTTAAGTAACTATTTTTAAATGTTACTGACAACATAAGATCCAAAATTATTGTAATAGATAATAGTATACAGACTAAAACGCCATGATAATATTGCTTTACCCGATAGGTATAAAATAGACAAGTCATTAATTAGTACAAGGTGTGTTACTGGCGACGAACAAAGTGTACAAAATGGCAGTTTAAAATTAAAAGCTTACGTAAAACGAGTGAAGCCTTTTGTTTGCGATGTTAATATCTGGTCACGTTGCTGAATACTAACTAGATTCATTCGGCTTCGAACGGTTTACATTGAGGTTTTTACAGAATGATGAAACATTTATGAAACTTTTAACAATATTCATATGAAAAAAACAATTTGGTAGCAGTTCTTACCTGTACTAAGTGAACGTTTTAATTAATGCACGAGACGACTGGAGGTCTGAGGACTTAAGTTTGGGCACAAACGGTTCAATGGACGCAATAAAACACCAATAGACACGGAATAACAATTAATTTATATTTTTCTCTGCTAAGAAATAAGATATTAAGAAATAAATTGGAATGGCAAGTAAGTATCAGAATATATGTATAGTATTTAAAATTAAACACACAGGACTTGTAGGCTTAATATATAATAGTTTACCCGTTATACATTCATTATGAAAAAATATCTAGCTGAATACAAAAACCTTCGCTAACTCGGCATTTAAAATCAACACTCGCAGCAAAAATCGACTTTGCTCTCTCGTTGCACAAATAACTAAATATAAATAGAAAAGTCGTTTATACCTACTTGTTATTTTTCGACACCGTTTTTTGTTTTTGTAGTAACGGCGGCGTCGGACCCGACACTGAGAATGGTTCGATATGCTCGATGCCCGGTTTTTACTAGTTACTCGAGTAATATACCATACGCTACGTTATTTACCGAAGTGTAACATGGGTAAGCTTTACTAGAAAAATGCCAAAGAATTTCCCCGACTCTTTTATCCCTGTCGATAATTTTCCAGTGGACGCACACTGTCCTTCTAAGTAAAAACGGCATATCAAAAATGTTATAGCGGAAGCACATTAAATAAACCCAGGTTATACATTCGATTATGCCAAACTATTTGTAAAAGAGGACCACTCTTTCTAAGGAACACACGAAAGTGAGGAAAGGGTTTGAATTCGTTAATAATACAGGGATTATTGTCGGTATTCCGTATTATATGATATCTAATAATATTTAAAAGTACACCAGTAACGTTTACGTCTCCAATCCGCTTTCTATAGAGCATTACGTTAAGAGCCTGTTTTACAATCTCCAGATAACTCTTAACTAACAGAGAAGGAAAGCGATAACTTTAATAAGCTGTTATGACGAGAACATAGGTAATAATTAATTACATGTGTAGAAATTGAATTAAATCGAGTCGTTATAAGTAAAAGGCACTCGGCGCGGCGCATTAAATTTCATAAAATAATAGAATTGTTTTTAATTTTCCTTTGCTCTCGCTATACGTATATTTTTGGGGATTGCTTACACTCTGCCGCCAGTCCATCCGATTTTCTGTCCGATTTGATGTCACAGGTTTTTATTCGTATCTCGTCGATAGATCAAGTGTCAATGTCTAGAACTCTACGTGTCATAAATCAAAACTTAGCAGAATACTTTTTTTTTTAGTTTTGTTCCACCGAAAAGGTAATAAAATACAGGGTTATGATGTTTTGGACCATTTCAGAATCAGGGTAAATTTTAGAAACTAAACTTTTTACAAATTTGCAATTTCTGTATTTACCAGGTAGTGCATATAAAAATGGCACTTAAAACATAAATGAACAATTAATGTATGTATGTAGTTGGTTAGCCGATGAATTTGATCTTAGAAGGGTTTTGATCTCTGAAAATGAAAATTTAAAAATAATAACTTCCCTTTTGTTCGTCCAGTTTCAAGAAAACCAACCTAGATCGTTCTTTGGGACCGGGTAAATTTAATTCCTCTAATATTGAGAAGGTAATATGGATCAAGGGCTGTATTAAAATAAACTCATCTTGTCTGTGTTGTCAGTCAAAAGATACGTCAAAGTAAACGTAAAACCATAGAACACTGTCATTTTTGACGCATCTCGAGACGAGCATTAGAGTTGAGATTAGTTTGTTAATGCGGCCCTATAAGTTGCTTTAACCTTTTCAACGCTATATCAAAACAAAAGTCGTCACTCATACGCCAATGACAGCTAAACACCAGAGCTACTGTCAACCTTACCTCATAGACAGTCTGGTTCTTTTTTACGCTGTCAACCATGAGGAATATATCCGTCGCACTGTGGAACGAAAATGGCCTCTCCATAGAAATAGGGACTTAATTTTCTAAGTGCCTATTTTTTTAATTGAAATCGAATCTACTCCTCATAATTAGGTAAAAAAATGAATATGGGTCAATTTGGCTGGAAAACCGCCGAGTAATAATTTGTTTACTAAAATTTTGTATGGAGCGTATATGAAAAAACGGAATATCTCAGAAAGTGCACAATTTCCCGTAATATCCTTCCGCAGGAATTTAGTACCAATTATTTATGATTTTTCGGCGTACTCAAAATTTCCCGGGAAGGTGCACTTTTTTTAAAAAAAATCAAAAACGTTTTATATAGGGAAAACTTGGTTTTTAGGAGGTATTTAAGTTTGCACGACACGTTTAATCGTGGGATAAAATTAAATAATGGCTTTAGATGAGATGGATGTTCAAAAATGAGGTCATTGGAATAATGACATTTCTCACTTTTTGGCCCTTTATCTCCCTGCCCCCTAATGAGCACAATCGGTGCTCATTAAGTGTATGATTAAAAGTAAAAATTAACTAAATCACTCTTAATTATTCTTAATTAGTTGGCATTAAGTAAAAGTATAAATTAAATATTATCTTATTATCATTAAGGATGATGATTACCCAGATTTCATTAGTAATGTGCAATAAATAGGTTGCAGTTTAATTTTATTTTTCTGCGTCACCTATTTCGGCATCCAATTCCGAATCATTTTGCGATTCGGAATTGATTAGAAGGTCCAAGGTCTCAATAAATAAGGTTTGTTTGTTCCTTTTATTCAGTGTTGGCCTCATTGCGGTAAGTTTGGGATCCGATGACAGAAGTAACATATTGAGAATGTCATGATTTGAATCTTGTCTACTCTTTTTCTGTGAGTTGTGTTCCCTGAACCTTCTAAAGTCTTTATTCCGGGCCTCTGACGCTTCTTCTGAGAGATTGCCGATCGGTATAACTTCGTTATGGGCTATAATGTCTGCTCCATGCACCAGTAATTTATGAACCGTTGCGGACATATGATACCAGTTCTATAATTCCACATATTTTTTTACTGTATCGTGGGCGTAATCTTTATATTTGTTGACGTCTATAACCTCTCCTGAAGTAACTGCTTGCAAGATTACTGCAAATCTCCTGATTAATCCCTCATCTAGTCCTGTAATGCTTGCTGTTTTACAGGGGTCCTCAAAAAACTTTCTGGCTGTGTTTCCATCATTAGTTGTCCCTGACCCCTGTTTGACCACATCTATCAAGAGATTCATTTCTTCCTTAAAACGATCTTGAATGATTTTCTTCCTTGATGCCATTTTTTCTTTTAGCTCGTTTCCTCTCGCAGCCCATTGTTTAAAATCCTGGCGATATGCTATGTGAAGAAGGCATTCCATCGTATTGATGCGAGCATGTAGAGATGATAACCCATATTGGTATATACCAGTATCCACAGGTTTTGTAAGAACTTTATCAAGAAGGTTCATCTCCGTTGGTTTAGCCAAACATAAACTGCAAGTTGCATTTGATCTGGCTTTTGAAAGAAAAGTGCATATTTTGCCGTCCAACATCGTCATCTTCAGTTCATGCTTCACTGTGTTGGTTTTGTGTTCTGTGGGTAGTAGATCTTCAATTTCCTTGTCTATCTCCGTTTTCTGAGCAAGCACAACGGCTTCGTTTTTCTTAATGAACTTGAACTGTATTGGACGACAATATAACGCTGAACAAGGCTTGGGATTCGTCCATATTGTATCAGTTCCTGAAGTTAATTTTAATGGTACCAGGGTTGTCATGAAAACACTAGAATCATCTTGCTCGGAGTCACTCATCTTTTGCTTGTACCTGCTTTGGCTCGAAGCACCATCAAACCCCCATTTAGAAATAAGTACCATCTGTTTGTCTTCTACGTGCTCCGGTATACTATCCATTATTCTGTTCACTGTAATATTCAATAATTCTTGCAGTTTAATTTTGGCTGAAGAATCCGTAATAGTTATTGATTCACTCGGAGGATAGCAATCTAGTTTAGCTTTTTGTACTCTGTAGTATGACGGATACACATTTTCTGCACCTTCTCTAATAGCACTCTCTCGCAGGATCATATATTGCCATTTAGACAACTTGAGTGAAATAAAAAGACTTAGTGCTTTTTCAGGTGTATATATCGTAGATGTTACGGGTTTCTTCGTAGAGATTGTCACTTCTCTTAATTTAGATGCTACTTCTGGGTTTTTCAGCATATATTCAATTACGGCCGCAATATCATCGCGGCCATCCTGCTTAAAACGTTCTGCTGCAGCATATGCCAATTCATCAGCGTTTTCGGATTGTAAGTCACTCGATCTTTTTTTCTTCTGTTTGGTTCCCAGATCTTCGAATGACTTACGTTTTGTTGTAGTCATTGTTCCAACCGATGAGGTCGATCCTTCATAGTTTAAATCACCTGATTCTTGGGTGGGTGAATCGGATCGCCAAACTACAAAGCTTGGCCAATCAACATTTTCCATAAGCCAATGTTCATAAGTACTTCTAAACTTTTTCGTATCTCTTCGGCACTTCTGCCATATTTCCAAAGCAGCTCTTGAAAATCTTTGGCAAAATTCCTTGAGGGTATCATAGTCTTCTTCAGATAGTTGTCCATTGATTTTAGTAACCACTTCTTCCATCAAGGCTTTGTAGTTAAAAGAAGGTTCCTGATTTCTCAAAATCACGTACAAATCTAAGTTGGTCGTTAAACCCTCCATTGCTTGCAGTTGAAATGTTCCAGAAGGAATAAACAATAAAATTGAACTGCAACCTATTTATTGCATATTACTAATGAGAACCCATTGAAATCTGGGTAATTATCATCCTTAATGATAATAAGATAATATTTAATTTATTTTTTTACTTAATGCCAACTCATTAAGAATAATTAAGAGTGATTTAGTTAATTTTTACTTTTAATCATACACTTAATGAGCACCGATTGTGCTCATTAGGGGGCAGGGAGATAAAGGGCCAAAAAGTGAGATATGTCATTAGTCCAATGACCTCATTTATGAACATCCATCTCATCTAAAGCCATTATTTAATTTTATCCCACGATTAAACGTGTCTTGCAAACTTAAATACCTCCTAAAAACCAAGTTTTCCCTATATAAAACGTTTTTGATTTTTAAAAAAAAAAGTGCACCTGCCCGGGAAATTTTGAGAACGCCGAAAAATCATAAATAATTGGTACTAAATTCCTGCGGAAGGATATTACGGGAAATTGTGCACTTTCTGAGATATTCCGTTTTTTCATATACGCTCCATACAAAATTTTATAAAAAAAATTATTACTCGGCGGTTTTCCAGCCAAATTGACCCATATTCATTTTTTTACCTAATTATGAGGAGTAGATTCGATTTCAATTAAAAAAATAGGCACTTAGAAAATTAAGTCCGAATTTCTATGGAGAGGCCATTTTCGTTCCACAGTGCGTCGTTGGCGTTGAACCAGTGGTGCGGATATATCCGTCAATGGACGAAGTCGCGGGCGGAAAGCTAGTTACCTTTATATTCAATTCATAATTAAGTAGTAATCAGCAATAACATATATCTAAATAAATAAAAACATTTTTTTTATCAAAATATTTAACCCCCAAATCTCGGCATGCAGGATCGCGATTTTGATGCGTGATTGGATTAAATATTGACTAATACAATGAGTCACAGAATTTTAAGAAATATATTCTGTAATACCAAATTAAGTTCAAAGCAGGGACCCGTCCACCCATTCCCCGATAAAAGCCTTTAAAAGACTTACCTCTCGAAGTACAACCCACTAAAAGAATAACCCCTTTGGAAGAAATATACAACTTAGTTGTTTGTTAAACTAGTCATTCACATAAGGGAAACCGCTTAAGAGCAGCAGTAAATTGATATTGATATCCCTCTTACTGCGTAACCAAATATAAGGGTAACCCTTAAAAATAGTGCTTAAAAAGCCAATAGAACGGCTTTTTATAAGGGTAACCCTTATAAATAGCGCTTAAAAAGCCAATCAAATGGCTTTTTTAAGTTAAAGGGATATTGGTATCACTCAAAATATAGCGCTAAAAAAGCAAAATCGAGCAAGACATACATGGAACGGATTTGGTAAGGGTAACCCTTATAAATAGCACTTTAAAAAGTAAATCGATCGATACGGCTCTTTCAAGCGATACGGCTTTTCTAAATAAATCCTTATAAAAAACCCATTCGAAACCCCTTGAATGGGATAGCGGGCCGGTCCCTGGTTCAAAGTATCAAATGCAGTCGGTATGTAGCACTTTGTTAAACTTGTGAACGATTGCTTTCTACGAGTAGTGTGCGTCCATTAAAATATTGACAGACCCTGACGGAGGCCAGGACGGGTTATGTCCGACTTGCACGGACTGAAACCCCGGGGCGTTGAACCAATCGCTTTAGGAGGGGGCTACGGGACCGCTATAGCGCCAAACCGCAGCCCCTCAATAGCGGACGTCGTGTCTATTGCACGTTCTCCACAATGGTGGCACGCCGGTGACGGCTCCCTGTTTGCCACCTCACACAGATATTTGCCAAAACATCCATGACCGGTTAATAGCTGTGTCAGGCGGAACGACGGTGCGCCGTACTTTCTTTCGGCCCAGTCCCTAAGGACAAGTCGAATAGCGGCCACTAGTTCCTCACTAGCTCCCGGGATCTCCAACCTCGCCGAACACTGCCAAAGGAGGTCGTCACGGGACCTTCTCTCCACCCTTAGACCTCTTGCGGATGCGGTCGGCTGCCATCCAGCCTTATTTCCGCTCCTCGCCGGTACACCGCCGCTAGAAACCGAGCATCCAAGTCCCACGGTAGACACCCGGCAAGCACGCACGCTCCAGCATGCCACATAGTACGATACGCTCGAGCCACCCTCAGTGCCATGACCCTCTGCGGATGTCGTAAGAGATCCCAGCTGCAGCCACCAGTTTTGGGGCCAATCGTCGAAAGTGCTCGTCGAACCTCCACTTGCTGCCGAGGACGAGTCCTAGGTATTTCATCTGACCCAACAGCAATAGAGGTTCCCCCCACCATGATCTCTACTCTAACCGGTGGCACGTTTAGAGGCCCACAAAAACCGCAGATTTGTGCAAAGCCACCTCGAGCCGCAGCCAGCGTATACCACCAACCACCTGTGCTACTGCCGCCGTGGCGAGGATCGACGCCTCCCTAAGGGTGCGACCGCGGGCGAACACGAGAGTATCATCAGCATAACATGTTAGACTGACTGTTCGATCGATAAAAAATATGTACAAATAGCGAATACTAGACCTTTTGCAAGGTAAAATGTATCATTTTATTATATTATATAGCTGAGAGTAATAATAATACCAAACGGATTCAAAATTTCCAAAGTTTTCACCGTTAATCTTTAATTCTATATTTTATTAACGATTTCAAAACGGATGTAAATATAGTGATCTACATAACTATGCTACCTAAAATATTAAGACGATAAGCGACATTCACAGTTGCAGAAACGTCCATTAGCATTAATGCCTTATTAGAAAACACTCACTTTCTAATACGCCAATGTGGAAAGTGAAAATGTGTTCGATTTTAAGGCGACATTTACTAGAAAGTGCAGTGTTTTTAATCTACAGTGGCACGTCCCGCCTGTCAAATTGACGTTACACAGTTGCGACAATCTATGAAAAACGATAAGTGATATCGTGGATTGAAATCATGATTATTCAGATAGATACCATTGGTATTTCGCACCGTACTTAAAATTTGTCGCTTGCGTACTAAAAAATTGTTTAAACCGATGCAATGAATTATTAATTTCATGAAAGTTCAGGCTTACGTAGCTATTACGCATAGTAAAGGTGATTTAATTGGACCGGCGTAACCAGCCTGTCGCCGATGGCCCGATGGCGCGACCGTTAAAAATCAATACAAGCCGACGCAAGGACGACGCCAAATGTTACAAAATCACGACATTGTCAAAAATGTAGACCAAAACAAGGCTAGATACTGAATAGGAACGACCTAAACTGAAGTGAATCATATTATTATCGGGATATGACGCGGAATAATACTGTAATACTGTAGTTAGATCTATGGGACATAATATGTAAATAAGTTCGGTTGTGTATTTTTGAGATCCACTGTTTGCTGAGGCTATTTTACACAACTTAGGTATTGATCGGGGCTTAAGTAACATCTTGTAAAAATCTTGTTGGAAAAAGTCAGTGACAAGCGTTAACCAGAAGTGAAATTTCGAGCGACGCTCAATCTTGAGTGGTATACTCGTACATGACTGTCTTCACTAATATGAAAAATATAGTCATTGATATTTATTTCGGTAACTGACCTCAATTTTCATGACAAACATGTATACGCCATCACGCCTGTTTGCCAGAGGGGCAAGCATAGACCGCTTCTTTCCACCTGCTACGATCCTGACAAATCTCTTTCGCTTGTTCCACATTCATATTCGTACATCGAGTCATGCATGTTACGTCGGTTTTGGGTACTTAAGATTCGGCGCTTTTCCAGTCTGCTCCGATTTGATTAGAAAAAGTACGCCTAGGGCGGCCCTTTTCGACCCTTCTACTCACTTCAAATAATACTAATAAATGGTAAAGGTCCTTCGACAAGCCGTGGCTGATTCTAAAATGGCTCCAAATCGATATTTAGGTATACTTAATCTGTTTCGTATTGTTTGTAATGAATGAAAGTCGCATAGTCGTTGTTTGTTATGCTATAACATTAACGACAGCTCCCAAAAAAATGTTTTGCATGGACGTGAAATCTCTCTAGGGACAGAATCTATAAAATGCGAAAGACAAAACGTGACAGTTGTAATATTTTCGGGGAAATGTGACGTCCCGCGACGTATTACTTGCAGTAAATAATCAAACGACATCGTACTTAGTCGGATAAGCTCGGATTTATATGTCTATGCTGCCGAAACAACAGAATTTTGGCGCGTTCCGTAATTACAATTCGTACCTCGCTACACTTTGTATTTCGAATATTAATTAATTCCACGCGTGTGATTGATGATCATTCTTCATTTGTACGCGGTAAATTGTTTTTCAGTGCGACGGTTTGACATTATACTGGTAAAATTTACACACCTCTTTAGTCATTAGTCGTAATTAATAAATCTTTAATAAATAAATAAGTATCAGAAGACTATGTGACACAAAGCGTTCGACCACATCAAACGTCTTAAACTTTATTAATAATTTGGATCTAAAGAGGCAGGTCGATGTGGCATATTTAGATTTTCAGAAGTTCTTCGATGTGAACAATGACACTTTGTTGAGAAAAATCGCAAATGCTGGTTTCTCTTCTGTTTTACTGCAAATGTTTGTCAATTAATTATCGGACAGAAAACAATAATGGGTAAAAATCAAAATAAATGTCCAGTTAAAGATAGTTTTGTCACCGTAACGAAACTGTTGGTTAACGTCAAACATACGTCATTTTGTAATGAAATTGTAAGTTAGACATCATTTAAGTGACATTTAAATAGCGTCTTTACGTACATTTATTTTGATTTTTACCCTAATATGTTCAATATGAGCATTCTATATCAAAAAACTTCTCAAATTCGGATTGGGCGAGGAAGTAGTTTAGGATGACTGTCTAAAACTGCAAGTCGACATAGATAGAGTTTATACCCGCGGGGTCTCAAAAATAACCTGGCCTTTAACAGGGAGAAACGATCTGTAATATCAATTACGCGAGTACGCTAACCCATGCTCCATAGCTACAATTTAGGCTCTCTCTAGGCTTTGTTATCCGGCAGTCTTTAACATTCGCCAATCGCAATGCTATGACTGTACTGTTCAATTCATTTATATCCGATGTCGACTTGAAACCAATTCCACTATTACGGTCTCCGCATGAGCAAAAATACGTACTCCTTCAAGAAAAGGTTCAAAAAACTTTTATCCGTCCTGTTTGCCTATTGCCTAACGCACTCGCAATCTCAATTGGCTTCAAAGCAGGACAATTGTTTTCATTTTGTATGCAGACAAGCCTTCGATTTTCAAAATTAAAACAATTGTGATTGCGAGTGCGTTAAGCAATATCCCCTCTGGTATCCCGCCTTTTGGCCGAAATACGTTTGGCCGAATGTATAGTTTCATTTGCCAAGCTGCTTTTTTTCCTGTATTTATAAATATTTCAGGATTTATTTCAGTACCATCGTGTAAAACCCTATAGGTTAGGTTAGGTTAGTTTTATACAAAACCTGAATTATTTACAGTTAGAGATATAAAAGTGGTTGGCAAATGATACATTCGGCCAAACATATTTCTGCCAAAAGGCAGAGAACCATTATCCCTACATGCATCCGGCGCTCTTTATACTAGGAATGGTTGTTTGTTAAGGTTTTAATGACACTAATAAAGAACACTACATTGTAGTACACTTTGTACATCCAAAACTTGATATCTAATCATAAATAACGTAGGCCTCCCTATGTTGTGATATAATATACGTCAAGCTAGTGATAAAGTGTATTTTTGAGACTCGTTTTTGTTTTGCTGCAGATAAAAATCACATATTTTGGTGGTCACTATCACTGCGCAAACTGACTTGTTACTACCCCAAAATGCTGCTTTATTGTATAATAACTATGACTGTAAGTGGAAAACTGAAAACTCTCAATAAATTTCGCAGTTTTTTAATTATAATTGTCTGGCCAGCCCTTCTTCGGTCAAGTAATATGAAAAAGTTGTAAAAACACAAAAACTTCCTCAAACGCGATGAACACGATCTGGCGCGCCACAGATTATAAAATGTTATAGCGTAGGGTTACCAATTAAGCCGTGGTACACCTCGAAGCGCATATTTACATGCAAAGCCCCTAGTTATTATAAGGTGTTGCCGACCGGAAAATTTAAGTACTTTACAAGTAAAAGCTCGGTTTCGCTTGGTTAAAACATAGTTGAGTAACCGGCTACGTGCCGTTGGAAAGAACGGCAGGGTTAGTTATAATTATCTTGAAGTTCACGGTTAGGTAAAATAGGACATGAATGCATAGGGTGGAGAGGCCCCGGCAATGTGTCTCAAAAACATTAAACACTAATTAAAAATATAATTAGAGGATCGCATTTCATTCATAAAAACACAACTTGCGGAATGTCAACTGGATGTTAGGGCCTGTTGTTTGATTAGTAGTTAAACTAACTAATCGTTAATAACCGTAACTAATGGTTAAATCTCAAGGAAACGTGTCAAATTTTCGATTCCTTTTTCGAATTTTAACAATTAGTTGTTTTAACTACTGATCAAACAACAGGTCCTAATAAATACTTTGCGCGTTTTCTTTAAATGTCTGAACGCAGAAGGAAATAACCGGCCAAGTGTAGGTACCTATGTTGGACTTGCGCACTGAGGTTTTACTAGTAATAGTAACACGTATTGAATGAACAGATCGTATACAGGGATTACAGGGTGCACTGTATTTTGAGGTCTGCAATCAACCTGAATAATTATAGACAAGCATTTGCTTTAAAATATAAACAACCTAACATAGGTCTAGTAAAAGACAAACGGTTTACTACATAATCGAGACACTCAAAATTACGGTTTCTCTTATCTTGATCAGTTTTTTTATACCCTTTTCATTACTTGAAGGTTTAACTTAATTTATTGAAGAACTGCTTGCTGATCAATTACGCCTTTAAAATTAGTAAAACAATGGTAGTAATCTCGTTAAGCTAGACTAGCAATCATTTAACAAAACATTTGAATAGACTTTGAAGATCCGTGGTAGAAATTCTATGGAACCTTGTGAACCATTAAATGCTCACCAATATTTAATAAAAAAAATGGTTTTGCGGATACGACCGCTTCAGCCAAAAACAACCAATCCAACTGAAACATTGGTTAAAAAAATCCGTAGAATTATTCGGAATTTAAGATGTCGTCATTTATGATAATGGCTCCGATATTTTTTAAATGAATCAGTACGTGGTAATACTAGAGTCCTAGTGAATAAGAATATAATTGAGTCTTGTGTAAATCAAGAGAAAAAGAGTAAGTCTAAAGAGGTCAGAAAACTTTAAACTTTATTCGAAAGTACGTTACCCAATGAGTAAAATCACATAACTTTTTTTAATAATACCGGAAACAACCCAAATAATTACTTCAGACCCTCCTATAGATTTGGTATGCCGTTCTTTGAGTTGAGAGGCTTTAGTTTAAAAGGCCTAGTCATTTCACCATAATCATATGATTCATGAATAGTTTTATTTATTACAGTTTATTCGAGTAAATTATGAATCTTAAACAGTTTTATCTCTTACGGTAGGGAAATTACAGCCTCAAGGAACGTCATACTAAATGTACGGGAGCGTTTAAACGTAACATTTTTAATATTACTATATTAATTTTAAAAAGTTATTAATGTGATTTTATTCATTGGGTAACGTACTTTCGATATCAGTTTAAAGTTTTCTGATATATAAACTATATTAAAGCGAAAAAAAATGGTCGGTCTTGTATAGGATTCGAACCTACATCTCCTCTGGCTCCGGTTTTCTGATATCTGTTATATTTACGGAATAATCGCCTGGCTACACTTACCGATTACACCCTGTATTAAACAACTCTAACTCGTACATGCAACGCATTAATAAATAAAAGCTATCTTCTCTAAAACAAGCAAACAAAGAAGACCGGTGATCCTTAACAGGATGCATTGCGAAAACTTTAACGTTATAGAAAATTATAAACTTTATCGTTATAGATTGGCGTAAGCTGCCATCGCGTCGCGTCGGGCGTTTATTCGTAGCTTTTATGCAAGAGTACAGCATCTCAAAATGAGTTGCTGTTGCATTTAAATTCAGAACGGTTAAGAACATTTACTTAAAGTTTTCTTTAAAACTTCATCATTTTTTGAGTTGTAAAAAAGCAGCGTATATTAATTTCATACATTTTGTTAGTTTTAAAATACTGAAAATATTTTTATAATTTTACTGTATTTGTGTCGAAAATGATAACAAATTTAAAAAGTTCCGACTTAGGGATATTGACTCGCGTTTAAAGGATAAAGTATATTTCGAGTTTCCTAAGCAGCGTGTTACCGGCGTAATCCAGAGTTAAATCTCCTTCAGGGTTCTTGGTTCTTCTCCGTCTTATCTTTTCGAGGTTGACAAGTTTATCCCTACTTAGGGGAATTATTATTTTATTAAAATGTTTTGTCCTTATCTGTCAAGTTCAAATGTCACAATGACAGATAAGGGCAAAATATTGTATAGCTATACCATCGTTACTCAACGTTTATTAGTAAGGGGGTTAGTAAGAAACATTTTATTTGTCGGTTGTTCGACGTTTGACGACTTTCAAAATAGACGTATTTCCTAAAGAGAATGCTACGCTTTCGCTGTCGTCCTTTTACCCAGTCCTTATTAACTGTCTTATAGCTAACGTTTAAGTAGACTTCGCCCCTACGTAGAGTCGTTTAAAAGAATTTTCAACGTCTGCGAGCCCGTCATTCCTCGCGACGCGGCGTCACAATGGCCCTGGCATGTGCAATGGCCTTCGAATTCCGACCTGTTTTAACTTATTGCGTTCCGAGGCGTTTATTATAAAGCTCCACCATGCCACCTGCACGTGTAGATTATATGTGCTCTATACATTCACTGCATTCACACCCTCTGAGTGGGTTCATTTTGTATGCAATTCGAGATTTGTATAAGCAGTCTCCCTTGTTGGTGCCTAATGAACGCTGACATTATTTAATCCATCTGCGACGAAATCGTTAAAATGTTAAACATGTGAAAATTTCGAATTAATATACTCAAACCAGACACACAAAGGTTTTTAGTACTTTTTGTAGGCAAAATACTCAGTTCTAACATTGACCGTGGATATATAGGGTGAGCAATTTAAATGGGTCAGTTTGGGGAGTTCTGAAACGACTTGTAACAGTTAGGCCTCGTACTGGGCGACAGCAGCACTCGGTGGGGCGGTAAGCAATTCACGTGCGTTTGCTCAAATATTGTATTTAAGACGCACGCGAATTCGCTTTTAAGGAACAAAGGCCTCGAATGTAAAAGTTATTCAAAAATTGCATTTAAAGATTTAAAAACATCATCAAGCTGAGCAATCAAAATGGGTCAGCAATGTGTCAAGCTAGAAAATTTGAATATCAAAATGATTAAAGTTTCACATTTTAAATGAAGTTCAAATTAATCGAAAATCGGTACAGGTAATCGCCCGAATTATCGATTGATTAGGACCTTTTTAAATACTTAGGACTGATCGGATTACTTAATTCAAACGAATTTTCCTTCTCAACAGAAATTAGAAAAATCTAAATAAAAGTAGAACCAAAATGCATCCTCAAACGTAATTTTTTACCTTGCTGTTGCAAAAACAGGAAGTAAAATTCTTCGTTTCAGGTCAACGCGCAATTACATTACTTTCCAATAGCGGCGGCCGGGAAAAATGTTTAACATTTTAATGTCATTATGTTCCAATAACAGAGGCCGGGAAAATGTACCGTAAAACGGGGTGAGCGGGGATTAAGGGGTGAGTAGTAGTAGACCTACAATGAAGCATAATATATTACTAATTAATTATAAGACAAATTATTTCCAATAGACGTAACGTGATTGTTCATTTAATACTTGTCCTTATTTTAATAAGTTATGCTTCATTTTAGGTTGGGTCCCCACTCACCCTTTAATCCCTACAGACCCCGTTTTACGGTTTATAATTTTATTAAATCACAGTTAATTTACTACATAAAACCATGTTTGAACGGTTACTATATAAAAGGATAAACTAACTCTAATAATGAGCCAACCACACAACACAACCACACATTTTAGACAATCAAAGTTCTCTGAAATGTTATTTTACTTTTTTAAATGACAGACTAAAATCTAAGAAAGTCAATCTTTACGAACGGCGTTTGCAGCGTATTTAAAAGTATCTCAAATTATATTACTTTTTCTTAAACAGATTGCGTTTAAAACAAAGAAGTCGTTGTATTAATTTAAGGATTCGTTAGGTATAGGTAAAAAACTTAAGTAAAGGACCTCTTGCATGTAGTTGTAACACATCTGTGTAGACCGTTCGACATTATTTATTTGAAATTTGACGCAAATTCCAAACTAGTTTTGTACACAACTACATGCATGAGGCCCTTTGCCTCCTCCTGAGCAGGGACCGGAACCGCTTACCCTTTAAAGGGTTTTGGATAGGCTATTTGATTGACTGGTTTTTACAAACCCTAACGATGCGGTAAGCATATCATCGAGTTACCCTAATGAAAAGCTATCCAACGCGATACAATTAATTCGACTAAGCACTTACCGAATCCTTAAAACCCACGTTAGGCTTTCCCTATCAAGTGTTTATTGAACGGCTTCGAGCTATTTCAATCCCTACGCGCAATCCATACAACATATTTTTGCACTACTTAGCAATCTACACAACAGGCGCGCGCGGCGAGGTAGGAAGGGGTAGGGGGAGCGAAATGTTGTCCTTGAAGCACTGTTTCGCTAAGACAAATAATAATAAACCTTCTAGCATTTGCACATAACTTAAAGTTGATACTTTGTTAACGATTGCTTCGATTTTGCATCGCGTGATTTCTGTAGTAACTACTTATTTGGTAGTAAGGTGGTCCTTGTCTTGTCAGTCGGATTTGGCTTGGCGTGAAGTGTGCGTGAACTCCTGTGGCACGAGCCGCTCGTGGCGGCATTTGTCAAAGCTTTATGAATTGCCGCCGTCGCAGCCTTGGTCCTTGATCTTTAAGCATATTTTTGCAAAAATGTTGGGTCCTTGTGATCAATTTTTGGCGTAAACTACCTTTTGTCACTTGTTTGCCTATTTATTTGTTTATTGCACGCATATTACTCGTCACTTTCTTAGTGATTTGCGAACGTTGCGCATCTCCGTAGTTATATTAGTAAGTGAAAGTTAATTTGATGTGCTAATATTTGGTGTGTCGGTTTGGTAATAAGAGACTGTAATTAATCAAGTAAAGATATTAACTGTTATTGTTATTTAAAAAAAGTAGTAAGTGTACAGTCGCCATCAGATATATCGGAGCGGCCGAGGTACTCAAATATTTCTGAGCAGCAATAAATTTCAATAAATTCTTTACGGTAAATAAGGTCAATAAGATCTGAACATCCAATTCGCCACAAATATATGAGCAGTGGTTTTTCAATTAAATCTGAACACACAACGAGACAATAATATCTCAAAGCACAACTCGTCAAAGTTATCTGCACAGACAGGGTGATCATAAATATCTGAACATTTAGGGAAAATATACCTTAAATCACTTAGCATACAGTTTAAAATTCTTTAACTTACTACGCTGGAATACATTTTCTACACAACCACCATTCGGTTTTATCAATGTCAAAACTAAAAAGAGTTTTCTGCTGGATGTAGGGTGTATACACTGCCTGGCCTGAGATAGAGCGTGACGTCATCGTGATACTAATGGCGTCCTTATCTTACTCGTACTGTGCGAATCGTGCGGTATGCATGTGTCGCCCGGACTCTGTATGGCCGTTTATACAAAATCAAAGACCATCTTTTTGTATTTTTTTTCTATTTGGAATCATCAAGAAAATTGAGCGGTACGGAGGCTTGAACTCACTATGTTTTGTTTTTTTTTTGTAGTTTTGAAAACTAACGAGTTTCTATAAATATTGATGTTAAGTTTGTTTACAGGTTTAATTTAAAAAAAAAAATGAACATGAATTCTTAATAAAATACAAAAAATAAGCACAATTGAGGATTTGAACCCTGATGCAACGGTATATATAAATTATGATTTCTAATTACTAAACCGCTAGGCCATGGGGACTGACACAATAGTGGATGAAATATTGCAAAGCATTCGTACCTATTGGCAGCTAAGCAGCTTCAATATTACATATTTGCATTTGATAATACACGCTGTGAATTATATGCAATGACAGTTATGCTACCGTTTTTGTGAATTGCCAAATATTTTATTCAAATGTGTCTCTTGTGAAGACCGTGAAGTTGCTTTTCGCAGATTTATATTTTGTATACCTACCTACTTATTTTGTAAAAGGAAAATTCATTACATCTGTACGATTACATTTAAACTGTATGCCTAGTGCTTTAAGGTATATTTTCCTTAAATGTTCAGATATTTATGATCACCCTGTCTGTGCAGATAACTTTGACGAGTTGTGCTTTCAGATATTATTGTCTCGTTGTGTGTTCAGATTTAATTGAAAAACCACTGCTCATATATTTGTGGCGAATTGGATGTTCAGATCTTATTGACCTTATTTACCGTAAAGAATTTATTGAAATTTATTGCTGCTCAGAAATATTTGAGTACCTCGGCCGCTCCGATATATCTGATGGCGACTGTACATACCTACTCCCGGCTTTATTATGCCTAAACAAAAAAGTGACGCAGCTCATCGGTATTATGAATACGACGTGGCATCAAATATAAGTACCTAAAAAATAGCGGCACGCGCGGGAAGGTGGCGAAGGGGTTACCCTAACCCGAACGGTAAGCGCTTAATACCAAATCCAACAACATTCGGTAAGCGGTTACCAAAGGGATACGGTTGGGGTAACCTGGCTTGATAGGGCTATCTCATCGTTGGGTAAGCCGGTGAAGAGGTTACCCAAACGATTGGCTTACCGTATGAACGGGTAAGCCGTTCGAACGGCTTAAGCAAAGGAACGGGTTTTCCGGTCCCTGCTCCTGAGGCCTCTTGCAATAGGAAAAGTTGACCTTTTCAATTAAGTCTTCAACTACGTACATTACTTTTGATTATTTTCCAATTCTGTTCGCTTTATGTCAACACAAACAACTAAAACAACATACACAGCATTTGCATAGCATTTGTAAAAAAATACTCCGTTTTTTCCTCAGTCGTTTTTTGATGAAATCACATTGGCGAGGCGTGGCTTGAACGACATGACGTTGTACATAAAATATGATGGAATGCTACGTTCCTGGAAAAATGTAGTTGCCATGAGGTTACTAGTACATTACTCGAACGGAATATTGGTTGAAGATGGTAGGTCAGTTATTTGCCATAATTTTTATAAGTGAAGGGATTTGCGATTTTTTCCTAAAACGATTTTTAAGATAATCAACACATACACATAGAACTCAATGTGGACAAATCATAATACGAATTCAATTTGTGTTTCGTTGAAATAAATGCACGTTGAAAAAAATTGTAACTCCTTTAAGTAAAAAATCTTAGTTCGACGTCACGAATACCATTCAAAAGTTTCTTAGCTATCAGAATAGTATGTATGGTCTGTCATCATAAATGCACATAAAATACATTCAAAATGGAAATGGACTGTAATATCCATTATCAAGCACCTTTGCCTAAAGAATTACACAAGCGCAAAAATTGGCCTCCTTACAACCGCGCCCTAAAAGGAACTACAAACTTTTGTTTAGTATAATTGAACCTATGTGGACTATCGTCAACATGAGACACGGCAATTAAACGATGCACTCATCTGTGAAATGAGGGAGATTCCAGTTACGGGGTAGCGACTCGACCATCACTGGAATCGGGGCTGTAATCATTAATAATAAGGGTACGGTATCCTTTGCGAAGAAAAACCGACGCCACATCGCTTTTTTTTGAACTGTAAATTAAAAATCGCGCTACTTTGTGACAACGACTTTTTTAATGTAAGGTTATTTTGATGCTGTGTACCAAATATATTTTTTACAAATACGGCGGTAAAGGGTAGAGATAATTTATGTTGCTAAGTAATATTGATCTATTTAGGGACACATTTCCGAAGTGTCATAATACCGAATTGATTAAAATCGTGAATTTAAATTTTTAAGATTGTAGTTTTTTCATTGAAGACCTCTTTTTATACTGCGTATAGTTTAAACTTGAACTAACCTATGCCACAGAATAAGTAAAATTACAAATCTACGCATAACAATTAAATTAAGTATCAATCCTAAATATACCTGGCATAAACATATCGAAAAAGATAACATTCCCACAAGCAAATCTTCGGATAGTAATCTTATCATTCAAATTTTGCAGTGTTCTCATGTGCTTAACTTGATAATAAGGACAACAAACAACTTGAGAATGCCAACTCAACGAGTTATTTGTAACAAGAGCACGCTTAATGCCTTCAAATAATCTAAGAAGTTATTAAGAGAAATTGCTTTCGCGAATTTCACTAAAGATAAATAAACGATTTCAGTTTAAGGCTGTTTTAATTTACGTAGTAGTGGATTAACTGCTAAAACAGGTAAATACTGGTTAGTAATTTGCACTACACCAAGCATTACACTGTGCTAATTCGATCGGAGGTGGTCGATAATAAGATTATCGGCGCATGCCCCACCTGCCTCGAGGCATAACGTACCAAACCTCGGGAGATACGCGCGGTATTACTGGCCGGCTACAAAATAAAAATCCAACCTTTCCATCAATTATATTTTCATCACACTTGCTCGGAAAGGGTTTTATAACACGCAGGCGTTTAGGGCAGTTATAGCCGACTTAGCTCCCCCGGGAGTTATAGATGTTCATAACTCCCTAGGGAGTTTATGAGTTTAGTTTTAAAATATAGAATCCACTTGTATATCATTTCAGACCAAGGAGGTGTAAAATCAGCCAAGGTTTATTTCCTATATTCAAAACTTGGCTACAAACCAATTTTACTGTTTAATTAAACTTATACGGCATATTTGTCTGCATTATATTTCTATTTTACCATTATTTCAGAGACATTCGCAATTATTTTATTAATTTCATTTTGAAAATTTGTACAATCTGGCAGAATGGCCTGTATTTGTCAAGTTTAAAAAAAAAGCAATTCTAAGCATTATCTGTGGAAGACTAAAAAAGTTGTTAAACTCTTTTAGCTTAGCGAATCGAGTTCGTTTAATTTTGTTTGATTGTTGTTTCCGAAGCGACGAAGCGTATTTTGTTTAAAGGTACGAAAAACACAAACTAAATATGACTTCCTCATCGGAAGAATCTGTAGTGACATCAACACCACCTGATTTGTTAAGACTGCGCCGAGCGTCCAGTGGCGCCCTCATTACTGTTATTGGGTTTTCTAATTAACTAACGAATTTCCTTGGAACCAAACAAAATGTGTTTGTAGCGCAAGTATAAACACAATTTATGGGATACGTAACAAACTTTAATAACAATTACCCTTTGAGTAGTCAGCTTAACGGGAAAAGGTGGCCACTTTTTTTCGTTAAGTTAATAACTCGAAGGTGAATTGTTATTAAACTATATGATATACCCTATAAGTTGTGTTTTCATTTGTAGTAGGTACAAACACATTTCGTCCAATTTCAAGAAAATACTTTAGTTTACTAGAAAACACAATAAAAGTAATGAGGGCGCCACTGGACGCTCGGCGCAGTCTTAAATGCGGCTCAACTACTCAACAATGATTTGCTGCCAGCGCAATCTAAAGAAAGGTTTTTTTTTCTATTTGTTTTTTATTTCCTCGCTAATGTGATGAAAATCATTGTGTGTATCATGGGCAGTAAGGAGATTGCAAACTCGAGTCATTAAAAGCCCTGCGCCTTCGGCGTCGGGCTTCTAATAGTCTCTCGTTAGCAATCCTCTTCTTACCGCCCTTGATGCACAATGTACTATTTCCTTTCTGGGACGTAAACACAGAACACGACTTACGAGTTCGCAAACAAGATGTTCAATCTGGTTCCGAGAAAGTTGTTGGCAGTCGGCTACTTCTTGAATTTATCAGTTGCATAGCATGTAGGTAACTATCGGAAAACATAGTCAGCTGACGGAAAACGCCAAGCAGGCTGGGTTAACACTGCTCGAATAGCCGATGTGTAGATGATATTTTTTGTAATAAATTTATATCAATTTCACATTTAGTCAGGGTAATTATTTACGTTTTCTTTTAAATATAGGTTTTTCATTAAATATTAATTTCCGCCTGGAACCTAGAACAATTTTTATGGACGTAGTTACTTTCAAGTGCTAAGGATGTATTTATCTTTGTGCATACAGAAACATATGTGCGTATTACTCACGGCTACATAGAGTTATCATATTTCAAAAGTGAAAGCAATATCCTTTAAGAAAACATAAACCACAAACCCACTTATAAGATGTTAAATTATAAGAGCTTAAGCCTCATAAACCTGTTTAAGACATTTACTAAAAACTGATAATTTTCTCCGTTAAATCTGTTTTAGTTCCCTCCTTCCAGGTTTTCTAAAAGTCACGAGACCTAGATTCGAACCGGAAATGAGCACTGTTTACCAACCCGCCGGCGCCCTATTGTGGTTGATGAAAAAAGGAAAAATACGACTCCAGGAAAAATTAAACGAGGAATTTGAGTTAAACTTTTAGACTGGGAGTTTGTGTGTTGCTGCCTCAGATTAGCCTAACTTAAGAAACAAATAACTATACAACACAATTACATGTCTTAGAGGTTGTGGGTTTCAGTAACATTCAGAGTCGGATACGAGTATTTGTCACTGAGTTGTATAATGTATTTCATCCCTTCTTTATTTCTTCTTGTAGTCGCATAATAATACACTTGTTCAGGTTACTTTCCCAATCGAAAAGGTTACTTAGCCACACTAGTTCAAAGGAAATTCAAAACCAAGGCTAATTAAAGCGGTTGAAATAGTGTTTAGCTACGACTACAAATGTATTATTTAAAATTTAATATTAACCACACATAACAAAGAGTTGACGAACTTTGGCTTTATTATGAATATTCTAAAACTGCCATGTTCCAGGCAGGGAAACGTATAGAGCTATAGCAATATCATATCTCTGTTTCATTTACTGCCAGGATCTTAGTATACTTCATAATATGGCTTCCGTCAACATACATTCTAGGCAATTCTAAGCATCACTTTTTTCCTGTACACATTAAATATTAGCCAATGCCTACGTTCTGGGCACTGAGCGTGTTTACAATAAGAATTAGTAAGCTGTTTTAAATCAAGTGTCAACGAGAGGGATTAGATTCCATCATCACAAAGAGATTATTACGGTCCCCTTTATCCCGGGTAAATTAAAAGAAAACAGTGATTTACCAACGCTCACGACAACCACTAGTTTAAACAAAATAAGGAAAACATAAATAGCAATTTAAAAAATAAATCCCCATCGTATAGAACAAATGGATGTGGTGATAAGTACATGCATACATACATACATAAACTCACGCCTTCATTCCCAGAGCGGAGTAGGCAGAGCTATGGATGTGGCGATAAATGAAATTGAAATTATTCTTTTACTGGTTGACAAAAAACGTACAAATGAAAATGAATACGCCAAATTGTAATTTATTAACCGACTCAAATTTTATAAATGTATTTTACGTGTAGATAATCATTCTTATTTCGAACACATAATTATTACATTTATTGCTCAAGTTACCTACGTTTCTTCCAAATTCAATGTATTTTACATTATTCTACTATATTTATAAGCTGGACCATTTCGTGACCTTTAGTGTTTTATTTTTGTTGTCTGGTGTCACGAATAAAGGGTTTTTCTGTAGCTAGTATGAAATTAGACCTCATAATTCATACCTCGTATTCCATTTTTGCCTTCGGGGTGGCAACGCGTTACAATCGTGAGATTGCTACAGTCTATGGGCCTCAGAACCTATTCCATTTTTGCCTTCGGGGTGGCAACGCGTTACAATCGTGAGATTGCTATATGTCTATGGGCCTCAGAACCTATTTAATACCAGATGGCCAGTATGATCTTCTGCATAAACCGCTTTGAGTGAATAAATCAAGCCTCAGTAAAAAAACAATTAAGAGGCGACTAACACAATACCAAGATATATCTGTTCTTTAGAGTCATCACCCTTCTTTTCTCTGTATATTTGCTAAAAAGGGATAAAGATATTTTTCTGATTGCTACTGCGATGGATAAATAAGCCTTAGGTATATGAGAAAACACAGAATTTGCCTTCTAAAAACCATTTTTTGACTATCGTCATAAGTCTTAATTATGCTTCTAATATAACATCATTACGATTTTTTTAATTTCCTTCATGTCATGGTTTGGCTAAGTGTACACACACAGCTGTTGGACTGAGTTTCAGGAACAATCAATAGCATGAGTCGGCAAAGTCACCGCAAGTTAGGGTCCGACCTAAGGATGCGTTCCATACAAGCGGAACTGAGCGGAAATGCTGGACGGACCGGAGAAAACGATAATTGTTCGATAGATACGCAGTTTGATTGATTGTTTTTTTCACTTTCTACAGTGCGTTTCTATTCAAGCGCCGCTACCGATTGGACAAACTGAAAGTATGTGCCGTGATTAGTTTGATCAGATTCACACCTTTCCGCTCTGCTCGAGTGAAAACAACAAGCAAACGCCCCAAATTCCAATTAAACCAAGGTTTTTAGATCATTTGTTTAAATCAGAATATTCTCTTTAGTAGCATCGTAAGCTGTCTTATAACTTAAGTATTAAGGTCTGTATTTAATGGCAAGTAAAGCCCGTTTCAATCCAATTCCAGCGCATGTAAATGAAAACAGACGACTAACGGTCGGCAACAGACGCGTCAGAACGGTATGAAGTTCATACATTGCATTTGGTGAGATATATGTTTGAATGACCCAATGTGTTGTGACGACGTGTTATAGTATTGTCGCCGTTTTGATGGCTCCTATTTATTTGAAAGCAGGCCGACTTAAAACAATTTTAACTAGTTCAATAGAGGTCCTACAGTTCTAACGCGTCAGGACAACAAACGAAAGGCAAATGTAAATCCGGCTTAATTCAAAGTAGAAAGATAGTGACAGCACGCAATAATGTTTAAGGCGACATCCAGTGTAATTACCTTATGCAACTAGCCGTATACATGCCTATACCCTTTTTGGTTCTGTGCACAATTACTTGCGTAGACGATGTTTAGTTTTGTACCTAAATGATTTGGCTAGTTCTATGCATATTCTTTGATTGCAAAATTTGCAACAGTCGTAATCGCTCAGTCGTTTGATAATAAAGTATGGCAGTTTAAAATCGACGTGGAAGGGATAATCAACAAAAGTGACTTATCATGACTATTCTTGGTATTAGACATAAAGGTCAGCCTGTTTCAGAGACCTCATTTCTTGGCTAATCTAAGACCGGAGGCGGCCTATTCGACCGTAATTTGGGCTCAAAGCGAATTCGGGACAATCCAGCCCATTTAGCACGCGTATCGAATTTCTAATAAGAAAATGGATATTCTACAATATTCTCTATAAGTCACCTTCCCATCGATTGTTCGGGGTCAAGTTAAGCTAGCACGGAGCGTATAAAGGGAATAAAATAGTAAAAACGGAATCCTGATAAGATGAATTTGCTGTTCCTCTATCCGCCTGTCGATCGGTCAATTAAGACCCTTTTTACACGACTGCGCAAAACAAGTAGCGTAATGTTTTCAGGGTTGATGTATGTATATATCTACGATTATTTATTCCACCATAACTTCTAAACGCCTAACGCCGATTTAAATGTGTGTGGTATCATTAGAATTCTTTCACCATTCCGGACGACATAAGATACATTAACTTTTAAAATTGAAATAACAACAATGGCAAAATGAAAATTATTTATGTCAATACAAAAAGCCTACTAATTATTATAATATAGGTATCATTTGAAAGGTCTTAATATGATCATCTCAAATATATACTGATATAGTACCTAAGTAGTAGTAATAAACGGGTTTAATAACAATATCAAAATATTAAGTCGGGTTATTAAAGCTTGCTTTTCATTTAGTTATTTATTATCTGTTTTTTTTAAGCTTTCGCGCTGAAATTAACGAAATGTATAGTATATGTGGAAGTGCAATGCACTCAGTTACAAAATAATCGCCACTGAAATAAACATTTAGTTTTACCATCATAAAAATATCACTACGGAATACGGAATTTCCAAAGGAGTAATGCGACAAGGTAGGAAGTTATTAATCAATTTATGAATATCATGATGTTGACTCAACATCGTCTTTGCTCGTTGATATAGGAACTTGTCGTTCTTATCGACGCCAAATTACTTTTTGAATAAGCCTCGTCTCTCTGTTACCTACCTACTCGAAACCATTTCACAAACAAACAGTTAAAGTGAGATTACCAAGAGCAAGCGATCGGTATCCGGAGATAGTCTCTCTCGACCAAGCAACATTTACAATTAACAAGAAGGGATCTTTGATGGTAAACACCCAGTTGCAGAAACGTTCATCTAATATATTTATGTAATACCTTTAAACAAGCAATTCGTGGATATATATAATCTGAATCTCGAAAACGGCTCCGACAATTTTCATAAAATTTTGTATACAGGGGGTTTTGGGGGCGATAAATCGATCTGGCTAGGTTTGATATTTAGAAAACTTACCAAAAAAGAAATAACGACCACAGCTCGGTGATCCAGGTACTTATGTATAATGTCACCAACATATTCAGTGCGAGCAATACTGGGTGAATATTCGGGCTTTTCAACCGCTGTCACTGTTTTCTTCAATATATTGACGAAAATAAAGATAACTACTAGCAATTTGGATGTCAAAAATGGGTTCCCTTCATCTGGCATAATATCGATTGTCCGAAATACATTTCGCATAACAGTTATCGCAGAAACATTTTTAGCCGAATGATACTTTAACATAATAGTATACTTAGCATAACTGTCATAACGCATAACAATCATTTGGCAGAATTTTTAATAGCAGAATACTAATATCGCCGACTTTCATTTCGCAGAATTTTATGTAGCAGAATATACCTTCCGCCGAATTTATTATGGCATAATCGTTGTACCATAGCATAATAATTTGTAACGAAGTGCTACCAGTAAAATAGGTTGGGTTAGGTTAGAAGTTCTACAATAACAGCGCGCGAGCCGAGCGAGCGTAGCGAGCGTGCCGCGGTAGCGGCCGGCGAAGCGCCAGGACCGCATTGCAATTGGAGCAGAACTACATAGTATGCCATACAAAATTCGGCGAAACAATTATTCTACCATAGGACTATTATTCTTATCAACGTTATGCCAATGTACTATTCTGCCAAAGACAATTATGCCAAATGACAGTATGCGAAAAAATTTATGCCAAAAGTAATTATGCGAAATGATGATTCTGCCAAGGGTTGCTATGCGTAAAGAAATTATGACAGTAAATTTTATGCAACATGAATGTAAACCGTCAAAAATAGCAGAGTTGGTGGTAGTATCCATTTCAATTAAAAGAAAAAGAAAATTAATAATTATGTCATGAATAATATCCGAAAGCAATAATGACGGCCGTTAAAACGCCGAGAAATCACCCTGCTACGAGTGTAGTCTGAAAAACCATTCTGCGCTACGTAGCGAAAATGTGCTACGAACAGTGGAGCTGACTATCGGGTCGTTGGCACTAAATGTGTTACGTTGCGTGCTGTCACTTTCTACCTTGGCGTATTAGAAAGTAACAAACTGATTAACGTTAGTGCAACTGAGTAGAAGCTGGTGGCAAGGGCACCATCACTAGGATTCGTTTGAATCTAAACTAAACAAAAACCAAAAAACAAAAAATTGCCACGCTTAAATGTTTTCAGGAACACCTAATTGGAAATGTTACACGTAGGGAACATTTTCATTTTCTTTAATTACCTCGTAATCCGGTCATGGTCGTCAAAATGCTTACATGCATTGGAGGTGCTTTACTCCTCGTATTAAATACGAAATGGACGTTAAAACACCCTGTTTCGGGAATGTAATTAGTAAAATAAAAATGTCCACTGCTGCATCTACATATATAATACATTATTTCTAACCGCTTCACAAGCTTCACCTGCGCTACGTATAACAAATACATCAATTCCATTGGAGTGAAGCATATTCTGCATGCTATTCATAAAAGCTGATCGTAGTAATGCTCTAAAAGTACAGACTGTAGATGGCTCCATAAAAAAAATGCTCTCGCCTGAGAGCAAAAGAAAGACTAATTAAAGACATGTTGCGCCGAGCCCAAATAAGTTGGGATAAGAGCAGGAGAATGATGATGACTTTCAGGCTAATAAATAAACTAGTTTTTTTCTAAAACGACCAACTATTATTGCAAAATAACACATATGGGTTTTAACGTTCTGATATTGATCTTAGAGATTGTTATTTTCCGGGAAAATGGTGTTTTATATACTTAATTTTCAATTATTTCTTAAAACTCACTATTAGATTACTTTAAACCTAAAAATCACTTAAGTAGATCGAACGGTTTAACACCTTATCAGTACTCAATCATGTTTATTGGTCAAATTGCACTAAATTCTCAGTAACTTTGAAATAAATATAAATAGTTAAATATACATAGCGGTATTTGGGCCTACTTATACCAAAATAATAAACAAATAAGTAAATAAATATCAGTCAATCACACACAAATTTTAATTTACAACGTCATGGTTTAGGCCAGCCCTGTATACATAACTTCCACAACATCCTTCAAGTCTCCAGCCATAACATCTACCTTGTTACAGTGAGATCTCGCTATTGGTAAGCCTCCCGACACGTCTAAGAATCTCAGGGCAAGAAACCCGCAACACATGTATTGCTGGATAAAGGAATTCCCCAAAGATCTCCACCATCCAGCTGTATGCTGTGATCCTTGAACATGTCCTAAAACAGCGTCTGGAATCACCGGAGGATGGCCAGCAGCGTACTGTGAAAACACGGCGCCACAGAGTGCGATCGCCATCCCGCCTGCCAAGCGTGGCTCAAAGAACCGATGTAAAAAGGCTGGTATAGTCGCGGTACAAAATAGTTCCTTGCCAGTGGACCGTAACGGCATTGAATTAAAGTTTAAAATTGACAAACGTTTTTATACCGCGACGCGACAGGTACCTCATTTAATATAAGTCATTTAATCTATTGTACTCACTCCTCAGGAAGGCTGGGAGCGCCCTCCTCCTGGCCCGGAGCATTTATGTGGAACACACAGAAGTTCTCCAGCAGGGCTCGCATGTCCACGAAGTTGAAGAACGGCTGGAAGCAGATGTCTGCAACAAGGAAACAACAGCTTAACGATACAAGTATCAACAGAACTACTGCCTGCTTTTTGTACTAGACGTGAACAATTATTTAAATATAAAAATGTGAAAATTCGTAACATGTTCAAATTCTGATATTGAATCTAAGAAGCACCTTTTGGAGTTTTTAAACTTTCCTTAAGTCCTACTCCTACTACCTAGTCCGTGCAACGCTTTCACACGGGGTAAGAGACGTAAGAGACGAGAGGCAACGCGATGCGAATACGACTGCTAGTAGTACGTACGTGCTAACACTTTTTTCCCGCTCAGCGTCGTCAAACCGTAAATCAGCCATGCACAAAATCAGTCATTATAGACGAGACACAAGGCAAAATTAAAGGGCATTAGGTAAGTTTGTATAAACTTCACATTTCTTCAGCGGGCATGAATGATGATGTTTTTTTAGCCATCCAGTTCCCCGTCTTCAACAGTATACGCGGCAAGATACACGAGACCGTTTAAAACAGCATTACTCGCTAAAAGCGAGTTTGGAATGGCACCTATAATATTTAAAAAAAAATCAACTCAAATATTGATGACTGAATGTATCAATGATTTTAGAAAAATACTTTTGAATTTTCTAGTAGATAAAGCCTACTACAGTGTACAAGAATATTTGCGCGAAACCAATTATTTGACAAATTAGATTAATGTTCAAGCATGACGCATTTTAAACATATAAGAAACATATATGCCTCTGGGCGGGATGTAGTGGTACATAATATTAAAATGTAAAATCTGTTTTCCCTACGTTCAACGAATAAATCATTTTAATTTGAATTTGGAATTTGAATCAGAGGACGTCAATGCACAAAAGTAATTTAAAGCGTTTTATAACATCGGAGCAGAGATATTAAATTGTTGAGTCTGACGATTCCGGGACTTCAAATAGGTGCGCCTACGAATCAATATTTTAATGTCTACACTCCGATGGCTTACATATTACTTATATGAATTTATTGTACGCTTTACTGTTAATAGATAGACAAGAACTGACGTGGTGTGCGGAAATTTTGGTCTATCCACGTTCAGACCATATCCTCTTAATAATCTACCAATATTGCGCTTCAATCAGCAATCGCCACATTATAGTCGTTATTATACTCATAAAATTCCTATAACCGTCCCTCACAAGTCGGCTAACGGTCTACCTTAGCGCATTATAGGCACTTAAGTTCGCATTGCAGTGACGGCTCTGCATTCATTACTGGCATTAGGCTTCGCGTGCGGTAGGTAAATGCCGTGGCCGAGTTGGAAAATAATTAAGTATTTTACCCGCCGCCCCAATATGTATATTTTTTTAACTGTCTCTTATTATGTATACGATACATATTCGATATGTCTGTGATATACTATAAGGAGGGTGTAATTTAAACGAATTAGTGGATTTGGGGAATCGGCTTGGTAAGGCGCTGTCATTCGTCAGCATATATTTTAATTAATATGCCAGAATAGCAAAAAAAAACGTAATAGACTCTGCATAAAGACAAGTAGTAGTAGTACATATAAGCAGTACAGGGATATTTTTCATCCCTGGTAATTTTTTCAGGGCAGAGACCACTGCTTTCTACTTGCTACGATTCTGGTAAATCTCTTTCGCTTGTTCCACATTCATACATCAAGTCTCATCTCCCGGTCTATGTCCCATGTCCCGTCCATGTTGATGACCGTAATTTTAACGTTTTAACTAATTTATTTCACGAGGCTTCACTCAACCATTACATCAGGGTTCTATGGTGACTCAACAGTTATAGACGTTGACCGTATTCACCGTCATATCATAAGTGACATACTGTTGACCTTGTAGATAAATCTTTTGAACGACTTACGTCAAATACTAAATTGGCACGTTTGTATGCTATGCAAATTACACCTTAATTCATACAAAAACTCTTTTTTAATTTTTAATCTTCAACTCGTGTCGGCCGTGACCGGCATTCATTACTTCCAGTTGTCGACTAGAGCTGACTGGCATTTAAAAGTTTTACGTAGTAAGTTCAATCTGCCATACGTATTTGTCAAGGCCCCTTTTTCCGGAGTTTTATTAAAGAGTATTGTCAGAAAAAACCTACCTGCGCTTTAAAAGCTCGTCATCAATCACGGAGAAGTCACGCAAATTGACGGATGTACGAAATAATACAAGCTTCGCTGCGCTGTGCTGCTTAACGTTTTCAATCTATCAAATTATTTGACAAAGTGGACAACAAAACAACAAAACCTATATATACTGAAGCCGAAGCTCGTTAGTTTCTTAATAGCTACTGTGAATATATAATTAGAGCCCATAGGCCGACGAGCTGTGTCGGCAAAACATACAAGCTAAGTCAAAATAAGTACCTACGCTAAAATCTTCTGACGGAAAACTTACAAGTAAATAATAACTTCACGAATTGATATGCGAGTAGTTTTAGCCAGTAACCTTGAAGCCTATAGTTCATTTTACTTTATCTGTGTTAATCGTTTTAGCACGCACACGCACCGTTAAATACGGCTTGGCTTATAACATCATTGTCTTAGAAGCGTGTATATGCCTAATTATATTGTATGATTAACAGTAACAGTTGACAAAGTCATTTGGATGATACGATTCGATCTTTCTTTATTAATAGTGTGCAAGGTTCAACTATTTTGTAGACAGCGAAAGAGACAAAGTTATAGCTCTGTCTCTTTCGCTAGAACTTGAATGGTTTTATAGTTTATAATACGGCTTGAACGGGTTCTAATCTCGAACAAAAACCCCTTCGTCTACAACTCAGAACAAAGGAGGTTTGTCTACAACTCATACGAAGATAAATATTGCAAAGGAATGCCAAAGGCTTCTAACGACTTGTCTATCAGTAAACATCTTCAGTCAAAAGAAATTCATATTTGATTTTTAAGCAGACTGTTTACTCGCTTTGCTCGTGTGGAAACGTTTGCTGAATACAATAAACATTGGAACCACAAGGTCTTATAAATGGGTTCTTTTTCGGATAACCTTCGGATCTTAGGATTCTTTTAGGATCTTTTGTGCAATTACCCTCTTACACCCTCAGCTGTTCGAATCTGCAGGTTTCAAAAACATCTCGGCAAGAATCATGGCAAATACCGTTCAAAGTCTATTTGCCGCGTACGAGTACATTCTCTGTCAAGTAATAAATATCACAGTGCCTTTATTCTACGTGATACCATTCTGTCCTGATATGGTATTGTTTTTAACTCAGCCGCCATTACTGTCAAGTAAATAAGAGCTATCAAAACCTTGACATTACGATAACAGGTCAAAAACTATATTGTTTTTACCGTGTTCAATAGAGACCCTGAGGGTTATTGTTTATCCCTCTTTAATGTTAAATAATGACTATCAATATTATAAAAAGGAAACTCCGTGAGCTTTTGTTTATTTGTTTGTATGTTAAGGTTAGTGTCTAGAACTTATGACCCGATTTAAAATAGCTGATAGCAATTTATATAAAACTACATTATCCTTAACAAGTTAATATGGCCATTTTTTTATTTAGTTTAAGCAGAAGCTAAGCAAGGGCGTGTCGCTAGTAGCAAATTATACGACTTTTGGCCTGAGGTAATACTTAATGCATATTAGCTTACCCATAATCCGCCTTAAGTGCTATTCGCGGTATCGCAATTTTAAACACTAATTATATGCAATGAAGAAAGTCAATATTGTGAGAGTCAGTGAAACGGGGCCAACGCTATTAAAATGAACATTTAATTAAATGCAAATAACGTAAATAAGCTGGTACAATTTACCGACAAGTAAAGAAGGCTACTCCGAAATGCCAATAAATATAGTCTATAATAGTTAGTAAATTATATGTTAAAACTGATTTGTAAGAGTGATTTCACAACTTTTGTTCTATACTCGTATTTAGTTCATTGATACGGGCCTAAGTCTTTAAAAATATGAAGAATAAACCCGACCAACAACGCAGGGAAAACATATTACGGGAAAATATTCATTAAGTTGAAAGAAAAAAATATGCTACGTATCTTCATTAACATGCATATAGAAATACGCGGCAACATCAAGAGTTTTTACCTCATAACACCCTATCTTACTAAATAAGTACTCGGTTGATAACAACTATTAAAATCTTTTTTTTTTCATCCGTCCATAGAATGTCTTTAATTTGATGGAAGTTATAATATGTTTAAAATTCTATGACTATCACCTACGAATCAAAATTAACAATACTAAAACCAATTGGTTTAAGATATAAGAAATATTTTTTATTAAAATTAACCGGTTTTCCCACATTGATTTATTTTATACATTTCACTATCGCATCATTAAACCGCAACATGTTTTGCCTCGATGCAATTCGGACAGCGAGAGCGACGAGCCGGGCGCGCAATGTTACCGATCCACGCCCGCCAGTTAAAGGGTGTTTCGTTGTACATTTAGTTCATGTCCTAAGCGATATTTTTATCCTGAATCGTGTAACCTCTACTGCCACTGCCAGGTATTTGAAAGGTTCAAAAGCTTAAAAATAAGGCTCCTGGTCAATATACAACGTGTTACAAAATACCCCGTAAAAAATATAATAAATTATCAAAGCCAAAAATATTGTCAACCCTAGTAAGCTGTCATGTCAGGAAACCGGGGTTAGCATAGATTATTTTAACAGAGAGGCCTAACTACCAATTTAATAATTGTCAACTTGAGTGGTTTAAAAGCCATATCCCGACGAGCGAGATTGTGCATTGAACAAGGCGGAGTTCACTTTGAGCCGTTCCTGTAAATTTGACGTTCAAAAAAAAAAAAAAAAAATTAAGTGTTAGTTTAAGTTTCTTCGTTAGGTTAGCTCTTTTAAAATCTTCCAAAACTCGACTTGTAATATCTATCTAATCGAATTCTGTACATTTTGTTTGAATGTCTCTTGATCGTTTGAATGTCTCACGAATTAGGTAAAAATGTACATAAACGTATTCTGCGTAGTTTACTCTTTAATTTTACTGAAATAGGGTTTGCACATCAATGAAAACAATAATGGTTTTATTTTTTTTGCCGGTAAGTCATACGGTGATAGTACGGTTCTCGAATATTGTAAATGGACTTATTATAAGGTACCATTTAACCCCCTTTCGGCTTTACGGGTATTTTTGTAACACCTTGTATATTAAACATGCGGCGGGGATCAAAACGGGTACGTACGTGTCATAAAATATGAAGTTCAAAATACATAATGATTTTTAATATAGGTACAATGGTGTTTTTTCGGAAACTGTTAACTTTTCGGGATTGTTACTTGTAAAATAAAGCTAACCTAACCTAATGAGTTGTATACAAATGACCTTTTAAAGAATCCTGAAAAGTATACAGCTTCAGAAACAAAACCATTATACCTACATTTTAACCCATTGTGTATTTTGAACTTTATGATACGTTCCCGATCAAAACCTTGGATCAACTTTCATTTACGAAACACGATAGCAACAAGGGTAAAGACAAGATCAGAAGCCCAGTAGTTACAATGTATCTATAGTGATTTTACGAGTATTACAAATTCCATACTTGTATATTGTATCACGGAAAGAACCCTTTCTACCCTCTTTGTTTGAAAGATGAATGTTTTTACTATTTATTTATTATTTGAAAGATAAAAATACGGACGTAACGTTGCACGAAAAAGGTGTGAATCATACAAGGTCGGCCATTTCGTTCGTTATACACAGACTACTGTCACACCGATACACTACGTCTATGTCTGACAACCCGCCGCCATTACGCCCCGAGCCACAGCACGAATAACATTAAATTTAACGCCGAAGAAAATGCCCTAATAATATGGTACTATCGAATCGAGCTATTATGGTGATAGAGACAAGCGGTATTAGAAACTCCTCGATGTCTAATTAAGGGGCCTTAAAATGGGCAAATTGACGATTTATATGGTGACTTTCTAAGCACGCACACACGTAAAACGGACGGCAATTTCGTAAGCTTCACTCATGATTAGACGAGGTTGCATACGTAGATATTGTTCCAGTTTGTCGTTTATAAATTTAGGTTTACAGATTTAAACATATCACTTCCTCGGATTGGCCCCTCGTAGGTTAGAAACGGTAAGATTCATTAGGTATCCCTTCCTGTACTTCCCTTTGATACAAGTCGGATACAATGTTGCATTCCTATGCATTCGTGAACGTCCCTTGTGCCGTGCAACAACTCCATCAGTATAAACGCATTTAAAGTAGGTTTGTGGTACTTTGGGGACCGTCCAACCAGTTTGTGGTACACAAATGTAGTGTAAACTTTACTTTGTATCATTTTTTGCAAAGTTGGAATCACATCCCAACCTGTGACCGGTATTTTGCACACGTTTTCTTCTACTTTAATGGTATAGGGAAGGCAATCGAGCACAAAGGAAAATTAATTTATTAACTTTCTACCAACCTGTTACACATTTTGGCAGATTTTTCATCTTAAAAATATATACAGTGGTACTGGACACCCATAAACATCTGCAATTCCAAGTCTGTATGTAATCTTGAAGATCGTGATACGAGATCTTATCTTAATAGCCATTAAGAACCCAGTGTTTCTCCCTCTACGCCGTTGTTGGCGAGGTCGCAGGTGCTGCTTGCACTTTCACAAATGCTATGGCAACTTAATACAAATCAACATGAGAAATCGAGTACAATTATATTTATTATGAGTAATTAATAACAACACTGTGTCTATCAATTTACAGTCATTGCCTTTTATCTAACCCTACTATTAAACACTTCACTAAGCTACAGGGGTGACGAGATTATAATGCTTATGCATATTCATTTTTAATTAATAAACAGTCAAAGTTAATCTGTTCGCGGCAAGCTTGCCGACGTGTTCAGTGAGTCCAGAAATTGACAAATAAAGCGGTGGCGCATCGGCTTATCTGAACTGCATTATACAGGGGTGGCGCAGAAAATGACGTAAATATTAAGGGATAAGAAAGCCCGTTCCACAGTTTGGAGCTAGGGTATATAGTTTTAACTTTTAAATCTATTAATTAGTTTACGAGCAAAGGTTTTAATTATACTGGCAAAGAACGCTACCTTGAGCTACTTTAATCACTCCAAAATTATTGAAAATATGGAAATGTTAGCACTATATTCTGGACCATAAATGAAGGGCTTTCCTGTGCCGTTATATTTACGTCAACTTCTGGGACACCCTGCATACTTAAGTGCGTTGCAATACAGCCAGCGCCTCTATTCTAGACGGTAAAATCCAAAAATCGTATTTGACCTGTTATGGTATTATTGTTTACTCGGCCGCTATTACTGTCATGAAAATAAGAGCTCTCAAAACGTTGTACGTTAACAGGTCAAAAACGATATTGTTTCTATAAAACGATAGTTCAACAATGAGAGAAGTACTCGCTTTAATCGCAGCATAAAGGTGCTACGATTTTTCTCATTCTGCGCTTGAAGTGCTACGCCGTGTCTACGCCGTAGAAGCGAAGATGCATACTTGACTGAAAATCACCCTATAAATTGTATTTTATTTAACAAACAATTTCACGTAGAGGCGACATCATTAGTTCAAGCGGTCTTGGCAAGTGTTTCGGCTACTGGTGAAATCGGTTAAGACTACTGGGGTGTCCCAGAGTTTGGCAGTTAACTCAAACGTAATGCTGACTCATAGACACGAGTAATTTGAACTTGACTGATAAGATAAAATATACATCGCTTTATTGCATTTCAATCTAATCCTAAACTATTTTTTAGGTCGCTTGATAAATTTAGCTTTGTTTGGATCAGCGACCCGACCACCCATTCCCCGATCAAAGCCTTTAAAAGACTTACCTCTCGAAGTACAACCCATTAAAAGAATAACCCCTTTGGAAGAAATATACGACTTAGTTGTTTGTTAAACTAGCCATCACATAAGGGAAACCTAAAGAGCAGCAGTAAATTGATATCCCTCTTACTGCATAACCAAATATAAGGGTAACCCTTAAAAATAGTGCTTAAAAAGCCAATAGAACGGCTTTTTATAAGGGTAACCCTTAAATATAGCGCTTAAAAAGCCAATCGAACGACTTTTTTAAGTTAACGGGTATCACTCAAAATATACTGCTACAAAAGCAAAATCGAGCAAGACGTACACGGAACGGATGTGGTAAGGGTAACCCTTATAAATAGCACTTTAAAAAGCAAATCGAACGGCTTTCAAGCAATACGGCTTTTCTAAATAAATCCTTATAAAAACCCATTCGAAACCCTTTGAATGGGATAGCGGGCCGGTCTCTGGTTTGAAATATATAACAATCTAAAAAACCTAAAGATTTCCAACATTAAATTATGAAACATGTACATATATTATTTACATTACCAACGCGACTACATGACAAGGTACCGAAGGATTGGTTAAAATGTAGTGAAATAAAGTACAATTTACATTTTTTTTGTTTAAAAGTTCGCAATAACGTTTTACCCTAAAGCGCCGAGACACACAAGTAATAATCTACTTAACTAAGACTACTATGTTATTTGTTCGTAGTATAGTAAGGGTTACTGTTGTTTTATTACTAGATATAATTTTATCATCCAATCACTCTCTTGCACGTTAGCTACTACCAGTTAATGAGGCATTTGCAATTAAAAAAAATAGACGCTCATGTAATCAAAAGTACCGTTAGTTCAGGCGTATTCCATGGAAAAGAAAAAGTTAATTTACTAATATTTCCATCAATGTACCTTGATTAAATAAATATTTACCCGTCTTCCGACATTACTTAATAAACTCTGATTCGTAATTCGCAGCACACAAACGACTTCTCTAATTTAAGCTCCTAGGAAGTAACCGAGTCAAATAATAAAATTGTTCAACGTTTAAAAGGGTTGGAAGTAATTTGTTTTATATTTTAAATGCCTTTCGTCCGGATCCAAGATGTTCATCGAAGCATTCCACGAGAGGTTTAATAAAATAAATTTAATGTTCCGTGCTCGCTCAAGGAAAATTCAAGAATTTCAAATTTCAGAAGAAGCGCGAAACAACGTTCCAGGTAATAAAAATTGCGAGATTTTTCTAAAAACCGGTAACTGATACAGTTAATTTTGAAAAACTTGCACAATAGGTGCAACGCTTATAAAATCCTTGTCAAATAGTTTTTTGATAAATTCTTACTCAACATATTACAGCCTTTTTTCAGTGTACCTACCAATATCTGTCCCAGGTAGTGCGAGGTCAGAATAGGGATAAGTAAATTGGAGTCATATTTTATTTTTTAAGATTAAAAAAAATACATTGATTGTTGTGAACCCTATCCAAACAACGAGAACTATCTCGCCTCATATGAGATTTATAACATGAAATTAACGGTTTTTTAATCCCAGAGCACTTATACCGGTAGGGTTCAGAACAATGTATTTTTTTTTATCTAAAAGAAATATATATGATGCCATATTTTTTTGTCATTGTAATTGCATCTAGTTTCATCGCTATTCGTTTGTGCACTTTATCCAGGGAGACACTATACCAGATATATTAGACGATGCACTATGATGGATGAGACACGCTGGCACCTTGCATTGGAAACCAGGTCGCCTATTCACGCCTATACACGTCTGAAGATGAAAGACGTATTCAGATGCATTGGTGCGACACAGATTCCGAGAAGAGGAATACCGTACCGTTGATATAACAACGCACTGCTCTGTTATAGAGAGAATGACTTACAATACGGCTAGATAAGATGCATTGAGCATGGTTAGCACATGTTGTACTTCTCGCTTGACGCTCAGTCTCTTTTGTTGTTGGCTAAGTATAAATTGTCATGGCTGCTCTACAAAGTGTTCAACCGTGGAAATTGTATATAAACTCACAATAGCTGACGTCAATGCTGCCCTGCGGATAATGTCATTTTCAGGTAGTCATATTGATCATGTCACTTATCAGACATCTATTACCACTGTACCAAAAATTCAAACTTAAATATCTCTACTCCAATAGTATTAGATAAACACCTTAAATAAATCATATTTGTCTGTTTTAAGTGGCTTTCAAATTTTATAAGAAAATCATCCGTGGCCGTTGAAAAAACAATGACAATAATGTTGATACAAACTTGCCAGATGCCCTTTTAAAAAACCTGACAGCATCCCCGACTTTCATAAATTCATAATCATAATCAGTGATCGGAATAGGTAGAGCTAATTTGCCTAAACTTGATGCACCTTCATTCAATAATGTATTCCCATTTCACTCACGCATGAATGAATATGCCTCAAGTTTAGGCAAATTAGCTCTACCTATTCCGATCACTGATCATAATACATCGCTGACCTTTTTTTGCCGGCACGAAGCGTGACTTAATACATTTTATAATAGTTTAAAATGCCATTTTACTGTTTAATGTTCAATTACATTGAATGCAAGATCACAGGGGTTAAATAATAAGCTGACAAATTTCATGATGTCTTGTAATCTACCATTAATAATGGTTTTCGATATTCATTTTAAAAAGGCATCAATATACTCGTATGTACAGAAAAAATATGTAAGAATGTAATAATATAGTAAAATTTGCCAATGTTTTCAACTTTAACGTCATCTAAGGATTTAATAAGTCAGGAATATTAGAGAGAACATAAATACCTTTTTATTAAACTGGTTGAAAATTGTCACAAATGACCACAATCCCTAACGTCTGGTAACCCTAAACCGTTCCCCATATGTTTTTGCGACAAATCAATCTATAACCTGTACATGCAATGTACCAGATATAAGATTACAACCCTGTTTTACACTGAGAAACAAAAGAAAGCCGGAGATAAAAATACCCCGTGGATATATTAAATCCCTTAAAGACACGCATATTCCTCGGGACATGTATTAAACTCGCGACACGAGGATCTTCGCCTGTTTTATTTTCTCCGGCTGTCACTCTAAATATAACGAGTGTAGCATAAAACCAGTTTCTAAGCAAGTCTAACCAAGAGCACTGCAAGTTCTGGTAGTGTGGTCTATACTATGGTGTCCATTCAATTAGGAGCGGTTACTGTGACATATTTGGGGAACTATTATTAAGGTACGAATTGACCTTTTAAGGTACCAATTAATGTCAAATTATAGCTGTAGCTACCTTTCTTCAACCATTTGTTACAAAACAAGGAGAGTATAAGAATAAAATATGACTTCATAAAGTCATTTAAGATATGAATACCAAAATGTTTGAATAACGAAGAATTCATGATAAGTCAAATAATTAAGAAGAGTATCAGAATACTAGTTTAAGTATTTCACTTCTCTTGACGTGTAGAAGTGCCCGTGCGGCCTACTTACTGAATAAACATCTTTTATCCATAAGCGGCACTAAAGTGATTATTTATGTGTAATTTTTTCTCTCCCTTAAAAACTTTTTGTTTTTAATTTCCTTAGAAAGCCACAAACAGCCAGCTAAATGTTGCTCATGTCGTTGGAGGTGCGGTGCGGTGGCGGCAGAGGTAGGATCAGCCGTGTTAGGGTGCGCCCACACCGACGCGTAAAATACGGTATCGTTGCGTAAACAAAAGACGGGGTCGTAGTAACAATATTTCGCTGTTTTTGACGCGCCATTTACGCACGGGTAAGCTATGGGGTGGTCAAACCCTAACTCGTTCATCGCTTCTCATCGATAATGACAACTCGTTTGTCAAAATCAGACCATACGTTGAACCTCTACGAGTGAACAAAGAACTATACATACATACGGTTTAAAACATACATTCCTCCATCGACAGTCAAAAAAAAACTGAGGGCGCTGCAGTTTTTAATTTCTGTACAATAAATAAAAAAACCCACTCACTGAATTTTAATTTGGTGGCTAATACTTAAAACATTGTAGCTTCATGTAAGAGACTTTTCCTTTTACGTGGATTTATTAACGCACGGGGATCGGTAGTTTGGTTGTTGGTGGGTGGTTGTTGTTTTTTGTACGAATTGCGTTTGCAGTAAAAAGACCCAAAAGTATGGGCAAGTTCTGGCGGTAACGGGTTTTCGGGAACTGATGCGTAACGGATAAAGGCGTCAAAATTGGCTTTGTAAACTCGAGTTTAATTAACTTGGGTCATTATACGTACATTACGTAAACTGCCAGTCGTATTAACTGTCAATACTCATTTAACTAGTGCAGCATAACAACAAGGATTAACATGAAAATATAACACATCTGTTATGATGACTTTAAATGAGGATATTAAAATATTAAATAATACAAGTTATTTAAAAATATGCAAGGGTGTCAAGATGTGTATTTGTGCAGGAGGAACTGTCGTATAATTTTATTAAACTACAATTATACCTCTGAGTTCTTTTAATCAATGTCAACGCTTGATTCAATCATTTAGTATTACGTTATAGATTATAACTGAGGCAAATTTTAATGAGAACACCTTTTTACTCCATTGCCTCATATAAGAGAAGTTTAAAAATCTAGTGTTCAATAAGACCGAACATACTTTCCTAGTGCGAATTGAAATTAATGGAGCCAATGTGCATTATTGTCACCCCGTAGTTCAATATATCTTTTTTTAAGCCAGTAAACACCGATACTCGCCAAGGCAAGTGACAACACAATCGTTTTAGCGGAAACATGGAACCATTTGTTCTGTTTCTTTTATTTTATTTGTTACAGTTCTGAGTCCATTCACAGGACCGTATAGCTCGTTTTACAAAAGCTACGATGAATGGAACGAAACTACCTCTAGAGTTACCTGTGATTGTGCGGGTGCTGTCCTTTAAACAAACTCGTAGCGTGGTTCGAATTTATACCGAAAGTCTGTATTTATTTCACACACTCTATACTTCCATTCAGCCGTTCGAACCATACCTACGTGGCAGCTCTTTGTGAAACGACGTACATTTTAATAACATTATCTTTACAAACTTAATTTGTCTTTATTTAGCCATTGAACATTGTGAAAATTATTATTTTTACGAGCATTTATTATTTAAGAAGCGCTGCTCGCTGTTTGATTTTAATAAAATTATGCTTGCCTCTTGCGTACTCGTGTCTTGTATAAAGCTTGGCGGTAATTAGCTGCGATTATAGAGTTCTGAAGAGGCCAGGCGAGTCGTTTAGAATATAAATCGCCACCTCGTGCATTTCACGCGGTAACTCAACCTTTGAAAAATCTCCGCGACCGGTAATATCACGGAGCGTAGGGCGGAAACAACTATTTATGTAAGTTTGTGGTGAGGTATGACGTCATTGGAGAAAATTACAGGGCCTCTATTCTACTCGGTAAAAAGATATTGCTTTTAACATCGTACTGTCAACGTTATGATAAGCTCTTATTAGACAGATATGACGGCTGTGTTAAAAACAATACGATACTATGGCACAAGCAATATTGTTTTATCGAGTAGAATAGAACCCCTAAACCGGAGCAAATGAAAAATGTTAACAAATAACGAGACATTAACCTATTCCTGAACGTTCAGTTAAGTTCATTAAAACCGCTGTTCAATGTAATTAATGGTCAAGGAATCAATAAATAACAACCGAAATTGCTGTCGCATAGCTTCGTATTTGAAAACAAACTTTCTATTATCGATTAATCAATGTTCACATTTTTTAATGTACACATTTAAAACTCTTCCTTGAGTTATTCACTGACCAACTGACACAACGCTCTACCCCCCCTGAATCTAGGGACTTGAAAAATGGAGAAAGGTACCCTTAAGGGCGCACTAAAATGGATTAGGGGGAGCAGGAAACTAATTCTAGTCGTACGAAGTCACGGGCGTCTTCTAGTAACTATGTTAAAAACTTTTTTACTATATTTACATGTAAATATAAAACTATAAATAAAATAGGTACTACTAACCCAACCATAAAATATACATTACAAGTAGGTACTAAGAATTTTTCATAAGACGTGTATTTCATAAAATGCTCGGGTACTGTAAACGTCGTAAATTCATACCCGACCTAAACATTTCTACTAATTTTAGAACAATGTTATCGAAATACCGAAATATATCTACTAAATTCTGGAAACCATTTCCACAAACCGGTCGGATATGAATTCCGTGCGGGTATTCTGGAAACTATTTTAATTGCATAAATACAACGAAACGTTTTCCTCCTTCTGGTATTTTAGTATTGTAACTTTTAAACCATTGAAATTCCGAGCAGAGAAAGAGACGTAGTAGCTGGAACATAAGTATTTTTTAAATTAAAATGAAGTGTAATACAATTAAGTGCTTTGATAGGTTAACAAGATAGCAAATTTCTTGGGTTGTTGGATAACCTTAATCAAACATATTTGTACAACGTATTTTGTGCATAGAATTCACTTACAGGAAAATATACATTTAAACGAGTCCAATATACGAGTATAGTGCTTAAATACTCAAATGTGCAAGGTGAGTTTAACCTTTGTTTGACTTTCCTCGTCGGCTTAGAGCTTTCGTACGTGTTCCTATTAAGTAAACCGACAACCATTTGGCAAGGTATTAACCTATCTTAGGTTAATACCTACCTGTAAAACAGTTTACCACCCACTTCTCATTCTTATTTTTAATGGCTTTATTCGTTGGTAAGTTTAACAACAAGTAAAGATACTAAATACTACTAAATAGTAAGTTGACCATGTAAAACCCGTTAAAAATACTTTAAAGAACAGTGAACCTTAAAAAGCTTTGTTATTTAGTTGAATGTTTATACAAAAGCCACTAATGTGTTACGTAGGAAGATTTCCCTTGCCAGTGACACGCCCTGCTAGGTCTAATTACATACAAATGTTGTACAGCGGAAGGGAATGTGTCAACTACTCTGCTGAAACGTTTCCTATAAAGTAATAAGTGCAAATAAAGTCCTCGGCCAACTTTCGTAATAACACTCTGTCAAATTACTTGGCGGCCATATGACGCTAAATTTTAATTAAAAATATTCAAATCTTGAACACTTAATTGGAGTTGTCTGAGGCTAATTATTTAGGATATGTTGGTTATTTAAGTACCGTGGTATTCTTTCCTTTATAATCAATTACTAATACAAACCTCCTATTGGTACCTCTAGCGGCGCTTCGTCTCAGTGTGTGCACCGCTTTTAGACTTGAATTTTTAGAGCCCTTAATTGGTGAGAGCACTGAATACATTATTGAACTTCAATAACCAGTAACAAACAACAATTAAGGTAAAACACCCAACTATTGACCATCCAAAGTATAGTGCGGCATGTGACGGCGGTGTGGACAGGAAGCGAGTCAGCCCAATCATAAAGGACTAATGAGTTTTGCGTCAAGTATCTCGAGTACGAGCACCGACCGTTTTTTCGGTGACCGATTTTTTACTTTCGAGCGTTCGATTTCAAAACCGAGCGGTAGAAAATATTCGAATGCGAGAATCTTTCACGCTTTATTTTCGAATGGTCCGAAATTCTATATTTTTGAGATTCTCGCTCGAAACTGAGGGAGTGACTACATTATTATTTTTAAGATGGAACGTGTTTCATTATACGCAGAAAGTCGTTAATAACAAGTAATTTATTATTTAATTGCGAATGAGATTTTTTACGCTTATTTCACAAATCCTTCACTGGTAATAAGTTTAGGAAAAATGAAACGCTTTCTCGTCTGTGGATGTCTATGGCGTTGCTAGGTTTGTTTTATGTTTTAAAAACTGTGTGTCTGTACTGTATTAGTTAATTGTGGCAACTTCACTGGTCAATGTGTTATGTAAGTTTTTCTGTTATATTTTTTCTTTACTTGTACCGTTTGTGCCCAAATAAACATTAAACATTAAACATTAAACATTAAACATTAATTTTAACAGGTTTGACATATGTCAAATAAGACTTTCTATTGATAGAATTCAAAACGAATGACACGGACCACTCGTTTTCATATTTTCTGTCGCTCGCAAGTCAAAAATACTATTTCATTGTTTTTTGTCACAGTCGATTGAAACTTTCGATCGACCGAAAGTCAAAAATCGGTCCCAAGGTTTTCGAATCGTTTTCTGACGTGACTCACGATTTCAGACATATTTTACGCATACTTCATTGCTCCTGCTGCTCGTTTACTTCTCGATGACGATACAAAAGTCACGTCAAAGTTAATTTGTTATCAAATTATGCGGAGTCCATTTAATTTTTTTTTATTGACTTGCTCAAGGGTCGGTATACAAATATGCGTAATGGTATTTGCGGTTTGGTTATGGATGACGTTTAAAGAATGATTCCCATTCGGTGCCAATTAAAAACGTGTTGTAACCATGAAATGTTGATGACAAATTCCGTTGAGTGACTATAAATTAGGTTACGCTTACTTACATAGCTCAGTTTATTGATAATCCATTCGGCAGACCTCCAGTAACGTCACAATTGCATGATTATTTTATTGTGCCTCGTACGCAATGTCTGAATTCAACATAAAAAATATTTTGTTTACTTTTTTAAGAGCGCATGGATCAACTTAACGTTCTCAGTCGCAGGGTGATCTTATTTTCTCAGGCATTATGTTTAAAGCATCGACTTTTTCTACATTCCGTCGCCATTAATTAAGTTACCATCGAGGAAGATGGGAATGAGAGAATTTTAATATACGACTGAAACTGAATTGTAACTGTGCCCGCATATGATAGCCAGAAAGCGACAAAAGAGGGACTTTTGAACACAAATAATTATGACAGCCGTAGGCCATTCCGCAGGAACAATTTTCAAAAGCTAACTAGATTCGTTAAAACGGTCGACCGTTACAATCTCGAAGTGGAATTCAGCTAACAGGTAGTTACCTGTGTTTAATTGTAAAACGGTTTTGTTTCTTCGTGGTCCCGATGATTTATTAATGTTTCAAGTGTACCGTCGGCATAAGAACGCATAAGAAGGTGCTATGTGGACCCTAAGGTTTAATCTCGATTGCAATTCAAAGTTGATAAGATGCGTTTGTCAATTTTAAGTATCGAGATATGCGACATTTTCATTTGATATGAAATTTAAATCTGTTTTCCGGGAACAGTGTTACACAGGCAATTCCGTGACAGAGGAAAGGGGCTGGGTCAAAAAACTACCTGCGCTTAGGATTCGGTTTAATCTTTACTAGCTTCTGCCCGCGACTTCGTCGGTATAGATTTTGATGATCGTTATTTCATAGGGAGCTTTTAAAATTTTCGGGATGAAAGTAGCCTTATTCCGTCCAAGCACCCTGCCACACACACACACAAAACTTTCGCATTTATAATATAAGTGGGATTAGGGGGATTTAACTTAGTTATACAGGGCTTACTATATAAGTATGATGCAATAAATTAAAGATAGGGTGCGGCAAACGTATTCTCATCTAGCCGCAATAAAGGGGTAATCAATTTAGTATAGGATTCATTTGGCTTTTAGCTAGCAAACTTACCAGTATAAAACACCCTTAAAACACTTGCCACTTTTAAAGAGGTTTTGAAAGTTGTCAAGCCATATCAATATCTGCGCTCAATTCTTACGACTTATTATTGCACAACTAACAATAGAAAGTACAGTGGTAGGTAGGCGCACGCGGCGAGGCAAGCCACACGTGATCGCCACGTCAAACAATAATAAACCTTATGCCACTCATGCAGAATCGGCCGATTGCACGGGAAAGAAACAACATTCAATAGGATTAACCCAACCCTATTGATATGCTGTTTATTCTAGCTGCTAACACCCTATCGGACAACAAGCGCAATGGAAAAGTTAACCTAATTCTAAAAGATAGTCATAACGATACGGCAACACAATCGATAGGGCTTTTGAATCGAAAGCGCTATGCGAATGAAGGGGTTTATCGGTCCTTGATGACGACCCGAATTTGTAATTATACTAAGCTAGATACGGGCAATTCACACAAACATTTGTTTAAGTACTAAACACAGCACATGTATCAGTTTACGCTGTCAAAGGAGCCTTGACTGAGGCTCTTGTGTTGCCTCCGGCTAGAAACTTGATATAGCTGCATGGGTGCCCTGCAAACTGCAATCTATTTAGTCTAGTTAAGTAGTTTCGTAAATATATTTTAGTACTCACTAGGTATTTGCCGTGTGGCCAAACTTGTACTTCGACATGCTTTACTACGTATTACGTAAGTAATATGTTCATAGACATAAAATTCAGTTGAATTTGTTAAGTAAGTGCATACATTATTTTGGAGATAAATTATTTTATAAAATGGTTTGAAACGATGTATATTTTTATAAATGTGGTTAATGAAAATGGTGGTACTTTGATTGTAATACGTATTAAATATGCCGCGTAGTGGTGAATTAGGTCAGCAGACCAAAAAGTTGGTCAGTTTAATAACCTCAAGGTTCATTTCATTATTAAAAATAATGTTTGTTTACAACAAATACAAAGAATTCTTCATACAACATTTTGCGGTCCAGTGATACTCAAACCGCAAGTATCCAAATTATATACGAACGATAAGTGAACGTGTTGGAGCATGAAAAACACGTTGATTTCTTAATGTTTAAATAGAAAACAAACCAGCAGGTTGTTCCACATTTGTTTCGTATAAAATATGTAGGTACGGGAGAAAAGATACTCGGGACTCAGGTTTTATGAATTATTATGTCCGTCAGCAAAACGGATTTTGATACTTGTGCTTAAGAAGAATTAAATATGTAGTGTGTAGTGAGTAAAACGTAAACAAAGCCACCCCAAATACTTGTGAATTACCTAGTTACTTAGGTAGTTATATTTTACAACGACAAGAAAGGATTGAGTAGAATGACTTGCCTTTAAAAAACTAAATCAATAAGGTGACTAGAATAGATCCGTGTCCGTGTTTTTTAATTCATGAATTGTCTGACGTCTGACATTCAATGTTCAACCACCTTCACCTTCACTCGATATCACGAGCCTAGGCAGAGACGACATGAAGCAAGGCTTTTAGCTTTTTTATTGAACTTCACAAATGCAGTTAATGGGATGGGCAGAATTTTTGAATACCTGTAAACCAGCTAGTCTATTTCCTAACGCACTAGCAATCGACTTTAAAGCTGAACAATTGTTTTTATTTTATATGCAGACTCGCCTTCGGACTGTCAAATCAAATCAAAATTCGGACTGTCAGTCTAAAAGTTTATCTCAACAGGAACAGGATCTCCGCAACACTTAACGTAAATCCTAGCCCCCTTACTTATAAACGTGGAATAAGCTTGGAATAGTTTATGCCATCCTTTGTCCTTATCTGTAATTGTGACATTTGCATCTGACAGAAAGTGACAAAGCACGGAATAAACTATTCAAAGTTTTTTTAAAGTCTCTAATTTGGTTAAACAGGGTAAGAAATATTGTATGGAAGTCATATATAAAAACAAAGAGCACGGGGCACTTGCTCAGTAATAAGAAACAAAAAATGAATATTGCCTTGAGTATCGCGTAAGAATGGCCCACCCTACCCACCACCTTTACGTTCCCACGACCTTCAAGGCAAGGCATAAGTGGATGTCAATTTTGCATAAATACCGTTTAAGCCAGTTAATTAATAGGTCGCTCTTGATACTGGTTTGTGTTTTTTTGTAATCTTAGCTAATACTACTACTATTGATTAGTAATTTAGGTTTGTCAGGGCTCGCCCTTAATCTGAATTTATCTAAAGAGAATCACTTCACATATTCGGATTGACGTGAATTTGATGAACGTCTTCCTTGTGCGTGTATTTCAGGAAAATTGCGTTAGCATAATCGTCTCATTTGGCAGCTTTGATCTTCAAAAGTTTAAAAGGTACAATATTGATGGTTATATTATTGTAAAGATAAATCCGAAGACAATACAAAAAAAAAATGTGTATTCCCCCTACCTCCGCGATGAAGTCATAGACCGCGGGGGAGAGTGCTAAAAATTAGGTGTATCTCTGGTGATGAAGCTCGGTATAACTCGCGATAACTAGCAAGAAAACATAATAGATAGTTATGAAAGAAATAAACTGTAGGTACTTTACAGATTACTTAGTTATGAACAAAATAAACTGTAGGTACTTCACACATTAAAGTGTAACTGTGTTTAAAAGTGAAAAACCAGTCAAAATGCTAAACCGAAAGTAAAATAAAAACGTCAAAAATAGTCAAATTTTTTACTAAGTAATTCCATTTGCGGTCGACCAAAACCACTTTCAGGAGCGAAAAAACAACGCCTTTATCCTAGGTCGAATCAGGTTAGCGAAGATACCGAATGCCAAAATCGTTGATTTCAAATTCGCAGGCATCCATATCAATTTTGACATGCCACCCAAAGAGGTTCCCTAAAAATCCCCTTGGAAATCATCGCATACAATAAAAAACTAGCGGTAGTAGCGCGACTTCTACCTCAGTTTGTCGAGCGTATGTCTATTTCTATGGCACTCTCTGCAGCCTTAACGGCTTGACCTTAATTAAGTATGTACAGTCAACAGCAAAAGAAACTGATGAAATAGGGTCCCAAAATTATCTATACAATACATTAAGTCAAATGCTACGGACTATTGTAGTTGATCAAAAGTAAATGAGCTCAATAACGTGTCATAATAAGTGATCACCATTATTTCGATTTTTGAAAACTCAATGACAGTTTAAGTCGTCGTTGAACATTTCGAATTAAAGTTTTAACTATAAAATCTTGGTTTTGGGACAACCTCGGAGTACTTCGGTTAATATCGGTTATGTTCGTCGAAAAACATGCGAAGTGACAAAAAAGCAATATCCCTTACGCCAAGATTTAAAATAAGTTTTTATTACATCTTGGAATTATTTGCCATAAATCCTTCTTTTGCCGATATTGTTGGAATGTCGTTATTTTGGTATTCAATTCACGTTTGACGCTTTTGATAGAAATGTCATGTCAGGCTTCTGTTTTGCACAGCTGTTATGATCACTTTCTTTTGACTAATTAAAACATCAATTAATTTAGCACTTTAATATAACATGTTATATTTGGGATGCCATGACAATAGATATTTTGAAATGTTGATTTTGATCACTTACTTTTGACGTTGACTGTACGAGGGGCGGCTGAAAAGTTCTAAGCCTAAGGAAGAAAAAATATGTTCAGATTTTTTTTACTATTTTTATTTTTCAATATAATCTCCCTCTAATTCAATGCATTTATTACATTTTTTAAATAATGCTTTTAGACCGTTAAAAAAATAAGTTTTATTTTGGCTGTCGAAATGTTCCTGTACAGCCGCCTTCATCTCTTCATCACTGCCAAATCGCTTTCCCCTTAAATCTTTCTTCAAATTGCTGAATAGAAAATAATCACTAGGGGCCAGATCTGGACTGTAAGGTGGATGATCAATTTCCTCGAAGCCAGTTTCCTTCAGATCAAGCTTGGCAACACGAGCGGTGTGAACGGGGGCGTTGTCTTGCAAAAACAAAATGCATTTGCTCAGTTTGCCCCTTCGTTTCTCGACTATGGCTTGTCGCACTTTTCTTAATAGCTCAGCATAATAAACTGCATTTATGGTAGAGCCTTTCGCCAAATAGTCTATTAAAAGAATGCCATCGCAATCCCAGAACACGGTGGCCATTAGCTTAGACGCCGATCTTTGAACCTTGAATTTCTTTGGCGGCCTTTCACCCTTTTCGATCCACTGCATAGATTCAGACTTCGACTCTGGATCATACTGTCTGATCCATGTTTCATCAACAGTTACTATGCGGGAACAAACTTCATCTAAACCTTCTTCACATAATTCTAAAAATGCCTGAGAAGTTTGAACACGACGTTCTCTATCGAAAGCTGTGAGCATTTTCGGCACCCAACGAGCACTTACTTTTGTCATATGCAAATGTTGATGCAAAATCTCTCCAACTCTTTCCTTACTAATACCTAAGGCTTCAGGTATTTGCCAAACCTTAATTCTCCGATCCTCTAATACTAACTTTTTGACTTTTTCAGTATTTTCTTCAGTCACAACCGATATTGGCCTTCCTGAGCGAGGATCGTCTTCGATCGACTCCCGTCCAAGTTTAAAAAGTCGACTCCATTTTTTAACAGTGGCATGAGAAGGGCCTGATTCACCGTAAATACTAGACATTTCTTCAAAAAATCTTTTCGGCGATTTGTCACTTTTCGTGAGGAACTTAATGACTGCACGGTGCTCAATTTTCGTGATATGCGTTGATAATTCACACATGATGACCTTTAGCGTCGGATATCTCGAGATGTAATAAACAAAAGACGACATTTTTTTCTTTTATTTATTAACTTTTTAAATGGTCTTTTTAGTGGCCAGTATCGCTAACGCATATGCAACCTCAAAATACCTTAGGCTTAGAACTTTTCAGCCGCCCCTCGTATTTGATTGTCTATGGCATATTATTTTTCTATCGCACAGTAGGATGTCACACCTTTTCAATAATCTTCAACGCTAACATAGGCGTCGCATTAGCATGGCAAAATAATCAATACAAATTACCTTTTGAATCAAAACTCGATCTAATCACAAGTTATCAAACTTGGGTTAGATTTCCCCGGGCGTACGTACTGAGGCAAACCGAAGGCGATCCCAGAACGCGTTATAAGAAAACTATATCGATGATTGAAAACTCGTTTATTTATTATCTAGTCCTGCCATAAGTTCTGTCAATTACAATTTAAAAATAAGATACAAAAATATTTTTATAAATCTATGCATAAGTCAAAATTTTGATTAATATAGGTTTACTAAAAAAAAAAATTTATGCTAAACTATTGCAATAGGTTGATGTACAAGTTTTTAGCATTTCTGTTTTGGGTTGGTTGAGAACGGCAAAAAACCCGCGACGACGATGGTGCTCTTATCGATTATAGCTTTTGTAGAAGTTGTCGCAGCTTTTTCAAATTTATATGACGTATTAATCAGACTTACTCCATTAAATATCGATAATATCGATTTATATTATAAACACCTATATTGCATATAAACTGAAGATCTCCTTATCGATCGCCAATCTTCATGTTTTTAACAAATTGACTTAACGATTTTGCATGAATTTTAAGAAATTCGAAGTCACTCTATATTCTCTTTCTTCATAACTTGAGATTGAGAACCGTTTCAAGTCTAATGATAGTCTTCAATATGGCCTGAGAAAAGAGGTTTGGTGCTGCTATGCGCCAGTTAACTGCTATAAATTATAATGCGACTCTTCATAAATCGGTTTACTAAACGAGAAAGAAATATACAATTAGAAATATCAAATAGCAAACGGCCGCGTCGAGAGACAAATGTGTAGTACTTGACGGCTCTGTTTTTCACGTTGATATGGCGACGCTAGTGATGCACGTCGTCGCTAGTGCGGCGCCATAGGACCCCCCTGGGAGTCTCAAAGTCCTGCCTGAAAGCGAATAGGAAATGTGACAATACGGCCAGAACGAGTGGTCCCAGCGGGAGCAACAGCTTTAGGTTTGGAGTCAGCTGCTGTAGCTGCAGCCGTGTCATTCTGAACATAGGCTGGCTTTACACGATCAACTGAGACAGTCACTGGTCCTCGGAGTAAGTCTACAGTGACAGTCTTGTCCGTTCTACTTAAGACGCGGTGTGGGCCAGTGTATGGGGCCTCTAGAGATCCACGCAGTGCATCCTTTCTCAGGAAAACATGGGTGCATGAACTTAAGTCCTTGTGTACAAAGATAGACTTATTTCCGTGTCTCGATGCGGGAACAGGCTTGAGATGCGACATATGACGTCTTAGCTGTGCGACAAAATCGTCAGGTTGCAGTGCGTGTGAGTTAGGAGTATGAAAGAACTCACCCGGGATGCGCAATGGCTCACCGTACACCATCTCTGCAGCTGAGCTCTGCAAATCTTCTTTCCACGCACTTCTTATGCCAAGAAGTACGATCGGCAGCACGTCGGTCCACTTGTTGTTGTTGTGGGCCATGATGGCTGCTTTCAAAGTGCGATGCAGGCGCTCGACCATGGCGTTGGCCTGGGGATGATAGGCCGTTGTGTGTCGCAGCTGGGTTCCGCAAAGCTCCGTCAAAACCTTGAACATACGTGAGGTAAATTGACGTCCTTGATCGGTTGTTACAGTTTGTGGACAACCAAATCGAGATATCCATGTTTCGTAGAGCGCATGAGCTACGGTTTCGGCTGTGATGTAGGAAAGTGGCTTCACCTCTGGCCAGCGTGTGTACCTATCTATGGCGGTGAAGAGGTAGCGGAATTCGGATGAAGGTGGTAGGGGACCGACCAGGTCAATGTGGACATGACTAAACCTGTCTCCTGGTAGCTTGAAATTTCCCAGCGGAGAAGATGTGTGACGTTGCACCTTGGCGCGTTGACAAGCTGCGCACGTACGTACCCAGGTACCGCAATCTTTGCGTACGGAGGGCCATACGAATCTTTCCGTTACCATCTTAGTTGTTGACCTTGTACCTGAGTGACTCATGCCGTGTACTGCGTCGAATATTCTTCGTCGATGCTCCTTGGTGATGAAGGGTCGGGGCCGTGCTTGAGAGATATCGCAATACAAATAAACAGTCGTACCTGGCACGGGCACTTTTTCCAACTTCAGTGACGAAGATCGCTTGGCAATGAGGTCGTGCAACTCGGCATCATTCTGCTGCGCTTGCGCGATGGCTTCGAAGTCTGGAGGCACGACAATTGCTTCGATACGGGAGAGTGTGTCAGCGGTAATGTTGTCTTTCCCCGAGATGTGCCTGATGTCGCTGGTAAATTGCGAAATGAAATCAAGGTAGTTAAATTGTCTCGGAGAGCATTTCCTGTCTTTTTGCTGGAAGGCGAAAATGATTGGCTTGTGGTCAGTGTATATCACAAAATGTCTACCTTCAACCATGTACCGGAAATGTTTAACGCTTTCGTAAATAGCCAGCAACTCCCGATCATATGCGCTGTACTGTGTTTGCTGCCGTGTCATCTTCTTTGAGAAGAAAGCCAGTGGTTGCCATTGTCCTTCTACTAATTGCTGGAGCACTGAACCCAAGGCTGTGCCAGAAGCATCAGTCACGAGGGCTAGTGGTGCATCAATGATGGGATGAGCCAGTAGAGTTGATTTGGCGAGACTAGACTTACAATTTTGAAAAGCTTCCAACTGTTGTTCGGTCCAAGTAAGTGAAGTAGTGCTTTTGATTTTAGGTCCTGAAAGCATGTCGTGAAGAGGTGCTTGTGCATCGGCAGCATGAGGAACAAACCTCCTGTAGAAGTTCAGCATGCCGAGGAATCTGCGTAATCCGCCTACAGTCTTGGGTGGCGGGAATTCCTGCACTGTTTTTACCTTATCGTCAATAGGACGAGTGCCGTCTTCAGAAACTGTAAATCCGAGGAATGTGACCTCTTTCTGACCAAAACTGCACTTGGACTCGTTGATGAGCATACCATACTCTTGAAATCTATCAAACACTTGCCGTAGATGTTCTAAGTGCTGTTCGGCGTCTTTGGAGAAAATGAGTACGTCATCGATGTACGAGTAGACGAAGTCCAGATCTTTGAGGACTTCATCCAGGAACCTCTGGAAGGTTTGAGCTGCATTTCGAAGACCAAATGGCATGAAGGGGAATTCGAACATCCCGAACGGTGTTGTGACAGCTGTCTTGCAAATGTCATCCGAGTAAACAGGAATTTGGTTGTAGGCTTTGACTAAATCAATTTTTGAGAATATTTTGCTACCTGCTAGACGGTGGGCGTAGTCCTCTATATGGCGGACGGGATATCTGTCGGGGATGGTGCGTGCGTTGAGCGCGCGGTAATCCCCGCACGGTCGCCAACCATTTCCTTTCTTGGGCACAAGGTGCAGTGCCGACGCCCACGGTGAATCGGATCGTCGTGCCACGCCATCGTGAAGCATTTCTTCAAACTGCTCCTTCGCAATTTTCAGCCGATCAGGAGCTAGACGGCGTGGCCTACAAAATGCTGGAGGACCTGGAGTAGTTCGGATGTAGTGCACAGTTGAATGTTTTACCTCTCGCGGCAATCCAGACGGTTTTGTTAAACTGGGATATTCCGCTAGCAATCGGTGGTACTCGCTGTCACCAGAAATCGCTTTTATGCTGGTTTGGTCGCAATGTCTAAGTTGTCCCGCTGTTGTGAGAGTAGTCACGCTGTCAATTAGCCTTCTGTGTTTGCAGTCGACGACGAGGCCGTAATGAGCAAGGAAATCAGCTCCTATGATTGGCTTATCTACGCTTGCTACGACAAAGTTCCAAATGAAATCCCTCCGCAAACCTAGGTTCAAATTTTGCTTGACTATGCCATAAGTATGTATGATAGAACCATTCGCTGCTGTGAGTGCGTAGCTGTCAGGCGACTTACATTTGGGCATGAATTTTCGTGGCAGAACGCAGAGATCGGAGCCGGTATCAATAAGGTATTGAATTTTGCTTACGTTGTCCGTTATGAATAGGCGGCTGGTTGTGGCGTGACAGTCAGCTGCCGCCGCGATGGACTGTCGTACTAGTTTTCCTGTTTGTAGCTACACGGCGGAATGCATTTTCTTGCCTTCGAATTAAAATTGCCATGATACCAGCACATACCTTCTTTGGCAGCTTGATACCGACCGTGTGATTTGGACCTGCTGCGACTGCGCGACCTGCTCCGGTTGAAACGCGCCCGACGATAACCGCTGCTGCTGCCGGCGCTCAGTTGTGCGATTTGTTGCGTTAACTCGCTCTGGATGCGCGCCGTGATGGATTGTTCCATCCTCTTCAGCATATCTTCGAAAGAGCTTGTGCTCGCTACCTGCTTAAAGAAAGGGTTAGGAGTAGCATCAAGTATTTGGTCAGCAAGAACAGCGATGTCGTCCAGCGAAGCAGTAGTTTGCGAAGCGATAATGGCCTGCACGTGTGTAGGTAGGCGACACGACCAAAGACTACGGAGAAAATCGTCGCTGACACTGTCGCCAGCCAATCCTCGAAGGTGACGGAGGAATTGGCTTGGCTTCCGATCGCCCAACTCTTCGTGCTGCAGCAACTGCCGTCTTTTGTTTTCTTTTGACATTGACAGCCTGTTTATCAATTCTTTTTTTAATTTTTCGTATTTATTTTGTTCCGGGGGCTTCGTAATTATGTCTCGAACTTCCTTTGCGGTTTTAGGGTCTAATTCACGAATTACCTGGAAGTATTTTGTAGAATCGGCTTTTACGCCCGATATTGCGAACTGCGCCTCGACCTGGGCAAACCATACCTCGGCGTCGTCCGCCCAGAACGGCGGCAATCTTACTGCAACTCGGTCGACAGACCCTGCAGTCTCTTGTGCCGGGCCGGCGGCTCCTTGCATCGTATCTTCAAACTCGTTATCTGACATAATTATTAATCGTCGGGGTCACCAATTTGGTGCTGCTATGCGCCAGTTAACTGCTATAAATTATAATGCGACTCTTCATAAATCGGTTTACTAAACGAGAAAGAAATATACAATTAGAAATATCAAATAGCAAACGGCCGCGTCGAGAGACAAATGTGTAGTACTTGACGGCTCTGTTTTTCACGTTGATATGGCGACGCTAGTGATGCACGTCGTCGCTAGTGCGGCGCCATAGAGGTTTAAAAATATGAAAGAACCAAATTTCCTTTTTTAATACATGATTTACTTTTAACCACTATCAAAAACTGAAATTAGCATTAGATACCTTCCGTATATAAAAATCGTATACGTATCGTTCAAATATTGAGGCAGCCATTTGAAATGAAAGATATTCCTTAAAAATGTATATTAAAAAGGCTTTTAATCCATATATACTTTATTGTAAAAAAGTATCCTTAAATTAGTTTTATTTCACTAAACCTTACGGACAGAACTTATGGCAGGACTACTTATATGTACGTTTATTTGATCTGCAATATACGAGTACGGTAACTGCTCCTATCGCGGTTAAAAACCTGTAGGATTACATCTACATACGAACATGTCGGGTCACACTGATTGGCAATCGGGAACTCGGACTCCAGCGGAATACAGGAGATGCAGTGTACGGACAAATTAGACGCAAATGGGATTTTTTTGCAGTGGCGTGGCGTGGACATTATTGCATGCTTGAATAGATGGAAAACTGGAAAGGACGGGGGTTAACGAAACAGCGCTACTTGACGATGATAGTAAATAGTAGGTAATGATGAAATTTTTGGATCAAGGATGCCTACAGTAGGGCAAGAATTATTAAGTGATTGTATTGGAAAGGAACAGTTTCATACACTCCATGACAGCTTGGCGTTTTTTTTTTAATTACGGCTACAATTTACCGAGTCAAACTATTTAGCCAGTTAACACAATATCTATCGATATTGTGTAAAGCGCGTGGATGTCTGCCGGTTTTTGAAGATGCTGAGGAGAGTTTAAATCTAAGAATGTGTACTGTTAGAATCACATCGGATGTGTTTAAAAACGTACACGTTTACGTCGATGTCATCTGTATATGGACGCAATGTAATAAAAACAAAGTTTTCAACCGTGAAATTGCTATAAAACCACTCCAATTACGGCTAAATATTGGCGATATTTACACAGATTTATTCAAGCACACAAGAAGTTACGTAGAAAGAAAGTAACGTCTTCCACAGGTCTGTTTTGGTAGACATTAACAATGATTGGTCTCAACGAGCGCTCAACAGTGCTAGTGTCCTCTTCACGTCATACGTACGAGGGTGGATTGAAAAGTTCTGAGCCTGGTAAAAAAAACTAACTGGCTCACTTTTTATAACAATTTTATTTTTCGACATAGTCTCCATGAAGGTCAATGCACTTAGTCCACCTCGCCTCCAACTTCATTATCCCATCAAAAAAAAAAGAATCTCTGAGGTCGTTAAAATATGAGTCTACTGCTTCTTGTACCTCCATATTAGTCGAAAATCTTTGTCCTCCCAAGTGTTTTTTGAGGTTTGGGAAGAGATGATAATCGGAAGGAGCTAGATCCGGCGAGTAAGGGGGATGCGGCAGCACTTCAAATCCACAATCATGTATTTGTGCCATTGATTTCGCCGAAGTGTGAACGCGAGCGTTGTCTTGGTGAAACAATACTTTTTTCGACAGCATTCCAGGTCTCTTTATTTTAATTTCCTCTCGCAGACGACGTAAAAGAGCACAATAGTACTCTGAATTTATTGTTTTGCCCTTTTCGAGATAGTCTATCATGATAACCCCCCTGCAATCCCAGAAAACCGAGGCCATTACCTTATTAGCTGACAAAATGACCTTGGGTTTTTTGGGTGGTGGTGAACCTGGTCTTTTCCATTGCCTGGATTGTTCTTTCGATTCTGGTGTACTGTGGTGGACCCATGTCTCGTCCATAGTTATAAAACGATTGAGAAAATCTTCGGGGTCACGTTGAAACATGTCCAAACAATCTTGGGAAATTGTAACCAGTACTCGTTTGTTCTCGACTGAAAGCAGTCTAGGCACCCACCTGGCTGACACCTTAGAAAATCCAAGAACATCGGTGATGATGTTCTGTGCCCGCTCATAAGAAATACCCATTGCTTCCGCTATCTCCACAATCTTCAATCGCCTATCCTTCATTATCGCATCTAATATTTTATTGACATTTTCATCCGTAGTAGGCGTCAACGGCCGCCCACTCCTAGGCTCGTCTTGAACAGTCTCCCGGCCACGTTTGAAATCAGCTACCCATCTTTTTATGGTAGCATACGATGGAGCAGATTGCCCTAATGTTTTGTTCATATCTTCAAATATTTGTTTTGGTGTTAACCCCTTCTTTTGCAAATATTTTATGACAGAACGGTGCTCAATTTTATCCATTACTTGAAAAATCAGTGACCTTATGTAGCAGTTCCAGCATAAAATGCAAAATTGTGACAAGAAAAAAACAAAAGATAGTGCATAATGGCGACTAAATATGGCACTTTTACCTGCCAGTATTTTTTTTTTTTTTTTTTATTATATACAACCTTAGGCTCAGAACTTTTCAATGCACCCTCGTACTTAGCCAGAAACTGAGCCCCTAAAAACCTACGAATTTTAAGTTCCAGGCAGCTACCGCGGCCAAGGGTAGGTATATGACTGCTAAAATTCTGCCCGTTTCGCTGCCTGTGTTAATAGATCTGTGGGCCTGGACAAGATGCATCCGGCGAACGTTATCGTATTGACGTAAGCTGCCGGACGATCGCGTCGAGTGTTTATGTTAATTCCGTACATTAAGCGTTAAACCTCGCTTATGTTAGTGTTAAGCATCAATTCTATGGCTCGAGCCTATTATGGTGGTGTTTATCGATATGGATAAACGTGGATAAATCATCTGCCGCTTTATGACCAGTATGTAAGTGCAAAAGTGAAGCGCTGGCTTTATCCACAGCGATAAAGCCTACCATAATGCGGGCCGTGGTCTGGAAAAAACAATAAAACAAAATGTAACTCACAATTCAGTCCCAGGTCGTGGTAGGTGAATATGGCCGGCTTGTGACGATCGCCTTGGACAGCCACCAGAATGTCCCCGCGGTCCGTGCGAACACGAACCTCGACGCAAGCAACCTCGCCAGTGAAGGAGCGGGCAGTCGGGAACTGCAGTTGGATGTTCTTAAGCTCTATGTCATCCATGCTGTCCATTGGGGCCATGCTGTGGAGATTAAGTACGTTAAACTATGGACTGACATAACTAATACCTAGTTATGAGTGGTTTTGCAAAACGTTGAAATTTCCCGACACTACATCAGAAGCGAACGTCTTAGTCACTACGAGTTGGACGTATAACCTCAGTTTTGCCGAGTTGTGAGAATTTAATTTGTAACTGATTTTCCTGTCAAAAAAATGTGATTTCGGGAATATGATATAATTTATGTGGCTCGGGATTTTGAATGATTTATGAATATACAACAAATTATTGTGCATTTTTCCCGAGGGGTGAAAGAATACGGCAGGGACAAGGCATCTAAGCCTTAGCGGGAGCAAGCTGTCTACCGGGGACGAGATAGAAACGTGTCCTTCTATAACAAAAATGGATACGCCTATTCATCGAATCGAACGGGCAATTTTACACGTCTGACGTGTTACCCTACCAGCATTTCCCATGAGAAGATCACTGTTGAGAAGAATCGCAGCAAGACTAAACATTCGGTCATAGTTGTCTAGCTTACATAATTATATAGGGAGCAGTAATAATATTCGGATACGTATCACAATAATTCGTTAATACAAATCTTTAAAAATAGTCAATCATCCATCAGTTCCTCAATAATGAAATAGTTTAATCATAGTGTAAGACAGGGAGAGCTTTGCTAAGGATTTTACTCGTAAAACTAAAACATATCAATGCCAATTTTGCGTAACAGCGTCCAATTATGCAATGTAGCAACACTAATGAATTTCGCTGTCAAATCCGTTGATGAATAACACGATTACTTGGTACCTATCAATTAGTCTAGTACAACTTGCTTCGTTTGGATGACAAATTGGCGTGAGTTATATCAAAGGGTGTTTCAACCGGTCGATGTACTAATTATCTGATGGTTACGTTGATATAACAAAAAAGAGCGCATTTACGAGCGCGTAGTTAACTATGTAAGTACCTATATTATTAAACTCAAACTAACAACATTTATTTGAAAAAACATACTGCATCACCAACGTATTATTAACGCTTCATTCGACAGCAATTTTACATGCCGTAAATGCCAGGACTTTATTTACCGAAGAAAAAATCATAGATGTAGGTATCTATGTTTTTTTCTTCGGTAAATAAAGTCCTGGCATACCGTCACACCTTCATCGCAGAGTGGGCTAGGCAGAGTTACAGAATTACCAACAACTCTAACAACTTGTTGTTAATCCTATAACCACATTTTGCACAACAGGCTAAGATGTTTACCATGTGTATATTAGTAACAGGTTGCAAGCCCATCGCCTAACAATACTGCAAGCCTTTAAACCCTTATGTCGGGTTCCTATATTCAAACCGCGGATAGATAAGGCTTACTTGGGGTTGAAATTTGACATCTGCTCATACAAAATGTGTCAAATTTTAATCCGAAGTAAGCCTATCTATCCACTGTTTGAATATAGGAACCGGCCGTTAGTCGTCTCTTAAGACTACTACAGGAAGACATGGAGTGGCACTATTCTAAGCCGGCAACCACACGGCAAAAAAGAGTCATCCGCAGTACGAAAAGCTTATGACGCCAGTTGCCGAACTTTAATGAATAAATAGTCGGAATAAAATCTGGAGCCTGAAAACGTCTTCAGGTTATATTTTCCATTTTAAACATCGCAATAACTGCAACTTTTACTTGCCCTTTTACTGTTGGACATATTTGAAACAGGGCTTGGACGGCTCACCAAATCGATACAAACTAGGGTTGATAATCATTATCAGTTTGCGGAGCAATCAGAGTATGATTTTCGTGTGACGTCCCAGTTAATACATTATTGCCAAAATATCTGGAGAATCTTAAAGAACATTTAATTTTGCAATATCCGACAAGAACGCGAAGACAAAGTTAAAATACCTAAAGTAGAAAAACTTCCTGATAGTAGACAACTTACACCTGAACACTTCTATAAAGAAACGGCGAGCTTTCTTATTGCAAAGGCATATTAAAGGCAAATTCGAAAAGATAATATTTCCTTCGAAGAGAAGAGCTCTTAGTAGTGTAATAAGAAAATGAAGATTTAAAAATACTGGGATTAACGCAAACTGGTTTTTAATAAAATTTATTCTCGGCTTAAACCCTTTGTAGGTGCTTCTTTTAGATTCGTTTGGAGGCTTTCAAGTTAGTAGTGTTATCACCAGACCTAGGAATATTCGGGGCAAAATTAAATGACAGCTAGGGATTGCCTATATCGATAAACTCAATTATCGATGCTTTTCCCATATATTAGTGATCGCTCCGAGTTTTGTTTGTAAAAATATTTTTTTTGAAAGTATGCTATGAAACAAAATAGCAAAATAATTCTGGTTATTCTTTATTTTAAAAGGATTTTTTAACCTTCACTCATCATCATCATATATTTTTTCCGTATTATGAATTTCAGAATGACTGTCCCATTTACGATTGTTAAAATAAATGACTGGAATTTGTTAGGAGTAAAAACAATATGACGATGATGAGTGAAAGTTATAAATCCTTTTAAAGTAAAGAATGACCAGAATTATGTTGCTATTTGGTTTAATTTGCATACTTTAAAGAATTAACTATTTTTACAATCTAAACTTGGAGCGATCACTAGTATATGGGAAAAGCATCGATAATTAAGTTTATCGATATAGGAAATCCCTAGCTGTCATTTAGTTTTGCCCCGTATATTCCTAGGTCTGGTTATCACCATACAAATTGTACATATTGTAATATTTACATTGCACATTACATTGCTAGGAAATCCACCAGTTACAATTACATCAATTAAAACACTACTGGGTGTTCCAGAACTTCACGTAAAGATTACGGCATAAGAAAGCCTCGTCTTTGACTATAATTTTGACTTTCCAATATGGTATTTAGTTTAAGAACTATTTACATTTTAATGATGCTACGTACGCTACTTTGCGGTACACTTTTGGGTCCCTTAGCTTAAAATAGCTTTAATTCGTAATTCTAAACCTTGAAATCGAATCCTTGAAAACGTGGGAATGTAGAAAATTACACCATAATTCCAAAATAACAACGCATTCAGAATGAATACATACTTTTTAAGCCATTAAAGCGTTTCTCGTTTTTCATTCAACAACTTTAAACCTTCGCACTGAAAAAAGATTGCTTTTTGTAAACCGTAACATTTAGAAAGCTATCACCAGGACCAACTTAAAAATAGTCCGTCGACAAATAAACTACAGAAATGGAGTTGCGGCTCTGTTTACTTATAAGAGCCGAGCGGTAGCAATGTCCTGTATCTTGGCGCTTCTAAAAAACGAAGACTTAGGGGCAACAGCAGGACTTTATTGGGTTTTTAATATTTTATACAAATAAGACACAATCGTAGTTGCAGAAACCACGGTTCTCGAGTCCAACTCGCACGTATAGCGACAAGTAAACTTATTGATAGAAGTAAAATAAGGTGCAATGGATATTATATTACCAATGACACGAGTCGGCGTCAGTAGGTTTAGAGGACACATTGTCGATATTGAATCTACCTACTTGGCAAGTACAGCCACATAAATCACAATTAGATGACGTATTACCCGCCACGTCACTTAGATTTGAGTGAAGTGGGCTGCCTTCGTTACAGGGTTCCGCAGTAAAAATCGAATACATTTTCTTGACTCTATTATCGAGTACACGCAGCCAAAATGCTCCTAAATAAAATTCCCTAGATTGGAACGAATCAAAATTGAATTTTGGCGGTAATGTATCATTACACTCTGGCCTGAAGCCCGCTTTCTACATTTCCGATAAACCTATGTGACCCAGTACATTGCGAGTTAAAAGCAAAAGCAAGTCCTCTCAAAGGATCGGATTTCCGTCCTTACAATCAGATACTGAAGTAAGTAATGACTGGGCGGATCTTCAGTGTGACACTCAAAAATAGGTAAACTTTGAGGTCATATAAAACATTAAGACACTGAACTTGGCACTGAAGTAAATTTTTTTGTTATACTTTTTCTTTTATTGTCTCAAGTTTAATATTTGATCAATAATGTCGGGTAAAATGGTAAATTCACCTTGCATGAAAATCTCGTACGAAACAAAAGTTTTTTTTTGACAATACCTTTTACTAAGGGGAAAATGTCCTTGAACTGGTTATTGAATGATTCAACTTTATAGGTCTCCATTCGATGTTTTTTTTCTGTCTTGTTCGTTCCTCACGATTCGCAACTGGCCTACCTAGGCCTATCGAACTATTTAGATTACAGGGGATTACTTGACGTTGACGCTGGTTTTGTTCATTATTTTCCAGATTCATTTACTTATCTAAAAATGGAAAGCAAGCTTTAAATACCAGACTGCATTTTTTGTCGTCGTCTATATATGTTAATAATTATCATTTTGCCATTATTGTTATTTCAATTTAAGCAGTTTAGGTATAATATGTGACACGGAATGGTGAAAGGCTTCTAACGATACCACACACATCTAAATCGGCTCAGTCGTTTAGAAGTCATGGTTGAATAAAGAATCGTACATACATACCTGAACCCTAAAACATTACACTCCTAATTTTGTGCAATCGAGTAAAAAAGAAGTTTCTACATACAATTCCCGATACCAATTATCTTAGCATTAAGTAGTATTAAACCAGCACTAGTAACTCGAGGACTTATACGACTAGATTCGAGTAAAATTGAAAGTTAATCACATTAGATACGTTTACTGCCACCATTAATCAATTGTAATAAATTGGACACGGCAGAGGAGTCATCGGCACTGAATGTATTTTCAGCTCAGCTACGTGGAAATCATTTCTCTATTAAAACCAGACTAGTATTTTACAATGTCTAACTGAAGGAAGGCGACGGTCGTTGGGTAATCGCATTAAGGTTCGATTGTTCTCTTTGCATTTGGAGGCAGATTGGATGCCAATGCCCGTTTTTTTTTAATTGAGAAAGGAATTATCATAAGTAGATCTAAAATACCAGTCAAGTGCGACTGAGGGTTCCGGACATAATATGAAAGTCAATGGTTAGTTTATATGATAGATAAATACAAAACAAAACAACACCAGACCAATTCATGACGGATGACCGGGATGGGTGACAGTGGGATTTTTTCGTTATTATGCAACCTTTACAGATGATTGATATTTGTTGGTAACTATGAGACTTAAACTATTTTTAAACAAGATTAAATTAGCAGGTGTTTTAATTTTAGTTAAATGAAATGAAATGAGAAATGTGGAATAAAAGAAGATGTAGTGACTAAGATTGAAAAGGGCATGCTTCGATGGTTCGGTCATATGGAAAGGATGGATGAAAGAAGATTGACGAAAGAGATATACAGAGCGAAAGTGAGTGTGGACGGGTCGGAAGGGGCCGCTCTAGGCGTACTTTTTCGAGTCAAATCGGAAAAATACTGGAAAAGGGCCGAATCTTAAGTACCCGAAACCGACGTGCGTGCATGACTCGGTGTATGAATGTGGAAGAAGCGAAATAAATTTGTCAAGCTTGTAGCAAATGGAAAGCAGTAGTCTCTGCCTACCCCTCTAGGAAACAGGCGTGATTTAATGTATGTATGTATGTTAATTTTAGTTCATTTTTAACAGAGATCAAAAGGAAGAGATACTGAATTTGTCAGTTTTTTTTTATTTTGATGTATTATAAGAAATCCGTCATGATAACATATATCCTGTGAATTTCAACTAGTTACCTATTACGGTTTAAAAGATAACAGCATTTTATGTCAAGGCGAACGGATGGATAACTCGGGCTTAGTAGGTTATTTGGGTTTGGAGCCCTAAAAACCATTAAGATTACTACAGTAATAGAAATAAATTAGACATATATTTTCCTTACTAGTTCTTACACAATTAGCAGGGTTTCCTTGCTTCATGCCTTGGCCTGTATGGCGGGGAACCAATTACATTATTAATATCACATGAATATTAGTAAAATATTGAGATCATTAAGTAAACAAAACTAATATAAAGTAATAAAAAATAAAATATATCAAATTATCAGGGGACAGTGCAGTGGCACACCAATTGACCTAGTTTCAAACTAATCTTCTAGGCTTGTACTATGGGTACTAGACAACGATGTAAACACTTATACGTAAATATATTGTTAAGTAATATACTTATAGCGACTCTCACACGATTATACTGAATAATATCATAACTATTATTTATTGCCATTAAAATTTCACAAGACGATCAAAACCAAAGCCGTGCCGTGGCGCATTAAGTTGAGTGCCACTCAATTTGGCGCCGTTTGGAACCTTTTGGCTCTCGGCATTCTAATCAAAAATTTGTGCCAAATACCGGTTTGCAAGATAGCGAGTACCGCAAGTTATACCTATAATTCTATCAATTACACTTTACAATAAGATATAAGTAGATAAATGTCGAAATTTCTTCTTACATTTTCGTCCAACAGTAACAAATACGTTAAAGCCGGAAGGAGAACACGTTGCAAGCACGTTCAAAAATGCGCGTTGTTAATTTATTAATTACTACTACCAAACGTAACTCTAGCCCTTGATACAAACAAAACCCAGAATGACGTACCGTATTATTTACGCGCCAGGTATAAGGGAACTTTTACCTGCTATGCGACAAGTTTAATATTGAATTCATCTAGTCTCTTTGTACGACAGTAGCGGAAATTCGAGTAAGTGCTTACTAAATAAATGAACAGCATATCCAAGGTGACAACTTGGGTAAGTATCAGAAGTTGCAAAAAATATTCTTCTCCCGACTGGGGCGGAAACTAAAAAAGTTACTTCCCTGATGCCGTGTTTAATTCTCCACGACACAAAAGAGACTTTCAGTTAGGGAATTATAACACATTTTCATATATCTTCTAGTATTAATACTTTTAGCAACGGTTTTTATTTTTGAAATCACGATAAGTGATAGGGAAAATATCTTAAATTATAGATATTTCAAGGAATGTTTCCAATTTCCAACTCGAGAAATCACTACCTACAATGAAACCTTGCCATGAAAAGACAATGAGTATTTCCGAATTTTCTTCCTCGTGGCAGTGACACTATGCGTCATTATGTATGACCTTTTACAGAACGATGGGATAAATATTGAAACTCTATTGAAACTATAACTAAACAGAAAGATAATCATAAAAGCGAAACCGCTCCCACGTCACGTCTTCTATTAACAAACAGGGAGCACGATCACAATACTAATTATACAAATTAGATACCTAATAGGCATTTGAATGCAAGTAGATTGCATATTATGCATAATAATACACACAATACGCAATCACACAACTGCCGAATTGGAATAACTAAGTGACTTAACTACATCTTACAACACTAATCTTATATAGAAACAATTCATTAAAAACATTCTACAGGTTGAATAATCAAATTAGGTCAGTAAGGGAAATTCGGAAACTATAACACTTAGGATAATCTATACTTAGGAAACAAACCCTCGATTAAAAAAAAGGAATTTATAGATAAATAATAAATCCAAACAGCCATCCTTAACGCCTAACAAATACTTCTGAATGAAACAATTTCATTTGACGCTATTGAAAATAAATCTATTTAAATCTACGTTGAGTTTGCATACAGTTCGAAGAGAAGAAGCCTTTGTGCAGTACCTAACTTGTGGAAACCTTTCACTTTGTAACATGAGCTATGCAGAAAGAGTAATAATTGCGAGAAACTAAATGAAAACAGCATTGTAAAAGAAAGACCTTTGCGCTTTACAACCTTAAACGAGTTGCATCCTGCGAACGTTGACTACTGCAGAATTGAAAGAATGTACTGTATTTTTTAATACTTTTTATCATATTACAATGATAATAATATAGCATTAAATTAAATCAAATGAAGATAAGCCAGTACATAATACGAACAGTTAACGGGTGAGATAGTGGTAGTACGAGTATTAATCTGGACCAAATCTGGACGGACGGCGATAGCGCGATTTCTATGCATTTGTTTATTTACGTCACCCGCCACTCACCGCCGTAATCGCGTAGTCTTTTCAGATGTAGAGCGTTGGTAAGTTTTTTACTGATAGATAATACATACTTTTTTCTGGAAAAAGGAATTGATACAAAATCTAGCAAGTTTTATCTACTTAGATAAAATCTAAGTTTCTTACACTATCGTTTCTATACTCGAAATAATCCTAAGTGCCCGATTTTTATGCGTCCTATAGGTTTATAAAATATTTGTTTTAACAAGAGCCTAGACGGATGCGTCCTTTGAAATAGTGGCTTAGCAACGGTAAAGTCAAATTGATGATCACATGTCACGGCAATGGTTTGATTTAATGTATGTTATGTTTACTGTTTGTACAAAACAAGTCCATGATTTAGGTATAATTTCTAGACCAGTGAAAGATGCGTCCTCAGGCAGACGGGGCGTCTTCATTAGGATTCATAAGATACTAAAATAACTCCCTCGCCGGCAATAAATCTGTCGCCTCACTTCTTTTTTATAGCACTTCTCTTTTCTTAGGTACCTCTTTATTCAATGTTGAATCGTTTAAATTCAATACCCCGTTCTAGTCTCATACAATTAACACCTTATTCTTTAAGAGGTACTTGCTATAAAGGTCTTTCCATATATTTTATTTGTTTGCTTTATAAGAATGTGTTTCAACACTTTCAACCCATAACGCTTTATAGGTTCCACTTCTTGTGTTCATAAGTTTTGAGACGAATTATTATAATTTTTTTTTTTTTTTATGGCATAGAGAAGACAAACGAGCACACAGGCCGCCTGATGGTAAGTGGAAACTGTGACCCATAGACATTCGCATTCACAAGACTGCAATGCAATACTAAGACTACAAATGCGTTGCCTACCCTGAGGACTAAGATGGAATGCCTCTATAGTCATTTCACCGGCTGTCTTATCCCCAAACCGGAACACAACAATGCGAACACTGCTATTTGGCGGTAGGTTAATGGATAAGACGGCGGTAGCGATCCGGACGGACCCTGCACAAGGTCCTACCACCCGCAAAATGAAAATAAAAATGTTCATAGAATATTTTATTTTCTGAGTTAAGCATATTTTTAAAAAACTTTATTGTTTCGTCGGTTGAACTTTTCTTCGAACGTGAAGATTTTTTCATCGGTGAAGAGTATTTTTTTCGCAGCGCAAGTTTGCGTCGTAATTTACGAAGGCGATCATTAAGAAAGTGAACTTTCCTACGATTGTAAACCTTAAAACCTTAAGATTCTATTCCAGTATTTTGTTGCAACACGCGAAATGTTAGTCTGCAGTTCGATTTTTTTCTGGGTGCGACATGAATTTCGGTGAAGTCGCTCTCTGATTATTTTGATGTTCGCAATCGTCCTTACAGACAGCGGGCGACCACTTCTTTGGCGATCTATCAGAGATTCAGTCTCCTTGTAACGTTTTATGGTGTAATGTATAAAGTTGCGGTTAATTCCATAAGATTTTAAGACACGGAAAATCTCCATTGGTTTTTCTCCGCCATATGTAGCGAAATTAGTCTCACGTTATTATTTTGCTCCCGCCATCACAAGAAATTGAATTAAAATAAATAATAAAAACATACAAATAGAACATATTTTAAAGTAAACGTTCGTATCAAAACTTATGTACACACGAGGTTTTAAGGGTTGTGAAAAGAAATCTAAAGATGCTGATATGAATAAACGATTTCTAAAAGTGGGTAAAGATGAAATTGGTACTGACACCATCTATCGCTATTTTTTATACCAATAGGTCCAGGACCATGGCTGTTTCCAGTTACAGTGATTACTTTGGGGCAACAACTAACTAGATTGGGCAGCTCTATCATGTGGTCTTAACTTAAATGAAGGTTATACCGCCGAAAGTCAGGAACGTGCGATAGCATAGACTGCATGTCAAACATCGTTTGTATAGTAGTAATAAGTTTTGCAGCCCCGAGAACTTAAGCCCAGAACCGAGGTAAAATCATACAAAATCAGACCAAAAAATCCAGAACTACTTTTGTGGCTCTATCTGACACTCTTTTGGGAGCCTTTTCTGATCTTTGTAGCTAAGAAATAGGTAGCCATGCTTTAGCTTGTGCATTCTATTTGGTCTTACCATTCTGCCTCCCTGTATTATATACGCCGCGACCGCGTAGTGTAAGGGTAGGCTTGTGTGATGGAAAGGTTATCGAAACACAATAGTTAATAACACTTTAGTTAGTGTTTCAAACCATTCGATCACACCCGTTAGTTAAAATAATACACATAGATTTTAGACAAATAGGCACCGGATTGAATTGAAAAGCGACAAAGGTAATTTGAAACTAGAAAGCACCAACCAACCTCAATGTGTGCGTTGTTTGAATGTGTTAAGGGAACTTGTGTTGCTATAATAGAGATGATTTACTTATATTGATGTTCGTTGAATTTGGTAATTTCACTATCAAAACCGAATTGAAATAATTAAACGTCTATAAGTTTTAACTACTTATGTTTCTTTACGACCCTTGACAAAAAAAGAGGGGTTTCTGTGTGTTTATTTGTGGCATCGTAGTTGCCAAACGGATGGTTCGATCTGAATGCGGTTTTTTTTAAAAAGCTGGTTTAATCGGGACGGTTCTTTAGTTTCATCGAAAGCGGTCAGGCCGTTTGAGAGATATCCCCTCTCAATTAAGGGATTGCCATTATATCGAGGATTTTAGTCTTTTAAATAGTTATGTATCTGTACTAATACATACGAGTACAAGACGATGACTACAACTGACATTAGTTTGCGTTAGTGTTGTTGAACAACTAGAAAAACGAATACCGTAACCCTAAAGTAAGATATACTCGCGCGCTGGGGCCCGCAGTGGACAACCGCTTGCCCGAGACAATTCTAACGGCGCTTAGTAATGAAGTCTTTAAAATAAGATTTAAAAAAATAATGATCGAGCGCGCATTTTACAGTCTTGGCAAATTTATAATTATAACTTTATATAACGTAAATGTATCTATTTTATAAATTAATTCATACAAAATTAAGTTTACATTAATCTAACGTGTAATTTGACATTACCAATAAAGAAGTATCTGAGTATCTAAAATTCCTATTGAGGTATGAGGATAGATCATTAAGAGAACAAAAGTCGGAGGGAAACCGACCTATATACTCGTGACTATCAATTGAACGCTTTAAGGTATGGTAATTGGGACGTATCCTACTTATTCCTGTACAAATCTATCTGTATCAACGAGACTAACTCATACTGCCGTACTCAGAGACGTCAATTAAATTTAATGCTTGATTAAACTTGCTGCTGTCACATTATTTGCTATAGCAATAGAATAAGACAACACGTCACTAAACAAGCATTAAATTTAATTGACGTCTCTGACTACAGCAGAAAGACTTTATCGAATAAATAGTAACGAAATGAGGTCACTGTGCGTGAATATTAAATTTTGTTGTTCGATGGTCAGTTTTCATCGATTTTAAGTGTTTCAACCAATTATTGTTCTCCCTTTTACACGATTACCTACGTGTATCAATAATGGGTCATCAATCATCCTGCATGTATTTTCGGTAACACTTGAAATGCATGCAGCTTTCGTCACAAATTCCGATACGATATTTATTATTACGTTTAAGATTTCCTTATTGACGTAGTTCAGAGTTATCGCGGCTATAAAAGTAGAATGACGGTATAATAAAAACTAGTCAAGTGCGAGTGAGACTAGCACACAAAGTTTCCGTACCATCCATGATTTGAAGGATATTAAATAATAAACATTTAGAGAGAAACCTTAGTAGCGTGAAGTGAAAAAAGCCCTACCAGAAAAAGTCAGCAAAGTCACTTTAAAACGCCAAGGCACACTTTTTTTTGGCGTTCTGGAAAGAGCGCCTCTATTAAAGTAGTATTCAAATGAAGTTATTTTTTGTCGTGATGTTTGCCATAAAAATGCTATTTGTCAAGTTTTCAACAATATAAATCAACTTCAAGCCCTTCAACGGGACAGACGGACCGTGTAGGCTTAGTAATATCGCCCCGTAGGCACTTATTGGGTACGGAACCCTAAATTCGACAGTCTTACGTTTACGCCATTTTACGGGTTACCTACACGTGTTTAGTCTGCTATACATAACCCTTTTACTTTTTATAACCTATACTTTATTTTTAACATGTACGGAAATGTATTCGCGTAACACCGTAGCACCCTAGAACAGTACAGAGGGCCTATTGCCTAACGCACTCGCAATCGCAATTGTTTTTATTTTGAAAATCGAAGGCTCGTCTGCATACAAAATGAAAACAATTGTTTCACTTTGAAGTCGATTGCGATTGTGAGTGCGTTAGACAAAAAGCCTTCAGGACAGCAAATTTGAGCCACTAATTCGGTTTCTTCCGAGTAGTACCCGTTTAACTTTACTCTCTTGGCAATTATAAAATATCGTTATTCGAGTCATGACGTCGCCAATACTTAACTCATGACCTAATTTTACAGCCATAAATTCGATTAGACATAATTAGGTGAGGGCAGCGACATCCCCGATAGCACTATTGTACTATTATATTAACACATTCAATACCGATAACTCAACGTCACGTCTATTTTATGCTGGATTCTGAAGGATCATAGATCGAGCTTGGCTAGAGAGTTTGGGAAGATTAGGGGGCTTTTCAAAGTGTATTAACTACATTTATCCAATTATGATCCAATCGCAATATTACTTTCAGCGGCGGTGACAGCTATAGACTAACGTCTAAAACCGTTACCGCAATGTGTACCTACTTATCAGTGTTCTGTTGTCCTAGTAGTCTATATTTGTGTATTGATTGCCACCTTAAAATATAATACACATTTAGCAAGCGATACACATTGCTGAGCTCAACAATAATTAACCAGACGTTAAAAAGTGACAAAGAATAAACCGCGTCGGTGGCCTTATATGGCTTAGGGTGTCGACTCGTGACCGAGTTCAAACCACAACGGCACTTCACATGGTAGTATTTGCCAAATACGGGCCTTATATGTCTTACTTCTGACATAGTACGTACAGAGTGAGAGATGGGAAATAGCAGCCAAAAGCGGTGCTGCCGTCTCTGAGTACGGCAGTTAGGGTGCTTTATTTACTAAAAAGACCTAACTGTAGAAGATAAATGTCAAATATTTTTATGGTTGTCAAATGGACCCAAGAGATTTGTCAGGATCGTAGCAGGTGGAAAGAATTGATCTCAGCCTACCCCTCTGGGAAACAGGCGTGATTTAATGTATGTATGTTAATGTACCAATAAACAATGGATTACAATAAAACGTCTTTCTAATGGTTGGTGAACTCCGTAGACCTTGTAACCACCAAGTGTAAAGCTACTTCAGCGAATCAAAATGCAGGTCGCGAAGGTTAATAACAGGCTTCCAGTACAAGAAAACGCGATGAACAAAGATGCCATAGTTAAAATCCTACCCTTTGTGGAACAAAGGTTGGAATTAATAGGACAAGGCATCGACAGGGGTAAAGGTAAAAACAGTGGGTAGAGCTAGGCGGTTTTTCGTTAACCGTTGAAAGGAACAACATTTTCACGTTATAATGTACGTTTCTGTATAGGAAGAAAAACGAATTAAAAATAACTGCATGACATGACATGAACCAACATCACTAGTAACGAGCAGCGACACAAGAGACTAGCCGAGGCAAAATAGTGTTTTATAAGTGTTAAAGTTTGTGCAAAAGAAACCGCGTAGGTACGTCAAATACTTATAAAAGAGAGTTTTTGAAACGAGCGAGGTACAGTTAAGCGTTTTGTTTTTGAAACATAAAAGACCGACACTTAAAAATACGAGTCAAGTGCGAGTCGATCTAAAGCAGTTTTTAATAATGTTTTTTTCTTTTGGGTTTGGATTATATTATAATCGAACCTAATTTGACTTTGTACCTAATCGACAAAACGTAAAAAATGGGTTACATGAATAGGAATCAGTCTTTTTATTTCACGTTATATATTCTGTAACCAACTCAACTATCTCAATCTATTCTAGGCTGTAAAATCCATACCTATCGACTTAGACCTGGTGTGGTATTGTTTTTTACGTAACACCTGGCCATAATATGAGTTTTATCGCACGCTGCGCGCACGGTAAAACTCGCATTGTGGCCAGGTGAAGACGTAAAATTGTGTACTCATCACGGGCAGTAAAAAAGAAAGCCCTCTATCGCATATTTACAACCCTCGCCTACGGCTCGGGTCTCAAATACCTGCGATTTCGGGCTTTCTTTCTTTTACAGCCCTTGTTAAGTAATGTACTATAACTTGGCTGCCATTAGTTTCAAGTAAGTAAATAAGAGCTATCAAAACGTTGACAAATCGATATGGTTTTTACCGCCTAGAATAGAGGCCCTGTACTATAAAGTAACCGCACCCACTCCAGTCCCACATCAAACGTTTAATGTCCGGTAAACCGCCGATACGGCGCCACACTGACCTTAGTTACACAGGGAACGTCAAAGGGAACGGTTTAATGTTGTTATCTCAAACATGCACGGCAATCAAGGCTATTCTTGTGAAAAATTGAATTTGCGATAAGCGTCCTTGAAGTAAAATAAACTTGTTAAAACTAGTTTCACACATTTTTAAAACGAACTGTCATTGCATATAAACTTGAAAGACCCAAGGAAAAAACCTCGTACAGCCTAGGCAGCAGTCCGTTTTTTTATTCAATGCAGGTGTTTGATTCTCTTACTTGTTTTAAGATGTCTATGTTTAGAAATCTAAATTAAAAAATATTTGTTCACTGCGCGGTCCGTTTTAAAGGTGTTGTGGTCTGATTTTTTCGCATTTAAAACAATGTACGTGTTTGTTTCTTTTGTTAATTACAAAATTCTTTAACCTGAATTACCTTTAAAAATAACTATGGTTAGAAAAAAATCTTGGTTGGTGTTAGTTAATATTCGGTCATTGAGAGGTAAATTATCATAATTGATAAGTTACCGATTTTCTCCAACAGCACAGGACGATTTTCAGAAAAGAAAAACGCAAATTTAAAAGATTTTTTACGAACTTTGTTACAATTTTTTGCCTGTATTGGTTGAGCATTTTGGAATGGGGACGAAATTTTACCGAAATTAGGTTGCTTGGTAGAAAAGCAGCCGTAACGCCTGCAATATTATTTTTTGCCGGTTTTAGGCTTCTGCCGAACGATCCAACGTACAAAGCTGCCTAATTGGGAATGCAAGCGCTAAAATGTGTTTTGTACACTCTGACTTCTCTGCTAAAACTCGCCAGTTCGGCGCGTTCACTCATCCACTCGTCCGACCGACAGAACGGCTTTTTTAAGAGAATAACACTCGTTTCGTTTGTTAAGTTTTTGGTCCTTTTTTATTTAAATCTCTTATTAGATATTCTTCTTTATGTCTTTCATAATACCGTGAGAATTTACGATAGTGGAAATGGCTTTAATGGTGACAAAATTATTTCCAAAAAAGCCAAAGAAATCAAACGAATGTAACTTTGCTCTTTCTTCTCGTCACCATCCAACAATGTTATGTATTCAATGGTTAATCATTAGTAAGACAGTTGTTAGGTTGTTAAGCCTCGTGTCCTACCTACGCCACGAGTACTACAAGAACTGTAATTATGTGGCAGCTCCATAAATAACTTCAAACGCTAAACCACTATCACACCTAATTATAAATCCTAATGAGCTCAAAGATGAAGAATGGTTGCCTATATTGTACCTATTCGCTCTTGACAGGTATGCGATGCTAAACTTACTCGCGCGGGCCCGGCACGCTGAACCAAGACGTGTACAGGGATCGCAAAAAGTACCTCGATTCGATGGCAGAATACCGAAGCGGTCGAACTAAAAACATCGATCAATAAGCAGTAAGCACTAATCAAGAACCATATCGCCTAAAACGGATTTACCATCGGCAATTTGATCTGCTGCGACATGATCATCATCGACATAGGGTAAGCATGGCGTGTAGCGGAATAAACTCAAACAAATTACAATTTAGACTAAAAGGGATATTTGTTTAGCCTGTGGGTGCTTAAAACACAAGAGAAAGTTGGACTTAAATAGCACTAACAATCGTTTGGAAATAAGGTCGAGTCGGAAGCGGCTGGAGTACAGGGTACGTGCGGGTCGTGATCGACCCGCCGTCTTGGCACCAGGCCAGAGGCTGGCAACTTCAGCACTTTCAATTTGGAAATGAATGTACCAAGCACGACGTCAAGCTAGAGTCCCTAGGATTTACTATGTTTACGTAATGAGTAATATCTTAGATTTCATAAAAACTGATTGGGTAAAATATTGCTTCCGGCCAAGTAAGATGTCTTTCAATTCTGGCACAATTTCATAAATTGTTTAAGTGTACATGTTGAGTTTTGAAGCCACAGATCTGTAATATTTAGGTACCATTAAAGCTCAAGAGTGAACACATTTATACGAAAAACATTGCACAACGCGAAAGTCACGTACGAAACGATCTGGGCTGAACTTCTGGGCCACACCAAACTAGAACACGAGTAGGGCAACAGAATAAAAACACGAGATAAGTTTTCAAAGTTAGGTTAATAAAATCAATATTCTGTCAACTAGGCAATAAATCGAACCAGAGAAATAAAATTACTGAACCGAACCAGTTAATGTATCTCTGAGATTCATTATGGATTCGTTAGAGGTCATAGTTGCTACCAAAAATAATCTGTATAATTGATATAAGGGAATACGTATATGGCTTAATGTTAAACATATTCTCTGCATTTTGTAGTTGATCGTTTGCAGAAAGGAACGAGTCGAAGTTACTTTTAAATTGGGCAGGAAATGGTTTAAAACCTACACACTTATTTATATCCCTAGCCTTATTGCGTATTGCGTATCGATCAGCACGAAAGGTCGATGAAACTGGTATTAGGTAACCGTTATTTTCGCCGGGCCGAACGGCAATAATTTCGTCTAGACAAGAGTTCTGACTCAGTAAAACCGGGAGTAAATACATTTAGAGCTCAAGGCGCTGGCTGCTGTGGGCACTTAAATAAACCGAGACTTCGTTTGTGACTTTATTCGCGTAGGTACATTTAAAAAACCGGCCAATTGCGAGTCGGTCTCGCGCAAGAAGGGTTCCGTACCATATCTACTTTATTTTATTAGATTTTTTATTTTTACAACTAAATACTCTGTGAAAATTTCAAGCGTCTACCTGTTGCCGTTATTAATACCGAGCAAAACGGCAAAAAAAACAAGTTTGTTGTATTAAATATAGCCCTTAAATATCTGTTTTATTCTATTTTTAGTATTTATTGTTATAGCGGCAAGAAAAATACATCATCTGTGAAAATTTCAACTGTATAGCTAGGTTCATGAGATACACCCTGGGGATAGACAGAGACGGACAGACGGACAGTGGAGTCTTAGTAATAGGCTCCCGTTTTTACCCTTTGGGTACGGAACCCTAAAAACCGATACCGTTATGGGTAAATCTCATACGGAATGCCGCCGTCTTCTTTGTTTGAACTTTAGTGTTCAAGACAAACTTGACGAACGCATGTTATGGTGTTTGGGTGGGTATGTAATGAATTGCTTTAAACGAATGTACTATTCAACTGCATATGAATGATTTGCAACCCTACACAGGATGCATTGCGAGAACTTTATCGTTATCGAGCGCCGAGCGCTTATGTCAATTCCATGTACTTATTATTACAGTTTTCGAAATCGTTACGTTATCGTGAAGCATCTCATCTAGGACCTCTGAACGACTAATTAGGCACCGTAAATACGAAACCAATGAACTTTTCCAGTTAAAACGACAATAATATTAGCAAACTTTTCTGAATCATGCCGCTGATTCCGGTGCTTAACTCTATGATGGATTATTCATCCACCGTCACTGAACAAAACAACTAGCACAACTTGCATTATCTACTAGCCGGTCAGTGCGTCTCTTTATAGACTGAGAGAGGTACACACTGAGACATAAACAACAGGTTACGTTTTACTAGCCATGTGTGTTTGATCCATATCTACGTGTACAAGCAAAAACACGTACCTATGTTTCAGAATTTTTCATGAAAGTGTCCGGTTGTTTTTGCTTACCAGTGTAGATTTTTTCTAAGAGCCAAGGCGATTGCCGCAACCCTTTTGTATTGAAAAAATATGTGGTTTAGCCCCTAATGATGTGTCAAAATGAGTGAGTGACGCGGAGCGACGACAACACAAAAAACTGATGCAAACAAAAGAACGATTGAAGAAAAAAATATTTTTTGTAATTCTTTATTCCTTTTGAAGCGTTCCAAGGCTCTTGTTACGTCTACGTGCTTACACTGAGACGTACCCAATCATGCCTATAGGCTGTACAGTACATAGTGTCGACTTATGCGAATAAGCATTTATTTAGAGTGATGTTCTGCCGAAGGGTGTAGGTACAACTTGCAAATAATGCTCTCAATCCAATGAGTCTGTAATTGAATTCAAGATTTTAATTCTTTTGTACAGTCTGATTTCAGAAGTTTTACAGACAGGTACGTATTTTGAAGCCTGTAGGTACATTATCTTCGAGAGGCTTTAAGAAAAGCTCCCATAAGATTTGCTGATTTCAATACAAAGTATACACTGGTACACTGTACACTGGTAAACATCTTAGCCTAAGTGTGCAAAATGTGGTTACAGAATTATCAACAAGTTTTTAGAGTTGTTGGTAATTCTGTAGCTCTGCCTACCCCACTCTGAGAATAAAGGCGTGAGTTTATGTATGTATGTATGCAATACAAAGTGTAGTCCATATCAACTGAAAATGGCATATTTAAAACCCATGACATATCATCATGATTCATGCTCAGACGATCATCAGTATTGTTTCAATCGAGACTAATCCATAGTAAAACTTATTTGGTCTTCTTCACCACCACCAGAAACAACCATCTTCCAGCTAATTTCCAAGACCATTGTCACCTTGTAAAGATAGGCTTCGTCTTCCGATACGCTTTCGCATCACCTAAATGGCCGGTACTATTTATTGTTATAGCTTAGAGAATGCAAACGATCACACAGGTGGACTCTGAAACACATAGATATTTTCAATCTCAAGATTGCTATTTTACAATGGTACCTCAAGACTGCAAAAGCGCTGCCAACCCTGAGGACCTTGATGGAATGCCTCTCTATATTCGTAATTTCACCGTTTGTCTTACGCCTGCACCAGAACACAACAATGCACACACTGCCGTTTGGTCGCAAGTTAATGGGTAAATGGTTGGTAGTCATCCAGACTACGATTAATAAGCCTACACACTTCAGTATTCTTTCTTTATCAGGTCGAGGAAGAATTGTTTCGTAATAATAACTAAATGTTTTTTATTTCATCGTTCCACTTCTCCGTCAAAATGCGCTAGAGCCCTTTAAAATTAACTCAAGCATAACACGGTTATCTCAAGTGCATTATTCAGCAATTTCCTCGCCGACAGGGTGCTAATTTACAGTGCAAACTCTGTGAGCAGCTTTAATAATGCCACATTGGCATTAAGGCCGCTTTCAGATTCCATGTCAACTATAACAAAACAATTCAATAACTGTATTGTTTTGATACTTCGTTACAATTTGAAATTATCGTTGTTATCAAAGTGAGTACAAACAAGGACGGTAATCATCATCGTCATCATATTCAACGTAAAGGACTGCTATAATCCGCCGCCCAAATCCACCAGACTTCCACAAACCTTCACCAGACCTTATTATTCCGAGTAGTTTATACTAATCTGAAAGTATACCCCGTTTTCCCATCTCCTTTTTTGCTTTGGACTGAATTGTCTTTCCTCTGCCAACGCCTGATCAGCGTTTCTACTTCCTTTTTCCCTTTCCACCGATTTTTGGTCCTCTTCAAATACTATCAGCTTCAGCTTAACATATTTGGTGCCGGTCACACAGATAGCGTGTCAAAATTGCAACAGCCGCTAGTTGGCGGCAGCGAACGTTTTAAGTCGGTATAACGAACGTTAACTCGATTAGCTTGTTAGCGTTACGACGCAGCGCGTTCTAATAAACCGATTACAAATAAAGTACCTACAAACGAATCTTTTGTACAACTATTGCATGTATACCTATGCGACTTGAATAACCTTGTCACTACCTTGAAAGTTAAATTCACTGATGTTTTATGTACTTATACTATCAAATTTCAGATGCGATATAATGCTAAATGGTTTTTTTACTGAAACCGTAAACGTTTCAAGATTTTTTAAAAGGCCATTGTTTAAAACTCGTTTGGCTAGGTTAGGTTTGTTTTGTAACAATCCTGAAAAGTTAACAGTTTCAGAAAAAAAACCTGTTGTTGGTAATTCTGTAACTCTGCCTACCCTACACTGGGAATGAGGGCGTGAGTGTATGTAGGCGAATTAATTTTAGGCGTTCTGATACGTATCCGAAAATAAATGGTAGGTTTCTTTTTAATGCCATAATGAAATAATTATTTTAACATGTGACTCAAAAACAACGGGCTAAAAATTAAAAACGAGTAAAAATGACTGATTTAGTATTTTGTATATCTTAAGGAATAGCCATAGCCATAAAACTTGAACAATACAAAAATTTGTACTGCCTCGCTCAAAAAAATTCCTGGTTACCTATTACTAAAAAACTTTCATGTTACACATAAATTATCTCCGGTTTACGAGTGTGTTTCGTCAGTTAATGAAAAACTCTGATAAAGCATGCGTCCATTTAAACATTTATAGCCAATACATTAACATTCGTAAAATCGATAGTTAGCATTTCAAGTTCACCTAAAGCCGGTAGCACTCGTAATTAATGAATACCTTTTAAAAATAACACCGCAACAAAAAGGAATAGGGGTAAATAGTTGTCTACTCGTAATTTAATACTGATAATGTACTGAGGGGACGCTGTTACGAGATAGGGTTACTTTCTCGACGTTGTGCTTTTTTAAAGTATTAGCCGAGTATAAGAACAATGAAATACAAACAAAAGGGATTGTTGCTCATAATTCTATTAAAGCAGAGGAGGAAGAACGCCACTCGAAACTTCAATAGATATTGATAAAGAGGAGTGATTTTATTAGACGTTGTTTTTTTCCGTATTTCACTTCTAAACCTTAAAAACTGAATTTATGAATTCAATATTTCATATACAGGGTGTTTGGTAGCTAGGTCGACAGCTTTAACGGGGTGATAGAGCAGCTCATAAGCTATCGATTTAAACGCACAAAGTTTGTTTTTCCATACTAGGTGAAAAACAAACGCGGGGTTCTCTTAGTATGAACAAAGTAACTCTGTGCGTTTGCTCCAAAAGTTGTAATGAAAATAAATTTCTTGTAGCTTTAAAAACTTCTTTAGTTCATAGTGATACTAATCATGGAAAAAAACACTGAAAAAAAAAGAATTAATACATGAACTTAGGGGTTTTCCGTAACATGGACATAAGGAAAAATGACAAAAATTCCGATTAAAATGATCAATATCTCGGACACTAATAACAATTCCTGAACATACATGGGGGTTAAATCGATAGCTTAATAAGAGCTGCTCTATCACCCCCCTAAAAGCTGTCGAACTAGCTACCAAACACCCTGTATATATAAATTTACATATAAGTATTATTAATTACTCATTTAATATGAGTAGGTATTTTATTTCAGGAGCATTATGTTTTTTTATTGTTTTAACAAAACTAACTTACTTTACTCCTAATTTTCTTTCAACAACGTAACTACACAAGGGGATAGCGTGTTTCACCCTTATCTGTCAAATCAAAGGCAAGGTCAACCTTTTGTTGGGGGACAAAGTAAGGGAGCGCAATACACGGCAAAATGATACTTACAGGGAAAATAATATGAGCTTTTGTTACTCAATTATTAATACACTGACCCCTATGACGGCTATGACGCACCCAGACCGCACGTCTGTGACTTTAAAAAGCAGTTGGTAATCATACTAGTATGTATAATCACATAAAATGTTTAATATCAAGGCTTGTCCCCCTGTTCTCCTGAAGAGGAATGAAAAGAGATTGTAACGACCCTAAATCAATCGTAGGTTTTACGGTTCCGCAGTTAAACTAGAAACTCTTATAGTTTTGCCATGTCCGCCCGTCCGTCCGCAGCTTAGCTCAGACACTCTTAGTTGGATGAATATACATATAAGTCACGCCGACAAAGTACTAAAATAAAATCTTAAAAAAACCAATTACGTAAAGCGTACCCCACCTACATGTAACGTGAGGGTGTTTTCTCGTGTACCCCATGGCGTGGGGTGTAGTTGGGTAGGTCTTTCATCAATTATTCAATGTTTCGATTAAGGTATCCGTTTGTGAAATATAAAGATTTAAAGTGCTATATTTTGTCCGTCCGTCCGTCCCGCCATCCTAAGTTGTATCTATTAAATCGTCATAGATAACCGGTTGAGTTTTTTTATACAATATGTGCTATAACGACGGATTCCCTAATAAATACTGTTACGGTTACCGTACATAAAAAGTTAATTTCGTTTTTGTTCTATTGTAAAAACGGTGTCGAATGCATACAAGCGTCAAATTTGCTGTAGTTACACAGGTAACACAGGCCAACTGCGAGTCGCGTAGTACGGAACCCTCGGTGCACGAGTCCGTCTCGCACTAGTCCGGTTTTTTATGCCATGAACGAAAATGGAACCAATAAAAATTCTGCTTTATGTAGTGATGTTACAACTGCGAATACTAATAGGGTAATTATTTCATTAAATCACTTAAGTCTACTGATGACAAAGGATCATATTTATTACGCTAAAACGAACAACAGGCCTTGGACTATTTTATTTTTGTATATTTAAAATATAATATAGTCAAATTAGAAAAAAGTATGGAAGTAAGTAGGTAGTCGTGGTTTTGTTGGAAACGTTAGAGGGTCCAACTATATGGTTTCCCCCGGTTTGCACCGTTTCGTTAAATTGCGGGCATTGCAGCTCGACGATAATTCAGTCAGTTGGTGCAAACTTACAAGCTTTTTAAAGCAATATAAACGCCCGCCCATTATGAACTCATTTTGCACTTCTGCGGCATGGAACATGTCTTTTTCATTGTTTTATAGATTGTACATCAGGGCAAATTAAGGTAGTAGTGAAAATTTAAACATGGCACTTATTCTAAAGATACTTCATACGCGCTTTATAAAGAAAAGAAAAAAAGACGGGAAATTTGTGCAAGCGTCAACATATATTATATCGTCGCGACGACGCGTCGCACAAATCTGCGGATAACTTGAGTGTTTTGTGCCGGTCGGCGGGTATTACGATAAAACAAAAACAAGACCAAGTGCGGGTAGTTCGAAAAACTCGCACGCAACACAAATAAGCACCCGCCTTCATCAGTTTGCGCGCGACCACGACCGTTGCAACACGATCGAAAAGTCGAGGTATTTATAATGTGTTTACGCGATTAAGTCCCGTTTTAGATCTACAAACAAGTTTTTATCAATTCCTAAAGTTATTTCCAGACTTTAGTGAATACACTAATTGACTACACTAATAATACGCCAAACGCCCATGTCAACTCAATTAATATTGATGATGTTAGGTCCAAATCAAACGTATCACTGAATCAATGTTTAAATAACGTTAACAGTACCCTTTGCTATGGAGTGTACGTCTTCTTTGATACAAAGCGTAATTGTTTGCATCAAACGTTAGCAAATAACGTCAAAGGTCTTTATTACTAGCGGCCTTCAAATTGTATCAAGAAAGCTTGTAATAGACAGTCGAAATCAAAGAGAACTGCATATTTATGTTTTCCCTTAGGAATGTTAGTAGTCGATTTCCCTCGAGATTATTGTACATCGAACGAATTAATGTGATGTAACCAGTTTTCATTTTGTACAGTTGACTGGACTTGTAAAACTCGTGGATTCGAAAACTGCTATGAAAAAATATTCAAAACTCAGTGCAATTTTGGAATATATATGTAAGTATTTTTAACTGTCAAGTTTATTTGACTACCTACACTATTGCTTAAAATAATAAAAGATTTTTCTACCTATAAAGCCTTTAAGTGGAAGGTGGGGTACAATATATATTGAAACATTCAATATGTGCGTAACTAATACCAGGTGCCTAGTAGCTTCTTGTAAAGAAAGAAAGAAAGATAGAAAAATGCAAGATGTCATGAAATGGTCCCAGCTCAGCATGTTGCCGGTAGTAACACCAGCCTTGTCCTTTACTACTGATGAATATTCTTATTCTTATTTCGTACACTTGGAATTATGTATACTAAGTTAATTAATGTAATAGTATATTTTGATGCAAGTGCAAGTGAAAGTATATCATTTTACACGAGTCCCTAGGCGTCTGGGCCCAAACTGTAACAAGCCTCGGGGCGAGTGAAAATTACAGTTACACGTGTATCAAACGACGTTTTTCAATACAGCTGCAAAAAAATAAAATGTCAGTAAAACAAAAATTATACAGTAATTAGGAGAAACAATTTTTCGTAATTCTTAGTCTGATAAAAATTTATAGTGCAATTTAAACAATTAAGGGTAAAACAATTAAATGTAATAACTCTAGTGCGAAGAATCGACGATATGTATAATGCAGCGACAAAAAGTAAAAAGCACTAGTACGAAAAATCTAACTTTCCGCACGATATACCTATAGCTACAAAAAGTACCACTTATTTTGCAACAGTATTAAAAATAATATTTCATAGTCTATTAAAATTCTAACATTATTTAACATTATTGAGGGATTTTCTGTGGAGTATCGAGCTTTAAAAATCGAGAAGATTATCTTAATGCGAAACATAATATACGTTTGCAACATGTGTTACAAGGATACAGAGGTTTAATATGGTATTTTTTAAAATACCGGTTCATTTCCTAGTATGTGTATCTCGAGTTACAAACATCCAAAAACAAATCCTAAAGATGAAACGGAGACCCTCAGTATAAATTCAGTGTAAGATTAGATGAAGACATAGTACCTTTTCACTGTTATTTTAGTTTTTCGCAAACGTAAATAAAAGGAGGCAATTTCTCAACGTCTAATATAAATAATGATAAAAATGCTGAATTGTTCTGGATAACGCCGCAACTTCAAAGGCAAATATTGGCTCAGGGAACTGACAGATTAAAAGCACTTAAAATTGATTTTGCGTTTCAAGTTGCTAAGTCGGAAATTAATTGATATACATGAATAACAAAGTATAACATTTACCACTTAGCGAAAAGCGTTGAAAGTGCTACTTAAGCATCAATTTAACAAAGAACTACCTAAACATTATACACATTTTATATTTGTAATACAATCACTCTAAAAATGAATTCTCACGGATAAGCGTCTCGTTTCTATACCAACATAAGACGTTGAATGCATCACTTGAGTTGTATGTGTTCGCAATAAACTGGGTGTTATTATCAGCTCTTGTTAATATAAAATTATCATTATTCAATTTATTTTCTCTAAGGAACAATCTCTTTTATTGGCTTAGCATTCATTTTGTACGAAGAACAGACCAAACGGGTAACCATTACGCATTGTTGGTTAGTCCTAGTATTTTTTTGGTAAGCATTGACAACCAACGAAATAGATGTCGCCGACATTTACTACCACTAACTAGCGATTCTACTAATCTGAGGGCTTACCATGACCTAAAGCATTTCAGTTTAAGTTGAGAGAAAGGGACCGAGCTATGTAATTGCTTGCTATAGCTCTGTCCCTGTCTCTCAACCTAAACTGAACTGCTTTAGTATGTCATGGTAACCCCGCTGCAATTTGAACAAGCTAGGAGACCTGCGAGCCTAGTATGGCTGCGTCTATATAGCGTGTCAACTGTGGATAAAGCATCCGTCACTTTTAGACACGTGTACTTATTTACCTGTCAGAAGGAGACGGATGCCTTATCCAAAATTTATCACGCGATAAACGCAGCCATATTAGGCCCCCTGGGTGCGTTAATTTGTCAAAGGCATAATTTCGTCTCTACACGTAAATAAAAAAGCGGCCAAGTGCGAGTCGGACTCGCGCATGTAGGGTTCCGTACCACTATATTATTTAACGTATTAAAAAAAAACTAATTATTAGATCTCGTTCAAACCAATTTTCGGTGGAAGTTTGCATGGTAATGTACATCATATATTATTTTTACATTTATCATTCCCTTATTTTAGAAGTTACGGGGGGGGGACACACATTTTTCCACTTTGGAAGCGTCTCTCGCGCAAATTATTGAGTTTAGAAAAAAATTATATTAGAAACCTCAATATCATTTTTGAAGACCTATCCATAGATACCCCACACGTATGGGTTTGATCAAAAAAAAAATTGAGTTTCAGTTCTTAGTATGGGGAACCCCAAAAATTTATTGTTTTTTTTCTATTTTTGAATGAAAATCTTAAAGCGGTTCACCGAATACATCTACTTACAAAGTTTCCACAGTATAGCTCTTAGAGTTACGGAAAAAAGTGGCTGTGACATACGGACGGACAGACGGACGGACGGACGGACGGACAGACATGACGAATCCATAAGGGTTCCGATTTTTGCCATTCGGCTACGGAACCCTAAAAATATCATAGTATTGTTTTTAACTCGGCTGCCACTACTGTCAAATAAATAAGCGATATCATAACGTTGACAATACGACAACATGTTAACAGCATTATGGTTTTACCGAGTCAAATAGAGCCCTTGATAGTTTCACGACTGAATCTTATAAAAAGGTCATATGAGTTTGTTAGTTTGTATGCTGGGGTTAATCGAAACTACTAAGGGTGGATTCGACCAAACTGGAATAAGAGTGAAGTAACACATCGGCGTTTAATAGGTTTAAGACCTTATTCCAGTTTGGTAAAATCCAATCTTAGCTACTAAAAAAATAGGAAGCTACATTACCGCTAATTAATGCAGGTTTTATTTAATTACGTTAAACCGCAGGAAGCGCGGGCAGGTCAGTAGTATCGGATATTTGGAATTGAAGCCCCTCTGAGTCGGGCATTATTCTCATAACTTACTACCATAGATACATACATGCCTTCACGCCTTCGTTCCCAGAGTGAGGTAGGCAGAGCTACAGAATTACCAACCACTCTAAAAACTTGTTGTTAAATCTGTAACCACATTTTGAACAAACAAGCTAAGATTTTACAATATAAATGACATGATGATAATATGACGTCATATCATAACTCCTCTCCTTTTTCGTTTTTTTTCCATGCTACGGGTCAAATTGATTCTTATGGCCTAAAGATCAATCGATCCGATTTTCATTCCTTTAACACCATTTTTCAAAACTTTACTGAAATTCGGGGTGTACCGCTAATAGTGCAAACTCTAGAAAAACACAAAAAAATATAAAAACCGGCCACGAGCGCACTAGACCGGATTTTGAAATACAGACACAGTACGAGTTCATACATATTGGTGTATTCTAATAAATTATGCGACTTATTTCGACTGAGAAAAAGGTAACGATGAAGCAAAATTGCCACAATCAGCATTAATTTTTATCATTATTCTGACTCTTCAAGGCAACAGTTATTTCTGAGTACAATAAGCCTGAATGCTTAATAACTATTACTTTTAGAACCTACCTACCTAAGACTTAGTTGACAATATTGAGTCAGATGTTAATTCATACTCGACTGAAACACTAAATAGAAGCCAACTAAACGTTCTATAATTATTACACATAAAGGTATAATTATTCACCGCTATATTTAGAATTTTAGACCTGAACTGTATTTAACTTGTTAATGAAATAATTGGTACGTGGGTTTCCAGTTTACTTTAGAAACAACATGACGTACTTGTAGAACCTTGCGGCACGTAGACGTGACGTGGCGTTACGTAATGAACACCGTCACATCAAAGATTGTCTCAAAAGTCTTCTATACAATGCGTTTAGAACCCACGACCAGCATTACAACCATCAATTTTACTATAATAATGTGCTGGCGGCTGTAAAGTAATGTTCTTATAACCAGGTATTTCAAATATGATTATGAGTTTCTTTGGAACATTTTCCAAAACCACACAATTTAAATAGGCCCTAATTCGATTATTAATTGAAATTAAAAATTAGTCAATAAGATTCGTTAGTTCGGTAGGTATGTTTTGTTAGTAGCTTAACACCTATAGATATGTTACAGGGAGCACTGGTAGCAACGTAGGTAATTTGCCTTCGGAACAATCTTAGAGTGCTTTGTGTGTATGCGTGACATGCGTGTAGATTAAATAATCCATGCCGAATACGCCCTCGCAATCGCAATCGACTTCGATTTTCAGAATGAAAAGGATTGCGAGTACGTTAGACAATAGCCCCTCTGGTCATAATTAAACCTTGAAACACTCAACACCTCTCATTATATATCAGTTACATAAACTACTATTATTCAGAAGACCACGCGAACTAAACACGAAAAATTCACTACTGTTAGATTAAGCGGCGCATGAAACTCATGTGACCGTTTATGGGCACCGAAATAACTACTCTTACTGCACAACTTTCTCGACGTTAAGAACGGAATTAATGTATACAATGCCGGCTTCAGTTAACTGGGGAGAAACGGGAGGTCGTACCAATGTCAAACCTATGGTACCAAATTCGAACAAGCGATTAATATTTTGCCCCATTTCTTCTGTGACTGAACACATTCTTTTTGGCAAATTACCTCGCCACGTCAGACGATTGGAGCGATTTGTTTGATGGTCAGCGCTCCTTTGACCATTCAGTCTTCCTCAGTTCAGTTTTGGTTGCGTTCTCGTTTTCCTCATCTAGTTCTCTGCTCCCAGTAATATTGCCTTATCTCACGGGTTACTCCGTTTATTTTTTACAGTCCACCCTCCCGTGCTTCCTCGGTTCCTTCCCAATTTTCTGGGATAACTAACAGACTTAAGTCTCTGTGCCAAATGTCACCTAGATCCTCTCTTCCTACCCCGCTCTGGGAATAATAGCGTGAAGGTATGATGATGATGATCCGTTCAGCCTTTTTGGCGTAATTGATTAACAAACATCAAAAGTTTCGCACATTACTAGCTCTTTCCCGCGACTTTCGTCCGCGTAGTTTTCGATTATCGTCATTCCCTCGGGAACTTTAAAATTTTCCGGGATGAAAAGTAGCCATTACATTTAAATCCATCGAGTCGCTGCAGCGCAACCGAGTAACAAACTAACACACAAAATTTCGCATTTATGACATTAGTAGGATTATAAATAAGATTAAATAGGAACATAAAATACCGCGATATGCTTGTGTAGTGTTTTCCCGTCACTCTAATTGACGTTGTGGATCCACATGCTGCCGCTGCCACGCCTACACAAAAATCAAAAGGGATGTGCGTTTATGTGCTTCCGCGCGAAGAACGTGGTGTGGAGATAGTTTGTCAAATGAAATAGTTACTGTTTATTATTGTTAACATACAACAGTTTTAAGTAAGTAGGTAGGTACATACACAGCTTAAAGATTTGGCCAAAAACATGCCAACAAGGTGTCAAGTTTATAAAACAAAAGTATTAAGGTTTTTTGGTTTCTAATTAGATTTTGGCGGAATGTTTAAGTAGTTTAATTTCATGCTAGCTAGCTGCATGCCAATATGCTAGCTATTTGTATGCCTTATGGCGAGACATAGTGCACCAAACTGTACACAACACCTTTTAACTATAACCTATGTTTACAAATAAAGATTTTTGATTTGATTTGAATCATATTTTCACGTTTAACAGTTACGAATAGGAGTAATGGTTATTGAGATTTAAGTCGCCGAGCCGCCGAGCACTACCGTCTTGAACATAGGTACGTGGCCTCTTAAACGATTGCGTCATGTTTCTTAAAATAAAGTAGTGAAGGACTGCGTGAATTGAAAAAAGTATATGTATTACCTGTGATAATAATGCTTTATGTGCTAAAAGGAGTAAAGTAAGTAATAATCTGATAACGTATTCGATTCATTCTATGTTTGTACATGGAAAACACGATATGTTGTTCTCTTGTCGGAATCACTCCGCTAGGCTCTATTCGGATTAAGGTGCCCTAAGTAAATAACGTCAAAGATACTAACTATTGTACGTTTTATTTACCTTGAAAACGTGGGCGATCTCGATTTTAAACCGTTAATATCGTACAGTACCTGGATTTTGTGAAACTGTCCCGTACCGTAAAACAAGGTGAGTAGGGATTAAGGGGTGAGTGGGAACACAACCTAAAATAAGTCATAGCTTGTTACAAATAAGAGCAAGTATTAAATGGACAATAACGTAACGTCTATTGGAAATAATTTCAGTCTTATAGTTAGTATCATATGCTTCATTTTAGGTTGTGTCCCTACTCACCCCGTTTTATGTCATTTTGTCCCCGCCTTAATACAATAGGATATTTGCCTCTAATTTTTAAACTATCTATGTTTATATTACTGAACGAGTCAGTCCTCAGGATATTTTATTTCGCATATACTCGTAACTATACGATACGATACTTTCAGAGCTGAAATTACGCCACAGCCCAACCCATTTTCTTGAATTCTAGCTAAGATAGAACCATCTCGATTACACTATCTAACTTGAAAAAAATTACTGAATCTATTCAAACATTTGGGAGCCACGATGCCATACACGCGAATACTCAACTTTAAACACCCCTTTTGTTGCGCTGGGAGTACAAAAAAACACCGGAAAAGTCGGAAATTTGATGCGAAGCTACTGGCGGGCCGGTAGTATTTTTTTTTGCTTTTTCGGCATTGCCATTTAGCCAGCGCGAGTTATTTAATAACAAAGCTGCCAGTAACCGTATCCCCGTGATTATTTAGACTCAATTATGATATTATATTTTGTTCCGCAATCCCTACTAGGTACATGTTGCAAGGATCGATGCTAATAATATCTACAAATGCGCTGTTACGTCATAAGTCTCATAACCATTGGACCGATTTCAATAAAATTCGGTAGGTAGGTATGGAGCATCTTAATCCCCGAACAATAGCTAGCTATATAAATTGTTGGCCTTTGACATTGACATCGTTTAAATTTGGTCTTCATACCACTGTTATTTACTATGTAATTGCTTAAAATGGCAGAAGATCAAAATTATTAAAATCGTCGGTAAGTAGGTAAAAGTTTCCGTACAATAGACGTCTAGACGAATAAATCTGTCGTTGGCGGCAAGAAGGTTAACAAAAACCGCTTATGAACAAATGTTGTTGACTTAAAAGAAAGTCCTAGACAAAATTGTGACTAGCTATTTTGTTAAAGAATGCCTAGAAAACGTAAATAAAAGGTGTTCAGAAGTCGGGCGTATAGAAAACACTTCAGTTAACAATTTTAGTGCCAGGCTCCCGAATTTCCATCCATTATGTATGTACCTAGTAACTTAAATATTTAGAGCACTGGATCCATTTTACAAGCGCTTCACACAATATTTGGCAAGCGTAAAGAAGCAGCATACTCTAGCCGTTGTAGTGTATTAACTCGATCCCTCCCGCCTTTTGCCCAAGTCTTTCCTTAGGTGTCACATCTGTTATTTTGTACTAGCGACCGCCCTCGCTTCGCTTCGGTTTATGTGAGTATGATATATAACAAACAAACAAACTCTTCAGCTTTATAATATTAGAATAGATAAGCTAAAAAACGCTTATGTGCATTCCCTTCCATTTTCAGTCACTAAGCCTTTCAGTAGAATACATCCACTTACAAACTTAACTTAGTCTTGCACAGGAACGACTAGCCTACCTACTAAGTTATTCTGGCTTTATACAGGATACTGGAAAACTTAGTGCTTCTTACTCTTAACCACTTTAATTTGAGTGAAACAAGTTGATGCGTGACCGTCCAGTAAAGTGCCATCAAACTCAATTAAAAAAAAACTTTTAAGAATCTTCTTATGTACATACAATTCGGTACTATAATTTTACACCATGCTCGTTACAAGTGTTATAAAAAACTCTTTATTACGACATGAAAACATAGTCTATGGTATCTTATCCCTACAGGTTAAAATTAAATACGACCAAATCTTAAATTTTTTGGTCTCTCTTTGGTTTACCCCTTCAATCATTGGGGAAATAAAACTGTTTTTATAAACTGTTGATGGAAAAATTAACTAATTGTCTCCACCACTCTCTCCCGCTGGAAAATATTGCAAATAAATAGGTACTCGTTAAACTATAAACTACTGATTTGCTGACTGGTGGACTTACCCGAGGAGAGCGGCTTCTTCAGCATTGTTGGTCGGCATTTTCTCCTCCTTGATTTCTTCCTTGTTCAGAATACTCACTCTGAAATAGTGCATTGTACTATAGCATACTCAATGTGGGCGATGTGACACTAGTTTACTAATTTGTTCAAAGCTTGCGTAACCTTCCCTTTTTGTGCTACGAGTAACAACGACGTGGTGTCAATTTTATATGAGAAACCGGGTAAGAGCATGTTGGACCATGCTCAGTGTAGGGTTCCGATGCCGTAACGATAAACACAAAAATCTATCTCAAAGAACAACATGTATGAACTAATTTTCGATTTAAAGATATTTGGTACTGTCTTAGATGATTTTTAGTAGGTGTAAACACTTTAAACGCCTGTATCTCACGAACTAAATAAGTTTACATAAAAACAATCACGACTAAGTAAACTTATTTAGTAATAAATTCGTTATAATTATGAGATTTCATTGAATTTATTTAACGTGTAGTGGAGGTACACAAAATAAGGTATTTTTTTTTAATTTTGACACTTTGTTGGCGTGACTAATATTTATATTCATGCCAAATTACAGCTTTCTAGTAACTAAGAGTCTCTGAGCTAGGCTGCGGACGGACGGACGGACATGGCGAAACTATAAGGGTTCCTAGTTCGACTACGGAACCGTAAACAAGGATCGTGGCACCGAATGGATTTCATGTTAGGAAAAAAGTAGTCTAAATGAAATTTTTGAAAGAGAAAAATAAATCCCAAATCTTCACTACGTGTTAGACGAATTCGGCTTTGTTTTTTAAGCTAGAGTGAAAGGGTCACCTGATGAAAAGCTGCACAGCCTATGAACCACATGGAAAATCAGGAAAGAAATCACAAATGCGTGTCTGACCTTAGAAAAATGAGTAGCTACGCTGTACTTTTGACCGAAATCGTTTTCAAAGATTATATTATAATACTATAGTTGTCAAGGGATCCTATTATTCTTACCGGGGATCGAACACATTAGTGTAGTCTTAAAGAGTTAGATTAGTTTCATTGTTTTGTTTATATTATTATATCTTATATAACTTTCACCAAGGTCGGTTACGTAAGCCATGACCCCAAAACTATGTTTATTACGGCGTTATTATTTACAATTTCTAACATGTTAACTACTGATACAACTTTATTTTATTTTCAATCAAAATTCATTGACGACTTCGTTTGAAAATCGTTTTAAGTGGGCGCAATCATAAAGATCCTGTTTTACATAGCTATTGATTTTTTTAAAGGTCATATTGTAGGTAAAACATCATACTTGTATCTACAAATTGTAGACAATTGTGTCTAGAAATTGTAAAGTACAAATAAACAAATTATCGATTTATATAGACACATTCTTGGTGAAGCTATCGGTTTAACTATAGTTTATTTATTTATAGGTCTATAATGTAACATTTTTGCTATGGTGCTTTCAGAGAGATCTTTTAAGAGGCATGTTGAGAAGCATTAAAACATGTAGAATCTAATACATCAATATTAGGATATATAAAAAAAGCTTTTGAGAAGCTAGGATTTAAACAAAATCCAAGGAAAAATTAAACTGTGTCCTATTTATGCCGTCGCATATTTTTTATTAAAAAAATATTTTTTATTATTAATACGTACAATATTCTATTTTAGTGAGGCTTCCACGGTAATGCAGTGTTCTTAAATGGAAACCAGAATTTAAAAACCGCTTAAGAACCTAGAATAATAAGCAACACCTTAAGTATATCAAAATGTTGCTATAGGAAAAAATACTTAGCATGTTAACAAAAGAAGTAAAAATTTATCGATAATAATGTATGCTTTGCTATAAAATAAAGTTGTATAATTTTCGAGAATCCGAGAATCAATCAACAAACCAATTTGAACCTACTTATCTACTGTCACGAAATGTGAAATGATTCAAAATTCAACATTAGTTACTTCCATGCATTTGTATTAAATATAAATGATGTCGATAATAATAATGTCATGAACACGAGAACTTAGCCCACTGATGCCAGTACCTAAAAAACGCACATAAACAAAAAACTGTTTGAACTCGTAATATAAATTCACTCATGCAACTTTTTTATTAAAACTATTTTTTACTGGCAAGTGGAAAGTCGTCTGTTCAATCTTGGTAGTACCCTGTTGGACCATGACCTAATATATAATTTTATCAATTTTATCAGATGAAAATAATTCAATTCAAATTCGATTTTTGACAAGAAAAAAAGTTTTATAGCATTTTTTTCCATCATTGATTAATAACTATTTGTAAATTAATAGTTTAATTCTGATCCTAGTCAAAAAACAACTGAATTAATTGTAAATTACTCAATTCCATGGCCACTTTCATTTCTCATAGAGAGCTATAGAAATCTTGCACACATACCTATCTGGCTAATTTTTATGACTTCTGATTAGAGGTCCATAATAACTATTAGCTTGCTATTTAAAAAAGCCCATTAGAAATAAAATAAAAGATCTCACTCTTAATTTAACAGATTTTTGAGAGTTTATTTGCTTGACTTGCTGGTTCCTAAACCGCCTAAGTCACAGGACAACATGGTACAACCAAGTCCTATGAGTTTTACATTTAAAGCCGTGGGCACATATGAGATGAAAGCCAGCCATGCCTCATGCATTCTACGTACTCACTCCGCTTCTTCATTTGCATTTGCAAATTGATTAAACGAAATCTCTTTAAAATCTAATCTCCGCTTGGCCTTAGAGATTCGTAGGACTTTCTTTATCCTACCCTCCTTTATATTAGGCACAGTGGTGCCTCTGTACACCATGTCCAGTGAGGAGTAACCCTCGCTCAGTAGACCGCGAGGCATGCTTCACAAACCCAAAAGAAAACATAGAAGCCTTAAAACAGTGTCGCAAAGAAAAACACCATGCTAAGCCCATGCACAGTGATTAGGTGACAGTGGTGCATTATGTAATAATAATAATTTGATTTCATCAGAATCATATTTGAAACTCAACACATTGATGTCATGAAAGGGAGGGCATTGGGTAAGTTTGTAAGAATATTATTGTCATTTCATATTTCAGCAGCCAGAAATGACTTACTTATAATGTTTTAGAGGACCTCTACATATACATAAATGTTTAAAATTTAATGTGTTAAATGATATTGGAGCAGAGACAATAATGATTGAAGTATTCAGTTTTTGGTATGAAAAGTTTGCCCAGGAATGAATATTTTAATATCTCGGCTCCGAAGCACTGAAGAGAATTGCATTATATATTTTGAATAATACTATCATAATTTACCATTGTTACGAATGGCCGCTCAACTTGAAAATGTATGACTTTTACAAATGACAAAACTTTTACCCAAACCCCTTTAAATTAACAAATAATAATCAATCAGCAAAATATAAAAAATGTCTGATGAAATTTAATTATTACAAAAAAACACAGGAAAAGGTATGCTGCCTATTCAAAAATGTATACTTCACATTTATATTACACAATCATTATTAGTTATAAGTGTAGCAGATAAATTGTTTATGACTCTGCCATAATTTAAGTTTCTGAAATGTAGTTCAGTTTAAAAAGTTATACACTAGTTTAAAAGTAATAATCTTAACTGAAAATGTATACTGCTATCAATGCAACCAATCAGTAACAGACAGATACCTTTAAGCTGCAGGATTTGTGTAAAATTAAACTGTAATAAACAACAGTTAATATTCCAGACATACTTTTGCTAGTATTCAAAGTTTGCCAAAATAAAACCAGTAGGGTTAATAAAACACGTGAACAGCTGACATGCGAAAAATAGAATTCTAAATTCAATTTTAAACAAACCTTGAGACGGTTAGTAAAATGTCGTTTGAATTTGCTGGAAAGTTGTTTACCGCCGAAGTCGACTGCCGCACACCTTTTGAGTCACGATGCACCGATACTGGCTGACGCTAACGTCTAAATAGTACCTGCCTGTGTGTAGTTCTCTTCATAAGACTGCGGCTGAACGCTAACTTCGCGGCAGACTGAAAGCGCATGCGTACTTTATTACGTCAATTTTTCAATTTACAACCCGGGAAGTTGTTACTTGAAACGTAATAGGAGCTAAATACAAGTATAATTTACGGTGGAACATAACAATTATACTTTGAAAGAACCGTTAATGTGATTACATACAAATCATACAATGCATGTGGTTTTTTCGAGTCTGAATTTCAAATTTAAATACTATTTAAGCGATTTAAACAATATTTACTTACATGCCGCTGAATATGATAAATTACAGAGTTTGTAAAACAACGAATAGTATTTAAACCGGGAGGAAGTAATATCGTTCACGCATTCCCTGTAAGTATTATTTATTTACCTAAACAAACAAGTACAGATCCAATATCAAAACTTTAAAAACCAGAGACATTTGAATATAATGCCGGCTCCACACGCTTGCGATGTATGCCAAACACTGCAGGGTGCAACTATATGTTAGAGTGAGCACGATGTATTTCCATCTCACTCCGACGTATGGTTGCGTCCTGCAGCGTGTGGAGCCGGCATAAGGTAGAGACAATCAATTATATGACAGTTAAGCCTAGCTAATAAACACTAGGGCTGAGTAATAGTTTATAAGTTTTCCTTGCTTTATTTGTTGTATATTTTAAAGTGAGTTATTATAAGATTTACATTTTTACTAACACAAATACCTATATTTTTTCTTCTGGCAATAGAAATAATGGGCTTAAGGCAACGCATGCGGCGTCCTCTTACGGCTGACTTACAAGTTACTTTAAGGATACGTTGTGGCTTCCGAATCAAATCATAGATGGCTCTGTTCACGTGGTTCCTCACTTGTTTAAGCAACATTATTTTAGTTCAGAAATAATTCAGTAGATAGCGCTAGCGACCGATTTAGCGAAGTTGACTTGAAGAAGGAGTAAGGCAGCGTATGTTGCAGTATTTAATTTATTATAAGAAAGATATATAAAGCATACAACATTGACAGACATCTATTCTTGAAGTACATTGTCAGAAAAGAACCAAAGACAACACCCACCCTCAAGAATAGATCCATTATTTTAACTAAGAATCTATTAACTCATTTTAAATTACTCTACTCGTACTTGAGTTTCAATGTGTAACGTTATACGTTCTACTGTTATATAACATCTATAACAATAGATTTTCATAACGTTACATTAACATAGAACATGATAGAAAACATCCGCATATTTTTGATTGCTGGACTATCCCACCCTCAATCAATAAATGTTAAATATAAATATGTGTAACTATCTAAATTTAAGTTAACCCTAAAAATCCTCTCAACTTCTCAAAACTTTGTCGACACAAAGGTTTAGTCAATATATCTGCTAACTGTACACTCGTATGAACATACTGAATGTTGACAACACCTTGACTAATCTTTTCATTTATAAAATGATATTTAATATCTAGATGTTTCATCTTTTTTAGCTGTTCATGCGAATTGCAAGCTTTGATAGCGGACTGGTTGTCCTCATAGACAGTTACGTTATAATTGTCATGAATTTTCAATTCAGATAACAGATTTCTTAACCAACAAACATCACTAATACAATGCGTGAGAGACACGTACTCAGCCTCGCACGAAGAAAGTGCGACTGTCGCTTGTTTTTTTGAACTCCAAGATACCAAGTTACCATAGATTTGTAGACAAAAAACCCGACGTTGACTTTCTGTCCAGAATATCATCTCCCCAGCTTGCGTCAGCATAAGCAGTTAACAATTTATTATCGGCATTTCTTTTATACACCAGTTTTAAATCTATAGTACCCTGTATGTATCTGACAATTCGTTTAAGACAAGTCCAAAGTTCTTTACTAGCACAGTTTTGAAATCGCGACAAGTAAGTTACACTGGCACACAAATCAGGTCTAGTGCCTATCATGGCGTACATAATACAACCTATCAGCTGTCTACACCTATGTTCCAACTCTACACTTTCGGAAGTTTCTTTTTGTAGCGTTGACAAATCAAATTTTGGATCCATAGGAGTAGTCACGCTATGACAGTCCGACATATTAAATTTATCCAAAACATTCTTAAGATATTTGGTTTGGTTCAGAGTGGTAACGCCATTTTGTACATCTTGTTCAATAAGGATTCCGAGATATAAACTAGCAAGTCCCAAATCTTTCATTTTAAATTCATTTTTCATACTCGTTATGATCTTATTCAACATTGGACCAAATCCAGTACATAATATGTCATCTACAAAGACTAATATGTAGACCTTACTACTGTCATTGACATAATAATATAAACAATGATCACTTTTAGTTTTTAAGAACTTTTGACTCAACATGAAGTTATTAAAGCGCTCATACCAAGCCCTAGGTGCGCTTTTCAAGCCATATAATGCCTTATTTAATTTACATACTTTGCCTTCAGGCACTACAAAGTTTTCGGGCAAAACTACGTAAGTATCGTCTTTAATTATACCATTTAAAAAAGCGCTACATACATCGAGTTGATATACTGGCCAGTTGTCTTTAGTGCATAAGGCTAATAAGGATTTTACTGTTGCCATTTTAACAACGGGCGAGTATACGTCACAATAGTCTAAGCCTTTTTGTTTAAATCCCCTAGCGACTAATCTGGCTTTGTACAAATCTATTCTATTATCTTTATTTCGTTTAATTTTGAAAATCCATTTAGTGTCAATTACCAAAATATTCATATCAGATTTTGTAACGAATGACCAAGTGTCATTTTCAGCCAGAGCTTTCATTTCAGCTTTCATCGCCTCCTCCCATTCACAGGCATTCGGAGAGTCCTTCGCTTCTTTCAGGGACGTCGGCTCTTCCGTATCCAAGAGAGTAAAGTATGACGTGTCATAATCCTGTAGACTGACTGGTGGTCTCAGCGTATTCCTAGGCCTTAGGGACCTAGTGTTAACATTGTCGCCATCACTAGATGAGGAAACTGACCGATCGGGATCCTCTGTTTCATCTTCCGCCGGCATTACTTCGCAGGTATCAACATACTCGTCTTCGGATCCTTGAACACTATCAGTGTCGGTGACTTCAAGTACTACTGGGACATTGCGAAAGTTTTCTGACAACTTAGTCTCCATTGACATAGTTGGTGACGCTATCACCTCTCTTTCAAATGAAAAAGTTTTACTTTCTGAAAAGTATATCTTATACCCTTTTGTGTTCTCGCCATAACCCACAAAAATTCCCTTCTTACTCTTGCTATCGAGTTTCTTTCTCTTCTGTTTTGGGATATGGGTCCACATTTCTGTGCCAAAAGTGTACTTTAGTTGAGTGACATCAAATTTCTTCTCATAGAACAGCTCGTAGGGGGTCTTACCTACTTCAGGACTCGTCCCTGCCCTATTGATAACATACACAGCCGTATTTACTGCTTCTGCCCACAGATTCTTACTTACTTGGCTTGCTTTCATCATGGTGCGTGCAGCTTCCATCACCGTGCGCATTTCACGTTCAATTTTACCATTTTGAACAGGCGTGTATGGTATTGAGGTTTGATGTTTAATTCCTTTGGATTCCAATAACTCTTTCATAGCTTTGTTAATGAACTCACTTCCACAGTCAGTACGAATAGTTTTCACCGGTTTCTCCTCATTTTCACTCTGCGCGAGGTATATTTTCATATTAACTATAACTTCGCTCTTATGTTTGATGAAATAAACGGTACGAAATCGTGAAAAATCATCCTTTAGAAGAAGAAAGTAACGCGAACCTCCAATAGACTCTTCCTCCAAAGGTCCGCACAGATCAGCGTGCAAAATTTCTCCTCGAAAGCTAGTTTTATTGTTACTTGAATAGGCCGGAGTTATCGAATGTTTGCCTTCAATACAAGCCGAGCAAAAATGCTGTTTTGTACATGAGGTTTTAATGTCATTCTCTTGGAGTATTCTCTTTACGTAAACGAAGTTTTGGTGGGCAAATTTCTGATGATAAATCATTAAGTCGCATTTATTATTGTTACATACGTCAACTTTCTCAGACTTGCTTGACAGCGCGATTGATTGTTGTGACATTTTGAACATCATTTTGAATAAACGACCTTCGCGACGAGCTAGAGTAACAACCTCATTATTTTTGATAAACTTGCATGTATTATTATCAGAAACCATTTGAAGACCTTTGTCTAAGCAACTGGCGGCAGAAAACAGATTTACCTTAAGAGCTGGTACATAGAGAACTTGTTTTAGCTCAACTTCTTGCCACTTCTGTCCGTCAAATGCTTCCAATCTCACATTGCCGACACCAATAGCATTTATAGTAGCTCCGTCTCCCATCTGAACTGGGTGATCCTGAAGCTCTTGATAATCACTCATTATATCCCTTCTTCTTGACATGTGTTGGGAGCATCCACTATCCATATAAAAGCAGTCTTCTATTTGATCAAGTTGACTTGCGACTAAAGCAATAGGACTAACCTGCTTCTTAGTTTTATTATTTTTCCTGAAGAAACAGTACTTGGATATATGTCCCGGTTTCTTGCAAAACTCGCAAGTTTTATTTTTATAACAATCTTTTTTTACGTGTCCTGCTTTGCCACATGTTAAACACTTGGTGGTAGTACTTTCATGAGTGACTAGTGCTATCGCCACATCATGTTCCGTGGTACTTTTATTTCGCTCCTCTTCAAGTAGAAGTCGTGATGTTAATTCATCTAACGTTTGCTTATCACTTGGAGCAGATTCCCATGCAGACCGGAAATATTTGTACTGCTCTGGAAGTGACATGAGGATCTTTGTGATAGTCATTTTATCCGAGATGCCTTCTTTTGCATGTTTCAACTTAACCCGGATTTCTTCCAGTTTCGACAGAAAGTTGGATACAGTACCCTCGTTGAATTGTATTGTGAAGAAACGTTGTTGTAAGAGATGAATACTGACAGTTGATTCTTTGTCATAAACCGACTTTAGTTTTGTCCACATATCATACGCGGTCTCACATGATAAAATGTGGGTTTGTGGACCTGGCTCCATACGGGTGACAATGATGGTTTGTGCCTTCGCATCGTCCCGGACCCATGACATTGCCTCAATCGATTTATCCGGTTTTTGTTTTTCACCCGATACTATTTCAAATAATCCCTGGCCATTTAAGATAATTTTGGTTTCGAATTTCCATGTTGACCAGTTTTCACCATTTAATTTATTCACCGTTGTAGCCGAAAGTGACGTCGCCATTCTTTTTGTTTTTTTGCTTTTTCTTTCAAATTTCCCGGTCGCAAATACGACTTCCGTCGTTTTCGTTCAACGTCACGACGCGGTTTTCCTGCAACAAATTAGCTGGTCCTGGGCCCATAACCACTTGAAGAAGGAGTAAGGCAGCGTATGTTGCAGTATTTAATTTATTATAAGAAAGATATATAAAGCATACAACATTGACAGACATCTATTCTTGAAGTACATTGTCAGAAAAGAACCAAAGACAACAAGTTGACCCTTCTACGATTTTATTTTTAACCCCCGACGTAAAAAAGAGAGGTGTTGTAAGTTTGACGTGTAAGTGTGTGTGTGTGTGTGTATCCGTCTGTGGAACCATAGCTCTTAAACGGATGAACCGATTTGAATGCGATTTTTTATTTGTATGCAGGTTTTTTGGCGGTGGTTTGGAAACATGTTTATGAGATTACTACTGAGCTTTTAGGGGCTTAAACGCCACCGATTTAACGGCGACACCAACTTTCAGAGCTCATAATTATCTTAAACGGCTTAACCAATTTTCATGATTTTTTTTTGGAACCATTCCGATTAATGTAACTTTATTTGAAAAAAAAATTGTTTGGGAGCTACGATGCCACAAACAGACACTCAAATATATAGACATAGAGACACACGATATACTTTTTCGAGTCAAATCGGAGAAATCCCTACTAGAAAAGGGCCGAATCTTAAGTACCCGAAACCGACGTGCGTGCATGACTCGATGTATGAATGTGGGAGAAGCGAAAGAAATTTGTCAAGATCGTAGCAAATGGAAAGAGGTGGTGTCTGCCTACCCCTCTGGGAAACAGGCGTGATTTAATGTATTTATGTATGTAAACCCCCACGGTGTCCAGCTACTGTGCTTTTAAGAGGTTCCGGGTTCTTCATACCTCCGCCTCCTACGCGTTTCCTAATTTTATATAACCATGGTATGAACACTAACAACTAAGCCGGAACGTTGTACTATCAGCCATCTATGTAGCTGCACACAAGTGCTTTGTCACTTGGACGTCATGTTTGAACTGCTGCACCAATTCGTCAACGGCGTTAATGCTACAAGATACAAAAGTGTGCACTTATAAAGCCGACTGTACACGGGCGGTATTACTCCCCCTTCCTTTTAGTCGCCTCTTACGTAAAACAGCGAAGTAGCGCCGCAGTATTCTGCAGGGACCGATGCAAAAAGATTTCAATCTCAATTAACGCTTACGTAAGCACAGTGACGGTGTGCAAACATGCGTCGATTTTATCACTTTACTCAACGATGTTTTATAATACTAGTTTATGAAACTGATGCATAATGAGAGGCCTTAAAAGACGAGTGTGGTAACAAACAAACCACTTTTCACAATCCTACTTTCGTAATGTATATAATGTATCAGCAAAAAACCAACAAACAAATGACATTAATAATGGCGGGAATTCGATCCTCCGTGAAGACGAATGCTCTTTTTAAATTATAGACAAACGAATGAAGTCCCTATTGTCAAGTCACTCGAGATCAAGTACTTAATTAGACGACCAAGCGATACACATAATTTGTATTTTTCGCTCCCAGCCCCGTGCAAAGCCCGGCCATAAGCCCAAGCGCAGCGGTGGTAGCGGTTTTCTATTACTTTAAGTTGTGTATAAGTTGTGTTCTACTGTAATTTACCCTGCTTTTTGAGAGTTTTTGCGAGCATATGACGTAGCCTATTACCCCGGAGTTGTTAGTTATACATTTATTACCCTTTTTACCGTAACCTGTAACTTACAGAAAATAACTAGTAAATACAGTTTGCGTCAGATGCATCGGCGTCAGAATTAACGACAAATATTTAAATATTTGTCGTTAATTCTGACGCCGATGCTGTTAACACGACTTTTTTTATAAATTTTGGTTACCTACGTTTATTTTATAGATTGATTGCTATAATACATATATTAAATTGAAGATGTAGTTCACTTACTATCCATAGATAGATACAACAGCGCCGGAATTACATTGACTCGAATAGCATTCCCCATGTTTCCCACCGCTTCTGTACACGGCGGCGCAGGGCCACGCGTGTTCGATCCTGGCATCTCCCACAACTGGCAACTTTTCATCCACGACGAAACTCATATTGTCCATGATTGAAAAAAAATCCGTTCCCAATTTGAAATGCGGTAAGTACCGACCGCCGACTAAATTGGTCCGATTCGAACTGGGCAGGATTTATCGAGGAGTGGCTTATAATGTTTGGACACAATGATAAGCAATGATGTGGAAAACTATTGTTGGTTTCTTCTTAGTTAGCAGCGTAGTGGTAGTCAGGGATATAGGCCTCGTTCATCATACATGCACAAATAAATACCCGCGGCTTCGTCGATCTCTAATCTGGATTACCAACCTACTTTTTACCTGACTGCCGAAGAAGATGGGTAATGTTTTTACCAGTAATATATATATATGCATGTATGCACAAATGTATGTATGTATGTATGTAAACTCTTTCTTGCACATAAACAATTACAAGACATGTTTGCATCAATATAAATAATGTATATGGGATCTCTTCCAATTAACCAATGTATCTATCTATAATGTAAACTAATGTATGTATCTATCTACGGAGGTTGAGTTTCTTGGTAGCACGGAGAAGGCAAACGAACATACAATACAGGGGTGTGATTCTCTCAAGAAGCAAAGGTGAACGAATGAACGAGTGATGTCCAAGCGGCGAGATTAAGTAGTCCCGTCAGTGCGAACAAAACACATTGTAGCGCGTGCATTTTCAATTTAGCAGCATGGTTCCTGCCGATGGGTCGAACGTATAAAGCTGCTTAGTTGAAAATGCACGCGCTAAAATGTGTTTTGTTCGCTCTGACGGGACTACTTAAACTCGCCGCTTGGACATCACTCGTCCGTCCGTTCGACCGTCGTTGTTTAGAGAATCACTACCCAGGCCACGTCATGGTAAGTGGCATAATATTAGATCCAAAATTTAAGTCTTGAGATTACAAGCGCATACGGAACTCTAAACGTGCGGGCTGACTCGCACTTGACCCGTGGAATCTTTTTTATTTTTTAAATTAATGCTGTGGAAAGAAGTGGTATTTTTGCCTCTGAGAAACAGGCGTGATTCATATTATATAAAAATGTTGTTGGTATCCATCCTCAAATGCTTAGCCAAAATCGATATGTAACGATCCTAGATACTTTTGCATTGGTTTGTCTTATAAACTGCCCTGTCTTATTTGACAAGTATATGTATATGTCGGTATAATGTATGATTTGAATTCCCACGTGGAAGCGGCCGTGAACGGTGGCGGATTTAGATCTAATAATGTCTAACAAAATTCCGCCAAACCGCCAGAATCCGCGTACGAAAAAAAAATACAATAGGTAACCAAAACTCTTACATAGTCTGTTGAACTCGTACTTTCCCGTAATCTTTCTCCGTTTCGCTTCCTTGTATATTTTTTTACTTCGTAATGCAATAGAGACAACAGAAACGTAATTTTGGAGTCTCGTAGAGCAGTGTCTATCAAGAGCCGCATTAGGGTCCCAGGACGAGCTGTGTCGGTCGGCCTACGGTTTCTGATGATTATAAACTTGTACCGGTGTTTTTTTCTGGGAGGTTCACACAATTATGTCTGAACTGAAATGTAAATGTCAGAGGAATTAATTCATGAACTCTGTTTATTTGGCATTTTTATTTATTTGTTTTATAAGTAGTGTGATTGCAGTTGGTTTGGTTTTTATTGTATCGTCGGAAGTGGTACACCTAGTACAGTGTCGATCGTCATCTTATTAACCTACCGGCATGCTAGCCAATCGACTTTAGCAGCATTGTTCGCATTGATGTGTTGCGGTGTAGGGATAAGACAGCTGCGGGCCGATTATAGTCGTGTTTATTGGTGTGGATAGGTGAATAAAACATCTGTCACTTTCTAACCAGTTTGTAAGTGCGAGAGTGACAGATGCTTTATCCACCGCGATAAAGAAGACCATAATACTAGAACAGTTAGCATAGAGGCATTTCATCTTAGTTCTTGTGGTTTATGGAGATATTTTTTTGTGTTTGTAGTTACGACGACGGAATCCTACTCTGTGCTTGATCCGAAATAAATACACTTGCCGGGTTTTTATAGTGTCATCTACATTTGGTCCCAAATCTCAAACCACTCGAGAAGAAATTTCAAACAAAATAACGCAGTTAAAATTTTCTTCTAGAATTAAACTTTATCTCAACTGACGAAAGAATGCAGAAGCAGAATTAAATATAAAATAACGTCATCAATGACGGAAGTACTTACTGCTACTAAGATTCTAAAAAGTATAATTTAATTACAAGGGCTCCATCAAAAATACTGCTTAATTCTGCATTAATTAAAAGGCATTTCTCACTGCATGAGTATTTTGTTATTTGTAGTCACAAGTCTTTCCTAACCTTATCCACATAGGTAATTTAATGTTTAAGATATCTTGAAAACATCATAGTTTCAGCAGAACATAGCATTCGATGAAATGATACAATCGATGAAGTGAAGTTCGGTAAAATGATGGGTGACCTTTTTTACGGAATCGGAAAGTTGATTGCAAACACGACATGGTTCGTGTAGCGATTTTGTGATATGAACCTTCTCACACCAACAAGTAATCATGAAACTGAAAAATAAGAGGTAAGTACCTAAATAATTGCTGCTTGATAAATATCATAAACATAATTTAAAAAATATGTACTTAAATATAATTTTGTATGAAACCAAACAAAAAGCTCAATTGTTTTCCAAAAAAGTTTAATTTTCGTATTTAAATTTCAACCAAGTTTTGACGAACGAAGCTGTGTGACGTTTGAGTAGCATTTATTTTTTGAATAAGTAATATTATTGTCTAGGTAAAGTCACGTTGCCGCTTTTTTATGAAATACAAGAAAAATGTTGCGTGAGGGACTAAAAAAATACGCAATTCCAGGTATCAAATATTGACTTTAAGATTGAATGTTTAAAGTTACACAGATCCCCACAGCGATGATGCCGATGATAGATATTCAGACGTCCAGAAGCTAAGAACCCTTCTATTTTTTTTATTTATTATTATGAAAATAAGATGAAATTACATCATATATAGGAACACATGTCCCACAAACCGTTTGCACAGTTCGGAATGTAACATTGTTAACATTTAATCAACGTTAGGGCTGGTTTTTCAATCTCCCAGGTAACACAATTTGTGTTATCTGGAGATTGAAAAATCAGCAATAAATCGACTGTTTGTTCATACATTTTAACAGCTGTTAACGCTCTAGTAAGTGGTTAACACTTCGAGCAACACGGTCTTCCTAGCGGAAGTCAACTTGGCTATGGATTTTACAGTCAAATAGTTCTGTAATTTGTTGTGCGGAGAAATTTGCACACAAATGCAACTCTGCACACCTACATACAAAAAGTAAACTGTAATGATGACACTAATACATAAACAATGGAACAATACACCGACAAAACTTGCGTACCTCAAGCAATTTTATTGCTCAACTGGTTTGTCGCTCAAGAGATCCGAATTTTGTACGGACGAGCGGACTCGATGTTAATAAACAAATCCGACAATTATATTACCATTAAATAAACGAATTTGGTGTCTTAATGCAATAGAACAGCAATAATACGATAGAAATTTACTTGCGTGTGAAATGTAACACTACCTAACTATTTGTAAGTTTGATCTCCCAGACCCCTTTTTACAGCAGAAAACAGAGCAATTCGGCATTTTAAGTGTAGGTAACGTTTACTCGCACGACTATACTGTCTAGTTGGCAAAGCCAACGCTTGGTCTTGTACTATGACAGAGGGGAACTGGTTCGAATGCCTACTCCCTTCCGTGTTGCTCGAAGGGTTAACATCGTTTGGTTAAATTGGTACTAAGTATTGCTTCGGCTACAAGGGTTATTTTATTTGTAGTTAGTATTTCAAGAGGTTGTATAATATTGTATGTGCCATATGAAATAAAAATTTAACTTTTACAGATATAAGCCAACAAAGATTTGTCCCTATCTCTTTTTAGCAAAACCGAATTTAACATGGAGTTTAAATAGCCGACGTGTCGACGTCACGCGGCCTATCGGATCGGTCTGTCTAATCACTGCCTAATTAGCAGTTTAAAATGCTTATATCGTGCGTATTTCTGGGCCGATTTTAATTTTAATTTCACTCGTGTTGATCTCTCTTGCGGTATTTTCATATTTCGATGAGAAATGCGATTTAAAAAATCCGTGCACATTCCCTACATATTTGTTTCTTCTTCAGGTACCTATATGATTTTTTATTTGTTGGGTATCCTTATCGGCGGCAAGATAAACGATTGATTAATATCCGATTTTCACTTTTGTTTATTTTCTTAACTGATCATACTTTTCACTTGAACTGCGGTGGACCGCCATTAAAAAAATCAAAGAAAAAGAAGAGACTTTTATATTTTTAAATCAATATCATTAAAACTTTGTACAAGGATTAATTTGAGTTTCTTATCTTTATACTGATTCCTCGCGAACGTGGGTAGGTATAGGGATTAAATTTAAATTCAAAAAATGCTTTGTAAAAAAGGATTTTTAACGCCGCCTGCAAATAAAATCCATTACAGGTTAGTTCACAATTAAATTCACCTACCGATAAGTTTCATTTATTTTCATTTATTAACCAATAACTGTGTCATGAAAACGAATTATAAACGAATCATTGAAGGACCCTCAGCCAAGTCCTCTTATGAAGGATTCATAGGTTTACTAAATGGATATTGCATACATTCGAATACAAAAGCTCGATTGAAGTCAAAGGGTGCTCTAGTATTTAAATGACTAGTAATTTGTGCTTTATTAATGGATTGTCATTAATTACCAACTGGAAACTCAACGAGCAATACTGTAATATTACGAATATGGTGAAAATTAAAAATAAATACATTTGGCGACGCGCGCTACCGCGCGCGGTAGCGCTTGCCCGCTTTGTTTCGAACACCGATTGTGCATTAAGTTTTATCTCGCGTCGCTTCCCCTGTCAATTTCGCAGTGTGTGGTTTTCAAGTAAAGGATTTCGGACGTCGATTATTTGTTATATTTACAATGTCTCTTATAGAAAATAATATATAATTATTACTCTGTACTTACCTTGAAGAAATATAAAATTACACAAGGTGCTCTAATGAAGAAATGAAATATTAGAGCTAACGATCGTTTGTGCATCTGGGTGTAAGATACAAAGTAGGTAAGTACAGTTTGTCTGTTCAGTAAGGGTCACGCTCTTTCATTCACGTTCACTTTCATTTTCGGGTGCTTGATTCTCAAAAATCGACCCGTAAGTTTTAATTTGTGTGAAATAGTCCCCAGATAATTGGATTATGGAATTAATTTAGTAACTTTCTTGTCCGGTTTGCCTGTGGACTATACACACTACACGGGGCGTCGATGAGTTTACGCAAACAAATTTATGAAATGGATCAAACGACACCGGCCGGAAGAAGTGTTGCCCGCGTTTGGAGGATGGCCCAAGTTTCAAGAGTTATATTTTGCCTTAGGAAATTATTTAAGGCAAAATATGTATAGAAAGCAAATAAAAACATGTTGCTCATCCATACTAATATCATAGATGTATAAGTAACTTTGTCTGTTTGTTACGCTTTCACGGGAAAACCGATGAACCGATTTCGGTACCTATTTAAAAATAAAACTTGAGCTTGAAGTTCCCAATGGAAGGCCTGGGGTGTTATTCTCTCAAAAACAACGGATGGGCGGACAAACGAGCGAAATCGCAGCGGCGAGTTTAGTTAGTCCCGTCAGAGCGAACAAAACACATTTTATCGCGTGCATTTTCAATTAAGCAGCCTTATACGTTCGATCCATTGGCAGAAACCATGCTGCTAAATTGAAAATGCACACGCTAAAATATGTTTTGCTCGCTCTGACGGTACTACTTAAACTCGCCGCTTGGACATTCACTCGTCCGTCCGTCCGACCGTCGTTGTTCAGAGAATCACTACCCTGTTTAATCGAATTCTACGCGGACAGGGTCGCAGGCAACCTACTAAAAAAGTTTTATAATGAATTGGTTGATTATATTTTTTCCGTACAACTTATGAAATTGTGTAGCCTAAGGCAAATCAATATATTATTGGAAAGATCATTAGTGGATTCCGGCTCCGTCTTCGCAGTCGAAAGCTCTGATGTGTCTTCTTGTTTCCCTTACCCTGATGGAAACAGCTCTTATGACTGCAATTTGCACATTTACTTTAAGCCAATAGCGCACTTTGTATGTAGATTGACTTCTGTACCTACTACCTACTACTACTGTACTATACTAAGCTATCTGTCCTGTCTGGGGTAAGGGCAGATATTTGTGTGATGAGCGCGAATATTTTTTCCTGAGTCATGGGTGTTTCTATCTATTTATGAATATATTTATCTATATAAGTATTTATATCGTTATCTAGTACCCATAGTACAAGCCTAGAGCTTAGTTTGGGGGTAGGCCAATTGGTGTGACATTGTCACTGATATTTATTATTTATTTATTATATGTATTCCCTTGGAATTGTTTTTATCTCAGTAATCTCAGTATCCTTGTCAAAAACGTTAAACAAAGGAATTTTTATTAAGATAGGAAAGGATATCTCAGACAATGCAATTTAAAAGTGATCATTGTTGTTTTGCTTATTACATTTTTCCCACGCAAGATTATTTCGCGATCTTTTAACTCAGCACCGACACTTCAGCGACCGTTTTATTTATAACTTTATAACTTTATTGTTTTGATTTTTCTGCTAACAAATTACTTGTCAGCAAAGTCATTTTCATTATCCCGATTGGTGTTAAATGCTTGTACTTCTTTTTGTTAATGGTAAGAAATTTCATGGAAATTTCAATAGTTAAACTTAAACAGTTCCGACAATTTATCATAAAAGTTGGAATGCCAAACGAAACGCCATTTTGTTGATATCCATATTATTCAACCAAATAACAAATCGATGCCATATTAACCATCTAGTTTAACTAATTGAATAAAAATGTAATTTTAATCACGTACCTAATATAAGTCTATTTATCGTCTATATGTCTTAAAAATAAGGTTATTTTAGTATACCTACGTCATGTTAATTGGTATTAAAATATTTTTAACGGTTTGTTATACAAATTAGGATGTCAAGTGTTCACTAAACACCAACACTGATATCCGGAAAAACGATAACCATGGTGATAACAATGCTATATTATTTATTATAGAACTGTTATCACCATGGCGACGCTCATTATATAATCGTTTTCCCGCTTCGGTTACTCTTTAGGTGGTATTCTGATATCTTTAACGATATGAATATGAGCGTTTTATAGTACGAGAGTAGAAAAATACTTAAATGTACTTACCGTAATGTAATACTCGTAAATGTGATGATAATAAATTGTGATATAAGTAATTATCTAAATATATATTTAATGTAAGTAAATAAATAATAAACGCATGTAGTACAATTAGGCGATAGGCTTGAACCCTGTCACAAATACGCTCGTAAACATCTTAGCCTATTTAATTGTGCAAAATGTGGTTACTGAATTATCAACAAGTTAGAGTTGTAGGTAATTCTATAGCTCTGCCTACCCCTCTTTGGGAACGAAGCATGAGTTTATGTATTAGGTATCGAATTTGCGAAGTAAGTAAAATTAATTTAAAGTGTACTGAAGTGAGCCTCTAACTGACATGTAACATTCCAAAGCGTATAGCCGAAAGATATAGTATGTCCCGTTGGTACCCCTTGGCTGCGCAACCCTACAAAATTGTGTTAAAATTTACGCAAGTCAAAATAGAAGTCATTTCAAACGCAATAGGTATAGTTCATAAAAACTTTTCTGCAGTGGGTTCCTCATTAAAAGTGAAAGTGGGCAGATTTTTGACATCTAAATGTGCCCGCGCGGCTTATTTACTGACGAAACATCAAACATTTACTACCTCAGACTTATTCTAGTTTCCCACTACGTCTAATGTCTCTTCTCTCTCTCATGACATGACCTGTACCGGGCGGCGTTAGCCGAGTCCCGGACGAACTCCAATCACTTTACCCGGCCCGTACCGCGAGGTGTAACAAACGAAAAGCCCTAAAATAAAACTACGGGGAGTCTCGAGAGCGCGCGAGAAAACCCAAACATGCTTGATCTTCGACACAAGTTGTCCACATTATTTTTACTCCATTTTCTCCCCCGATTAGAAAGTGAACTATTTTTTATATTAATAGTATCTAAATTCATTACTTTAACCACAGAATAAGTAATAGTGTTGAACACAGATTTAACTTAATAGGTACAGTTACTAAGACGCCATTAATATACTTGAAATAAGTATCAGACAACTATAAAACTTTTTGCGAAATAATACTTAGGGTAAAGTTACCAGTGGCCAGCCAGGGACCTGTAGTCGGCCTCTGCCTATAGTTTGTATGAGTGGGAAGAGTAAGAAAAATATACTTCACACTCTTCGCACTCATATTATAAGGTCAACTACTGGTCTCTGGCTGACTACTGGTGACTTTACCCTACGTAAGGTAACAAAAAAAAAAACATACTGCCCAAATTAGATACTTATGTGCTTAGCGGGAAGACGCATCAAGATGGTACAAATCTTTCACCATCTATCTATATCGCTGAAGTGGAACTGAACGAACCACTGACGCCATATTTGTTTATTTGTTTGTCTGTTAAGTACAGCGGGCCTAGTATGGCTGCATCTATATCGCGTGTCAAATGTGGATAAAAAAGCATCCGTCACTTTTTGACACTTATTTACCTGTCAGAAGGTGACGGATGCCTTATCTGAAGTTTGTCACGCGATAAACGCAGCCATATTAGGCCCCAGGACACGACACACGACACCAAAATTGATTTCGTTTTTTTTTTGTTTATGATTAATATGATAAATTAATAATAATTTTAACTTTGTGTCAACATGGTACTTTGTGTAATATTATCTAGAAAATAAATGGTTTTTCAATACCTATGTACTCTATGGGATTGACCAAAAAAAATAACTCACGTTTTTTACTTTCTCATTCGAAAGAACAGGAAATTTTAAGACACTAATTTCATTATTTTTGTATTTAACCCAATAGTTTTGTTTTAATATCTTTATTTATTTAGCTCATATTTTATGGATGACATTATATATTATTTTAAATTTGGGATGGCATTTTCTAATAAATTACAACAATTAAATGATATCCAATGAAAAAAGTGATTGTAATAGTGTAATAAAACATACTATTTCAAGCTGTTTTCGCCTAACCCGTAAGTTACACCTAGGAGGGCTTCAAGCCGAAAACGAAAGTCAAACAAAGGTTAAATATACGAGGGGCGGCTGAAAAGTTCTAAGCCTAAGGTATTTTGAGGTTGCATATGCGTTAGCGATACTGGCCACTAAAAAGACCATTTAAAAAGTTAATAAATAAAAGAAAAAAATGTCGTCTTTTGTTTATTACATCTCGAGATATCCGACGCTAAAGGTCATCATATTATCAACGCATATCACGAAAATTGAGCACCGTGCAGTCATTAAGTTCCTCACGAAAAGTGACAAATTGCCGAAAATAATTTTTGAAGAAATGTCTAGTATTTACGGTGAATCTGGCCCTTCTCATGCCACTGTTAAAAAAAGGAGTCGACTTTTTAAACTTGGACGGGAGTCGATCGAAGACGATCCTCGCTCAGGAAGGCCAATATCGGTTGTGACTGAAGAATATACTGAAAAAGTCAAAAAGTTAGTATTAGAGGATCGGAGAATTAAGGTTTGGCAAATACCTGAAGCCTTAGGTATTAGTAAGGAAAGAGTTGGAGAGATTTTGCATCAACATTTGCATATGACAAAAGTAAGTGCTCGTTGGGTGCCGAAAATGCTCACAGCTTTCGATAGAGAACGTCGTGTTCAAACTTCTCAGGCATTTTTAGAATTATGTGAAGAAGGTTTAGATGAAGTTTGTTCCCGCATAGTAACTGTTGATGAAACATGGATCAGACAGTATGATTTAGAGTCGAAGTCTGAATCTATGCAGTGGATCGAAAAGGGTGAAAGGCCGCCAAAGAAATTCAAGGTTCAAAGATCGGCGTCTAAGCTAATGGCCACCGTGTTCTGGGATTGCGATGGCATTCTTTTAATAGACTATTTGGCGAAAGGCTCTACCATAAATGCAGTTTATTATGCTGAGCTATTAAGAAAAGTGCGACAAGCCATAGTCGAGAAACGAAGGGGCAAACTGAGCAAAGGCATTTTGTTTTTGCAAGACAACGCCCCCGTTCACACCGCTCGTGTTGCCAAGCTTGCTCTGAAGGAAACTGGCTTCGAGTAAATTGATCATCCACCTTACAGTCCAGATCTGGCCCCTAGTGATTATTTTCTATGATTCAGCAATTTGAAGAAAGATTTAAGGGGAAAGCGATTTGGCAGTGATGAAGAGATGAAGGCGGCTGTACAGGAACATTTCGACAGCCAAAATAAAAGTTATTTTTTAACGGTCTAAAAGCATTATTTAAAAAATGTAATAGGTAAATGCATTGAATTAGAGGGAGATTATATTGAAAAATAAAAATAGTAAAAAAAATCTGATCATTTTTTTACTACCTTAGGCTTAGAACTTTTCAGCCGCCCCTCGTACTTTTGTCGAAATATTCAAAATAGATAAATATTTCAAAAACATAATAATGCAGAACGGCTTTAAAACCCTATTCCTCGAAATGGTTTTTGAATTGGAGTAATTGTAAAAATATGAACAATTCCAATTATCACGTCCGCCGCTCAAAAAAGTGGTTCGGATAATTACGGCTATTGGTTTTTCAAGGCGTAAGTATAACCCGGTGCACCTTCACTGGGTTTAAAGGAAATTTAAGGCGTTCAGTTCCAAGCTGGAGACTTTACACGGTCTACTTCTAAACAATTTATGATAGCATAAAAGTTGCTATAAGTGGGGGAGGCGTTAGTGCCTGTAATTTCATGACCAGCTTTTAGAGAGGGCGTGGCGGAACTGAGCGCGACGTCATTTTGCTTTTAATGTCGTGTTAGGTAACGTTACGTGTGGTCATCGAGATGAAAACACAGTTTACATGCATACATACATAAACTCAAGCCTTCATTCCCAGAGTAGGACGGCACTCTAAAAACTTGTTGATAATTCTGTAACCACATTTTTTAAAATCATCTCATCAGGCTGAGTTGATCATCTCATCAGTGTATTACTCGTAGTGACAGTTTGCAAGCCCATCGCCTAATTCCACTACAAGCCTCTAAATAAAAAACGGTATCCTATCATTTTATCGCTATTCATTGAGCAAATTTTCGTTTCGTAACCTATATAGCTGAATATATATTGCATCAAAAACATACTCAAAGTCGTATTAGGATTGCTTAATAGCTATGCGCAAAGGTCCTAAATACCTAGATCTAGTACTTAGTACCTACGTAAGTCCAAATTTAGCATCATTTTTAATCAATGATTTTAGTGATTTTTATACTTACGCCTTAAAGTGTATTGTGTGTGAAGTTGTATGGTACAATAAAAAAACCGTAATATTGTTTTTGGGAAAAGCTCATTCCTAACATTATTACCTTGTGCAGGGCCCGTCCGGATCGCTACCACCATCTTATCCATTAACCTACCGCCAAACAGCAGTGTTCGCATTGTTGTGTTCCGGTTTGGGGATAAGACAGCCGGTGAAATGACTAGCATAGAGGCATTCCATCTTAGTCCTCAGGGTTGGCAACGCATTTGCAGTCTTAGGATTGCATCGCAGTCCTGTGAATGCGAATGTCTATGGGTCACAGTTTTCACTTACCATCAGGTGGCCTGTGTGCTCGTTTGTCTTCTCTATGACATAAAAAAAAAAAAAAAAAAAAAAATCTATATTTGCTAACCTTCACGCTACATATTTGTCATGAACAAATACCATATATTATAACGATCCAAGAATACACAGGTGCATTCTTTATTATTTGTCTTAAGCAAATTGTTTCCGTACGTAAGTGTGCGAATACAATAGTACTGTAAATATTATGTGCGATGACTTTTTTCTATGTTACTGTTAAAACTATGATATCATATCTCTTTGTCGAAATATTGTAGAAGTCTGGTTTGACACTCCTTTGAGTTTTAGGCCTTAATGTACTGTAATATAATTAATACCCATTAGGTACCTGAGGATTTTGTCCGTGTACATTTTATTTTATAGGTCGTTTTTCCTTTAAGTTTTGACAGACATTTTCGGGGTAAAACTGTAAAAGTATCGTAACGTGCAATCCAGCACAAGTACTATATTTGAGCCGAATTTGATCTAAATCCGGTTACCGTTTATGCACGATTTAACATCCTCACTAAATTTCACATTTACAATAAGTAGTTCATACAGTAAGTACGAAAAGTAGGATTTTCTAGTTAAACACTCAAAACAGATCAACGAGCTGTTCTGACTATGCGTTCCAAGTCAACATTTTATAAATAAGAATATTACTTTCCCAGTTCGACATTGCTCCGCTTTTGCTGCCGCTAACAGACAGACCACTCAAACTGCATTTGGCAGCCCGTTGAGTCCTCTGTGACCAAGATCTTGAGACCGAAAAATCTGCCGCGGCCATAATAAAATGGTGCTATTTTTTCATAATATTCGACTACTAGTGTTATTGTCTTTAATAACAATAGTAGGTAACTAACCGGCGAGCTCATCGACGAACAGACACTGGCGTATCTTGACTCGTCAGTGTGCGTTTAAAGTAAATGATCTTGACTTTGAGGGTCAAATAATTATTTTCGGGCGCAATCAGGGACGAGTTCTGCGGCGCCGTTTGCTAAGTGAGTGAACACTGAATCAGTATTCGTGCTTTCACAAACATTCGCTGCTAATTGCTAGTTCCATCATCGAATAAGAACAACGAAGTCTTCCATGGTTCAAATATTCGTTTCCTGGCACCCGTATTTTACAATACGCTTCTTATCTAGGTACGGACGAACGTAAACTAGTTAGAGAGACCTTTTGAAAAAAAGGAGGCTGGAAGTCGTCATTGTCATTACAGATGCCAAATCGTTTGTAACTTATAGGAAACTTAACCTTATTGTTGCCGAATGTCAGATTCACTTTAGACCTAAGTACCGTTACGTAGGTCTATGTATCAAAGCGATCCACTAAGAGCGCTTTCACATTAGGCGGTATAGCCGTGCCGTAGCATCGGATGCCTACATATTACTGGGGTTGCAGCGCTACTAAGTACTTAGACTGCAGCAACTATCGCTCGCCGAACGCCCTGATAATGTTTGTACCGCTTATTGTGAAGTGCTCTTATATTTAGACCCTCCAGCTCTCGGATGGCTAAGATTGAATTTTCATTTGTTGTGTTGTGAGCAAATAAAGAAGCATTAAGCAAGTTTTGTTAGTCCCCAAAAGTGTTGATCGCTCCGCTTATGCACCCGCTGTCAGTCGACCCGCTTGCGCTAGTGGCAGCTGTAAGGACACAGCGGAGCCTTCTATTATTCAAATATTAGTCTTCAGGCACGGGTTTGTTTTACACTACGCTCCATCACCACCTCTCCCGTCATTGCGGGAACTTTTTATTACTCAGAGCACTCGTAAGCTTCATTGGTGACGGTTAGGAGTATTCGTAAGTTTTACCGCGTCGCGGTTTGACGCAATTTTTGATGCTGGAATTACTTTACTTGTAAACTTACTGGCAAAAGTAACAAGTTGCTTTCTACTATATTATTACGTATATTTCTCCCGCCAGTGTTGACTCAGTTAATCGAGAAAAAATATTTTATAACGACGCGGTTAAAGACTTGCTGAATGCCTGCCTATCGAATTGGATTTTATTCAACATATCTCGTAGTTTTTGATTAAAATCAAATGAGTGATTAAACCAGCACATTGTTAAAGCATTTTAGAGCCCGTAGAAACATTTAAATAAGCAAGTAATATCACTGGACACTCATACAAATTAACCTACTTAGTCCCTAATACGCATAAGTTCATAAAAAAGATCCCTTTCACACTTGCGTTTTTCGGCGGTTTCTCGGCGGAGCGGGAACGCGGCGTGCCCGCGGTGACCACGCTGCGATATCTTCCCGATTATTAATTTGCAGCCAGCTTGCCGCCGCGGTGACGCTACGTACGCGGCGTCAGCGTCACACCGCGGCGGAATAACTGAGCCCGTAGATTTAATAAAATTAACATTATTGTGGGTAGGAACAAAACTAAAAAATCAACACTGCTGTTCGCGTTCATTTACATTTCTTAAGTCCGTGTACGTAACGAGTGACGTGTACAAACAATGTCATTACAATTTAATACTTATAGAATTGTTTATTGAAGAAATACGAAACGCCCAGTCATTTGGCATATGTCTAGTGCGGAATATATTATGTAAGCATATATGTAGGTATGTATGTGTGTTTAAACACTTGACTGTACAAAAGAGAAACCAGAACAATACAATTATTATTAAAATATTGTTCAAAGGTGAACTTATCCTTAATATAGTAATATAGTTATTAATATAGCAATAGGAACTCAAATAAAAATGCTTGGGGAAGAGGTATGCACCATATTTGTTGCTGGGTTTGAAAGTAAAACAACAAGAGAATAAAAAAGAAGAGGATAAGTCATCATTAAATATAGTTATCTGGTTTGCCATAGCAATGCTCCTTCGTTGGACATTTAATAAAATAATTAGCAAATGCATCTCCTACACAGTTCATTCCAGCAATACTCTCATTATTTGAATTTACGTATGGATTATCAAAAAGCCCGGTGATTGTAAATAGTTTTTAGGTTTTTAAATAGTACTTTTAATCTTGATCGAATAAAATTATGTTGGATACCACAACTTTTGACTATTCCTTCGGCAAATTTAATTTGAACATTGATTGGCCGGTGCAAGATACGCCATTTATTGACCATGATTCCAAAAGACACTATTAATCTCCTTGCACGACTTAATCTGTCATTAATTATACACTCTTTTCATAATTGACAAATGCTTAATGGTCGCTGCATGTAATTAGTTAATGGAAATCCTTCGTCACCAATTACTGTGATTGGAAGTGCAATTCCACTGACTGCGGTTTGGGTATATTCTGCCAATCTTCTAAGTTCTATAGGTGGTAAGCATGTATTCAATGAATTGTTTACCATAGCTATGCTATATATTTCGCCAACCACTTCTCGGATGGTCGATATACCTCTTCTGAATGAGAAACTTAATCGGCTCAAAGAGCACCCAGTAGCCAAATACCTAACACAAAATTTATAATAAATTAATTCGATATTGATTTCAGCTCTTAAGATGCAAAAAAGGTATCAAGCTGAAATTTATATCAAACTAGCGACCCGCCCTCGCTTCGCTTCGGTTTATTTGAGTTTTCTATAACACACGTACATAAAACAAAATGTATTATAGATAAAAACCTTCCTCTTGAATCACCTTATCTACTAAAAAAAACCGCATCAAAATCCGTTGCGTAGTTTTAAAGATCTAAGCATACATAGGGACAGACAGCGGGAAGCGACTTTGTTTTATACTATGTAGTGATGATACTCAGGTCTATTGTCCCTTGGAGCTGTGAAAAAATCTAACTTCTAAGCAACGCAATCAAAAGAAACTTGCAAGGGTATTAAAACCTACAGGGTACACTCACAATCTTGAAATTTGGTAAAAAGCAACGTCTCATAGCACAAATAAAGGAAAAATTGCGTAAACCGTAAATTTTTAGTTACTCGTACATCATATAATAAAAATATTTTTGATAATTTTAAAGTTACTACCTGCCCCTTTCCTCATACAGGTTGGTTTGTAGGTATCAAAATCAAAATTATTTATTGAATAATTACACGATAATCATTTTTTTTCAAGATATTTAATAGCATTCTCAGGTATTTGACAAACTTTTTCGAGTTACATGTAATATGTTTAGGTACGATAAAGCACGTAATAGTACTAATAGTCTAATAGTCACTTTCAAATGAGCGGGAACTCCATGCCGGATATTCTCTACATCTGTGGTATCTTTTTTTCTTATCCGTTTTAATCGCCTTGTAAATGTAAAACAGTAAAACAGCTAGAAGTATCTGCTCGTCGGAGTCCATTTCGTAATTAACGTCAACTTTAGTGACTGTACGCGGCTTGATCGCCGCGTCCACGCGGCGTCACCGCTGGGGCACGCTGACGGCAAATACAGGGTGGCCAAATATTTAACAGGTATACACTTTAGTTTTGTAATTTTATTCTATGAAATATATTTTATTTAAGTATTCCTTGTTAAATGTAGTATTTTAGAGCTGGCAGTTAAACATGGAAAACAATGTCAGACAAATGTCCACCTCTAGCAGCATAGCAGATGTGAACCCTTTTCATTGCGTTTTTCATCACATTTTCAAACATTTCCTGCGTTACCATCTCAGTGACTGTCTTAAATTTTTTTTTTTAATTGCTGAATGTTCATTGGCCTGTTAGCATAGACACGTTCCTTTAGATAGCCCCACAGAAAAAAGTCAGGGGCTGTTAAATCAGGCGATCTTGGGGGTAAATCAATGTCACCGTTTCTCGAAATTAATCGACCGGGAAACGTTCTTTTCAATGTTTTTATTGTGGCTCGTGCCGTGTGACACGTTGTTCCGTCGTAAAACGATCCATAACAAATTTGCCATATCTACTCAAAGTAATTTTCATGCAACAACTGTCATATTTACCGCCAAAACAAAATGGCGGCAAAAAAAAGTTGTATACCTCCAAATTGGCCACCCTGTACATGGGAACACCTACCTACCTTACATACCTAAATACATGTGAACGAACCACGCTATGTCCGCTCTCAGGAGTGTTATTCTTTTAAAAACGGAGTTCGGTCGGTCGGACGAATAAACAAGTAAACGCATCGCCGCGGCGAGTTTAAGTAGTCCCGTCAGAGCGTACAAAACACTTTTTAGCAGCAGGGCTTCTGTCGATAAGATCGAACGTGTAAGGCTGCCTAAAATGTGTTTTGTACGCTCTGGCGGGGACTATAAAATAAAGCTCGCCACTGCGCCGCGTTCACTGTTGAACTCATTCACTCCTTCGACTGACCGACCAAACGCCGTTTTTAAGACAACACCCTAGTGCGTTTGTGACTTTACCGGAAATTGAACGCGGGACAGCTATATCTTAGCACTACCAACTAGGCTAACTACGTGCTATACCGCTCCACTCACATCATAATATAATCAACAAATATCGTATCGTATATCTAAATTATTTTGATGGCTATTTGGAAGGCCACAGGTTGACGTCAGTTTTTATGTTTAACTTTAGCTACCTCGATTTGGCGTGACTAGTAGCTATGATATAAGTGTCAGGAGAATATCTCACAAATTGTCCTACGCTCATACTAAAGCTATGGGTACTAGACAATATTATACATACTTACACAGACGTAGGTATAAATACGTAAATACATGGAAAACATTCGAAACAAAGATAGGTGCTCATCACACATTTTTGCAGACAAGTGCGAGTCGTACGTTTTGAGACATTTCCCATGTTACTTTAAATAGGTACAGTCAACAGCATAAATAAGTGATCATTTATGTACCTTGTCACTTTAACGTCGTGTTTGAAATGTCATACAAAATCGTGAAACGATTGAAAGCGACAAGGTACAGAAATTATCACTTATTTATGCTGTTGACTGTACCTACCATAGACTTCTTTTAAGTTGGTCTGAATACGAAAAAAAACGTTTTTTTCTGGGTTTTTTCGTAATTGTAGGCTAATTGGTTTCGGAGATACGAGTAAATCGAGCGGGAATGGTATTTTTTCGCGTATTTCTTAAATAACTTCAAAATTGTTGTTAAAATTATTTCAGATGCGGCACCCTAAAAAGGTTAGCCGGTTAAAGGTTGCATCAATTTCATTTGTTGCATTTAATCGAAATAAATATTGTACTACGAATAACAGCCTCAATTTATCAAATTGACAGCGAAAATATGGGTTTCGTTTCTACACGTAATGTTGAATTTAATTTAGTGAAATAATAAAGGTGGATGATAAAAAATGTTATCTGATACTGCACTCTCCGCTGCTTTTGATGCAAAAGCAGTCTCCAGACACAAAATAAATGAAATACAAAAATACCGCTTCCTACGTTGAGGCAGTTTGCAGGCCAACGTTGGCAGCTCCGTACACGCTATCTTATCTTAGATCCCGGATAGGCTACGTACACTTCAATCCCGCATTTTATGCATACTTTATACATAATTGTACTTACAATAACATAATTTATCTACTCGCGTACTTATAAACCGCTAATATTTATATCGTTATTGGTAGGTACAGCGTAACCAAAGCGTGAAAACAACTCTATAATGAGCGTTGCCATGGTAATAAATAACAGTTCTATAATAACTATTATAGCATTGTTATTACCCCGGTTACGGTAATTCCGCATATCAGTCTTGGCGTTTAGTGAACACTTGACATGTACGAGTATCCTAATTTGTATAATAAACCTTTTTTTTTTGAATACTTACTAAATACCAATTAAACTTACGTAAGCACGAGTAAGTACTTATATTAAAAACAAAATTAATTTTGAGTTTCATTATGTGTATAAAATTTAATTTTTATTAAATAACTAAAAATAGATGATTAATATCCATCGGTTTGTTATTTGGTTACCATGGTTACGTTCAATATAATTACATCAACAAAATGGCGTTTCGTGTGGCATTTCATGGTAAATTGTCAGAACTGTATTAGTAACTATTAAAATTTGCATGAAAATTGTAAACATTTAATAAAAAAACACACACACTAATAATGCCAATCGGAATAATGAAAATGTCTTTGCTGGCAAGTAATTTGTTAGCAGAAAAATCGAAGAAAGTACCTATACTTACAAGAAAAGTTGCGATTGTTTATTTTTGTCATTATCATTTTAAGCTTGTAGAAAAAGTTATGTAAGCAACATGCAACGGTACATAATTAGCACTTAAGGTACTCGTGCCTGTAATTAGAGCGCTTGCAAGCTAGCGCTCCAATCTCGGCACTCGTACGTTAAGAAGCTTCATTAATTTCATTATATTGTATCAGTTACATAAATAACTTTAATAAAATAAATGTGTAGGATAACATAATAAAGGGTAGTTATTGTAAAAAGAATTTGATTCATTTTGCAATTACTTTTTAGGGTTCCGTACCCAAAGGGTGTCAAGTTGTAAACGACAGCCTTTTACTAAATCTCTGCTGTCCATCTGTCTATCTGTCTACTGTTAATCGGTTAATATTAGGTCCTTTATATGCGATTCCCGTTAATATTACAAAAACCAATAAAACATTGTTTCCTACTTATAAACCAATGAGGAATGTATGCGCAAGCATTTCTAACATTTACTTACTCTTGGGAACACCCTGTATCTATATTTAAAGCGTTAAAATACTTAAGTACCTACTTGAAGTAGGTACGTACCAATCGTATTATTTGTTAATAACTTAATATCTATGCGTTGAAATTAAATAAGATAGGTAGGTACCAATAAACGTCTGACTGAATGACTTCATTAATACTAGGTGACACGTAAGACGTAATACAAAATGTTATTTTCCGAATCTACTCATGATTACGATCAACTATTAATATGGGACCAACTTCGAAAATGTAAACACAAAATCGACGTCTCCATACAAATTGTGAAACCAGCTGATTGCTTTTAGTATGGGAGATTAAAAAAAAAACTACCGATTTCGATATTAGTCCCATACTAAAAGATGATCGTGCTCATGAGTAGATCCAGAAAATAAAATTTTGTATTACGTCTTAGGTGTCACCCTGTATACTACCTACTCGCACCTAAACGTATTACGGCCATATCCCCTTTAGCAACATAGGTTTGGAATATAGAATAGGCAGGTTTATACCTCTACTTACCTACCTAACTACAAAGCTGATCGGTCTACAATACAAGTAGGTAGGTACCTATCACCCGAATTTCCTACGTAGGCAGGTACAGCTATGGCAAGAACTTTTTAAACTTCCCCTTTCTGTTAAACATATATTTTTGCTGATCGGGCCACTTCACTTCAAAATTTGTACCTACCTACTCCGTCCCAGGTATCTACCTAGTTATCTTAAGTAGGTAGGTTAGGTAGGTACCTATAATTTGGCGTATAAGAATATGGTAGTGATCCCTGTGACTGTATTTTTAATTTCCAACACCTACCTACCTATTTACCTACCTACCTAGGTAAAACATTAAAACCTATCAGTGTCAAAACTGTCAAAACAAGGGAAAGTTTACTTGCCGATGGGAGTTCGAACATTTTATGTTAAATTTAACTTAAATACTTATTAGGAATGTACCTAGTAGGCTAATTAGGTAGGTACCTACCTCTTAGCCCCTAAGCTAAGCATGTAACGTTATAAGTAGCCATCCCAAATTCCCAACGTAGGTCTGTGTAGGGTTGCCAACCGTACTATATTATATAGTATTGTACTATATTTTGACTGTCTGTACTATATACTGTTGAAGAAATATATAGTACGCAAAAATACTGTATTTTGGGGGATTTTACAAAGTACTTCAATTTACACACATAAGTAACTGACGTAACACGTTCCAAGTGAATTTTATTAAATAGCTTCACAGAATGCTAGTAAGTATAGTTTACCCCAAAATAAAGAGTTGTCTTAAAGTACCTAGGTAGGTACTATATTTTTTTACTGTGTAAGCACTTATTTTTTACACTTTTTTTTGAAAAATACTATTAATCCCCCAAAAATAGTTGGCAACCCTAGTGCCTACCTACCTACCAAAGCAAATTACGCAAAGCCAAATCACACCTCCCGAAGACAATAGATACTAGGTAGGTAGGTAGGTATAATATGATTGATTGTTTAAATTACAAGTGTAATAATAAATGCATATTTGTACGTAAGTTAAGTAGTTAAGTTAGCATACCTACCTAATTAGCATGCCTATCCCGTTATAATGAGTGCCTATAGGTACCTACACAGGCCAAAGAAAACAAATATAAGCAATCAAACCGCTTGTAGGTAGGTAATTAGTAAAAATGGTCATATCAACATAATTGATTTTTTAAATGATTCCAATTTGACAGTGATAATGATGTCAGAAGTTAACACGTTGGAAAGTGGGCCGCGTAGGTTCGCGTCACCGTTTGCGTGGCAAACTCGGAACGGACACGTTTTGGTTTACAATTATCAGAAACAGACCGGCTTCGCTCTCACAGGTACTGATACACATGCTAATTACTAGCACGAAAGCATGCTACTATTGAGCAAATGCTACCTATTAGCATGTGTGTCTACGACGTGCTCATAATTAGCATGCTTTTTAGTAGCATACTCAAAGATAAGGTACTGATACACATGCTCTATAATAGCATGCTTAAAAGTGTGCTTATGAGCATGCTTGGTTTGAGCGTGCTTATGCACTGTTCACATTTGCTACAAATAAGCATGCTAATTTTGAGCATACTCACGAATAAGCATGCTCAAAGCAAATACTCCGAATACACATGCCATTTAGTAGCGTGCTCTCTGCCACGAACGATGGACGACGTAGCTTTCCGCCTAGAGCTCAATAAAATAATTCTTTTGGTGGCGATACAATGCATCACCAACGTTTTGAGAAATAGAAAGAAGAAAAAAAGCAGGAAGATTTGGGTTCGTGATTGGTTGACCAGGAGACAAGACCTTGGAGCTAGTGTACGTTTGATAAGAGAAATGCGAGAAGAAGATATTGCGGGTTATAAAAATCATTTGCGTATGCTTCCACATCAATTTGACTTTTTACTAAGCAATGTTGGAAGTGCTATACAGAAACAAGACACTCACATGCGAAATGCTATTCCGGCTAAATTGAAATTAGAAGTGACATTAAGATATTTAGCAACTGGAGATTCTATACATACATTGGAAGCACTATACAGAGTTGGAAGATCTACTATATCGCAATTTTTACCAAAAGTTTGTGAAGCTATATACAACGCTTTGAAGGATTATGTGCGGGTAAGTAAAAACAATGACAATTTTACATATTTATTACAAAAAAGAAACAGAAACATTAATCAACCATTGTAGCCGTAGCGTAGCTGAACCAATAAAATGTACCGTCATGTCATGTATTATAGGTACATAAAAAACATACTAATACTAAATAACACAAGATTACGATAAGTTCCACGCTTGGCTCAGCACATCTTGCTGTTGTGAGACTGTGTCAGTATTTATGGGTATATTAATCATTTGTGTGTCCGAAGTACTAATTGCTGTTTGAAGTGGTGTATTTGAGACAGAGTTTGTTGTTATAGTCTGTGTGTATGGAGATAGAGTATAGAATGAATTCCTTGTATGCATTTGTGTGTCAGAAATCAGTGTTGTTGGTAGTGTTGTATGTAAAACAGAGTTTGTGGTTAATGTTTGTGTGTATGGAGTGTAAAATGAATTCCTTTGTGATACTTCAGACAAGTTTTGACACTGCTGGCGGCGTCTTGCTGCAATCACAATATTTTGGATCTCAGCTTGTACGTTAAGTGCTTCATACAATGGCAGACTTCGTAATTGAGCAGCAATGTTATGTCCAAAATAATAGAATTCGTCGTGTTCAGTAGGCATATTTATTGCAGAACTCAGGTTTTCCAGTCGGTTCAGTGCCACATTAATCGGTTCATCTTGTACGAATCGTCGTTTACGCCGTGTCGATGTGACACTAGATGAACTCGATTGTGGTCGTTCTTCTGGTATATTGGCGGGAGGTGACATTACGTTCATCGATTCTGGCGAGTTAAGAGATTCTGATGTGCTTGCAGTCGATGCCGGAGAATCCTGTGCTTCCGAATTCTGCGATGAATTATCGGAATCCTGAAAATAAGATATTCATTAGGAATTAAAAAATAGTACAACCTACATTATTTATTTAGGTATGTTTTTTTTTCAGATTCCAAGCCACGAAGACTGGAAACGTATTGAGCATGGGTTTCGTACAAAATGGAATTTTCCGGGCTGTGTTGGAGCGTTGGATGGCAAACATATAAATATACGCGCTCCTGATAACACTTCAGATTACTATAACTACAAAGGTGCCCATAGTATTGTACTCTTGGCATTAGTTGATGATGACTATTGCTTTTCTTACATAAGTATTGGAACTAATGGAAGAGCTTCTGACGGGGGTGTTTTTCAGCGTTCGAACTTATCACAAGCATTACAAAATAATACTCTAAATTTACCGGAACACTCAGTTATTTTAGCTGACGCTGCTTTTCCTCTAAAGTCTTACATAATGAAGCCGTACCGAACTACTCCAACACGCCGAGAAAAAATATTTAATTACCGGTTATCTAGAGCAAGACGAATCGTTGAAAATGCGTTTGGAATTTTAGCAACAAGATTTAGAGTTCTTCTGACCACAATAGATATGAGTCCAAAAAAAGTTGATAGTATTATATTAGCTGCGTGTTCTTTACACAACTGGCTTCGAAAAACATCCGACATGTACATCACGCAAAGGTGTGTAGACTTTGAAGATATACAACAAGGTGTTGTGATACCAGGAGCTTGGAGAACAAAAATGCAGACAGCTTTACAAAATTTACCACCACGCAGAAACCGTGCTTCGCAACAGGCAGAGGCAATAAGGAATACGTATGCGGAGCTATTCGAAACGACAGAAGCGGTACCATGGCAAGACTTTATGATATAAATAACTGAAACTATAAATGTGTTTAACTTGCAAAATTTGATTACAGACAAATAAACAAGCAAACAAACATCAGGAAAGGTGCTAAATAAAAGCTTGTAATAATACAATATTTATAAATAATACAGATCTTACAATGTGTTTCTATTTAGTTAGTCCTAAATAGTACTGTTTACACTCAAGGAATTTTGTTTAGGAGTTTTGAACCTTATTACGAAGCTGTAAGAAAGGTACATGTAATGTTATTATGCAGTAAATGATTTTTATGAAGAAAAATTGTAATTGTGTGTTCAACTTTATTAAAGTATAGATTTGTATTAACTAAGATAGTATAATAAACTAAGAAATAAGATAATATAACAACTCTTCCACCATGGTACAATGAATAAATGAATTACAAAAGTGTCCCCTAATTAAAGTCTGTGACCGTACGGTTACAATAAATATACAATATGTAATAGAAAGTTCAATCAAAAAATATCAATTTCATTTTTAATAGGTAGGTAAGTTTGAAGTTAATAATCTATATGTATCCATGCTTGTAAATGCGAAAGTGTGTCTGTCTGTCTGTCTGTTACCTCTTCACGCTTAAACCGCTAAACCAATTGAAATGAGATAGTTTAAATCCCAGGGAAGGACATAGAATATTTTTTATTCCGAAATTTTGAAGAGTTCCCGAGGGAAGCACGATAAATGACTTCCACGCGGGCGGAGCCGCGGGCAGAAAGCTAGTAAGTATATAAACTCTTCCGTTACTGACTCACTGACAGACAACGTTCAGCCGAAACTACTGTGTCCTATCCCACAAAACTTTACAAGTGTGCAATTCGACAAAATTGTAGCATTGTAAACATACATATGTAACACAACGATTACAAATTAGTATTCGTATCAAGTTTGTAGTACACAAATAATTCACTCTTGTGGAAGCGTATCACAAAAAAGTAAGGTATGTCACGACAGATAAGTACAAAATTGTAGAATCGCACATTTGTAAATATGCAAATAAAAAATTGTAAAGTTACAATTATAAATTTGTAACAATTTATTTTGCTTCTATGATTTTTTATAATTATGTAGGCCTATGAACTTACCAATTCGGTTCCGACAGTTAGCCGATATTCGCCAGCCGTATCTCCCATAAACGCGTGCATTTCTTGAAACCATGGCATCGACGGACGGTACACGCCAGCAGCCCCCGCGCCGGAACGCTTCGAACTTTCTATTTTTTTAAGTTCATTATGATAAATAGACCTTAAATTTTTTATTTTGGTTTTTAAGATCTTTAAAGTTAGAGTAGAATCATTCATATTGCTTAACAAGTCGTCGTAAGCATTGTTTCTTGCGATGTTATTTTTATATTGAGGTGACCGTGGGTTCCAAAGGCATTCATTATTTCTGTATAAAGTAATAAAACGTATGGTTTTCTCGTCACCCCAGCGAGACATTTTGGCAGACGCAGGCACATGCACCTGTTGCAAACAACAGATCGATACTAGCGTGCTTATTAGCAAACGTGTTCACACTTGCTATTACCATTCCCCTCTCTACCCCCGCCTCAGGTAGCACGCTCAAAAAGAGCGTGTGAAGGAGACGGAGCAACCTACGCGGCAGTGAAGTAAACTGCAAACTTTACTCAAGCAAGTTATCCGCGCGCGGCCGGTGGATCCAGTTGTTTCGCGGTAGCCGTTCCGAGCGCACGTGTTTGCTTTTTAAAAGTAACTTCTCGTAAGTTTCGCCATGACGACGCTGCGCTACTTATTCGCGGTTCTCTGCCTGGCCGGGGCCACTCTAGCCGGGCCGGAGGTCACCGAACTTAAAGTCGACGTGGTCAGCGTGCCAGAGGGATGCACGACCAAGTCCAAGAACGGAGATATGCTGACCATGCACTACACCGGCACGCTTGACAACGGCCAGAAGTTTGACTCCAGGTCAGTAAATAAAGTTATCTTGCTTCCGAGTGGTTTAAGGAACTAAAAAAATACTTATATCGTCATTATGGATGTTGTAAAGTTCGTTAAAATGTATTTTTATAATTCCATGAGTAGTCGGATACTTTGGTAGCAGAGTATCGCATCTGTTATCGCTGTGTTATTATACCTAAACTAAAAGTAAAACAAATATGTATTCGTGTTGTGTAAACTAAAATTCATAATGCGCCTAGGTAGTTAGTTTCGATCGAAGGAAACAAATGATAAGTAAAATCGAATACAGTTACTTTGTAATTGGCGTTTTTTGTTGTTATTAAATTATAAAAAAGTAGCTAACCTACATGATAAACACAAATATAAGGAAAATTAAAAATAGACCGGGACAATCCGGTTATAGATAAGTCATTAAGTATACCCACCTATAATACGTAGGTACCTAACCGTTCCGCGACTACGCATAGTAAAGTTAGAGATCAATTGTTAAAAAAAGGCCTAACTACGTCACAAATTAACAGTAAGTAGGCACCTACTTACCTAATGTTTTGTAAAAAATGCTTGTTGTTTAGATACTGACACCGCTACAGAATTACGAAAAGCGTAAAAAAAGCCTGCCATTTTATTTAGATGCCGGCTGCTTCTAGAGGTAATTCCTATAATTACCTATCTCGAAGGCCGATGCGACCATACAAGTGTTATTAAAATTCGCTAATTCGATTCGGTAAGCATATTAATTAATTAGAAACCTTTTAGGCAGGTAATCAGGAGGCGTAATTGCCGATTAAGCCGATAGGCAATCATAATCGCACGACACTTTAAACGTTGTACTAAATACTGGCAACGACGAACGTGATATAGAGGTACAGGCCACTATTAAAATTTAAAAACATCCCTTTTTATATTTTAATGCGGACCCGACCCCAGACAACACAATAATGTGTCAAGAGATAGGTAGGTATATTTACTTACCTGCAACATATACCTACAAAGAAGAAATAACTCCCTACCAATGAAACCAATTTTATGGTAGGTAAAATCTTGGCACCTACCTATGTCTGTCTAGAGTGGACGTGGTCGAACAAGGCGACAATCGACAATACCTTCTGCGAAGCGGCGGCGATCTTCGGATATATATATACGAGGGCTGCCTTTTAAGTTGTGTCGTTTGGAAAAACTAAAGACAATTTAAGTGTTAAATGGTATTTATTGTTTTTCAAAGTAATCACCGTGATATGTAATACACTTTTTCATTCGATCGAACCAGTTTTCGAAACACTTATTCCAGTCCGAAGTCGGGGTCTCCAAAATGGCCGTTTTGTATGCCTCAACGGCTTCTTCAGGCGTCTGGTACCGTTGACCACGAAGTCGTTGCTTGATTTTTGGAAAAGTAAAAAAATCGTTAGGGCTTAAGTGTGGACTGTGCGGCGGGTGTTCCAGAATTTCGACGTTTTGCTCTTTTAAAAACGCAATTGTTTGCCGGGCGGTGTGCGAGCTCGCATTATCGTGATGCAGTCTTATACGACGTCTTGGGTTATTTTTTCGAAACTCGCCGATGACTTCTGGTAAACAGACAGTGGTATACCAGTCAGCATTAACCGTTTTACGATCCTCGAGCACGATGTTGGCCACGTGGCCACTTTTCGCCACAAACGTGGCGACTATTTTTTTCGAAATGCTCCGTGAGCGTATTACTTTGGTCGGTTTTGGCTCATCTTGGAACACCCAAACAGTCGACTGCTGTTTAGAATCGGGTTCGTAGGCATATATCCAAGATTCGTCACCACTGATAATGTCGTAAACATGTTTCGAGTTTCCTCGGTTGAATTGCCGCAGAGTTTTGCGACACCATCGAACGCGAGCCGTTTTTTGGTCTTCACTGAGTAAATGTGGTATCCAGCGAGAGATCAACTTTTTTACGCCTAAGTGATCATGCAAAATACTGTGAACACTGGTCCCTGAAATACTTAAGGAAGCTTCTATCTCACGGTATGTCGCATGGCGATCTTCGACGATCAGTTGCCGTACAGCATCAATGTTCTCCTGGGTTACGGCTGATTTTGGTCGACCTTCACGATGTCTATCACCAAGACTAGAGCAACAACGTTGAAATTCTAAATACCAGCGTTCCACAGTCCGGAGGCATGGTGCTTTATCATTGAAAACCGTAGTCAACTCTTCGAAGCACTGAAGTCGCGTTAAGCCCCTTTTGAAGTTGTAAAAAAATATCGCACGTAAATTTTCCTTCGAAATTTCCATTTTCACAACTGACTTGTCAACTTTGAACGAGCGCTGTACTAAAACGGTTGGGCCGATTTCGAGTCATTCTTTTGTTTTCGAATTCTAATTTCAAATATTTTAAGATGACACTAGTTCTTTTTTATGCAATCACGGAAGGCTTGCAAACGACAGAACTTAAAAGGCAGCCCTCGTATTCATGCTTATTGTCATAAGTTATAGGTATTTTAAATATTATTCAAGTAGAGGTACAACATTCGAATTTTATATGAACAAAGAAGCGCTGTCGTAAAACTGGTTTATTGAAGATCTCACCTCGAGTGCTTCGGCGAGATTGAGGTCATTCACGATCTGATTTACACTGTCTACGAAGAAAATCTAACTATAAAATTAAGACCTGGGTAGAGTTTCTCTGAACAACGACGGTCGGACGGACGGCCGAGTGAATGTCCAAGCGGCGAGTTTAAGTAGTCCCGTCTGTGCGAACCAAACATATTTTTAGCGCGTGCATTTTTAATTTAGCAGCATGGCCGATGGATCGGACGTATAAGGCTGCTTAATTGAAAATGCATGCGCTAAAATGTGTTTTGTTCGCTCTGACGGGACTACCTAAACTCGCCGCTGCGATTTCGCTCGTTCGTCCGCCCGTCCGTGGTTTTTGAGAATAACACCTCTGACGTCCAAAAAAACGTCCAACTGTTCGTCGTGACCGTCTCACCCTAACAACATCAACAATATAAACATTTACAGTAGAAAAAGAAATACAATAAATGGGCTAGGTATTCTGGGCCCAGTCGTCCACACTCTCGAATAATCTATTATATTCCCAACTGTTCGCACTCTTTAATTTGACTGAACTGTGTGAGTTTTTATCAATGTAGATAATAAACTAACACAGTTGAGTCAAATTAAAGAGTGCGAACAGCTGGAAATGAAAACATTTTATTTGAGGGTGTGGACAACTGGGAATAGGCCGGTATTCCCACCATTGCTTCGAGCAAAAACTATTAGGTATACATTCTAGCGAGTAAGTAGCGTTACCACAACGGAAGTGTAGTGTCCGAAGTTAGTTATTAGTAGTACCTACCTACCTATTAAAATTCCCCAGCATGTTCAAATTTACGTCATCGACGTAGATTCCGTTAAAATATACTTAGTAAGTACACATTTTCAAATTGTTAAGTATGTGATTGGAAAATCTTGGCATCTTTCAGAGCGATTATTTCTGAAAATACCTACCTAGGTTTGGTAGTCAGAATAGTTGCTAAGAAACCTTAGTGTTTTTAAAAGATCTGTCGAATACGTTGAATCACCCCATATATATTTTTTAGCTTTTACCTGTATGGAGTGCCCCCTCTAGTTAGGTTTTTTTATACAATTATCAAACTGAGCGAGTACCTACAAGACATCTATACTTACTCTAAATTTCATCTACTCGTATGTAGGTACATCTTATAGTTTTTGTTTAAAACGCCTGTGACATTCGGGCGCACGGACGGTCAGTACGAAACTACCTATAAGGGTTTTTGCCTTTTTGGCTACGGAACCCTTAAAAAAGGGAATACCTAGCACGAATAAATTCAGACATGCCAAATATCTTCACTATCACTTCACTACATATTATAAAACAAAGTCGCTTCCCGCTGTCTGTCCCTATGTATGCTTAGATCTTTAAAACTACGCACCGGATTTTGATGCGGTTTTTTTTTAATAGATAGAGTGATTCAAGAGGAAGGTTTTTATATATAATAAATTCAGCTTTATGTACGGGTGTTACAGATAACTCACATTAACCGAAGCGAAGCGAGGGCGGGTCGCTAGTTAAAAATAATTCAGAATTATCTTCTCGGATTTTATCTAATAATATTATAGTATTTATATATAGGAGACTTAGTTATTGCCGTCTTAAAGTTTTGCCCAACTCCATCATCTATAGTAATCAGAGATGTACAAAATGGTTTTAAAAAAGCATTTAAATACAAAATGCAAAATACTTTTCAGATTTACTATTTCAAATGCAAAATACCAAATAGTTTTGCGTTTTGTATTTGAAATGCTAAATGCAAAATAGGTATTTTCAAAATACTTTTTCAAAATAAAATACCTTTTGACCAAATCTCAGATATTTTTATTTATTTTATTACGCTTTTTAACAATACCAGTTATTCGAATACCTCATCACTCATTTTTCTTCTGTGAGGTCTCATAATCATTTAAATCACTTAAATCGAATCGTCGGCGTCAGCGGCGTTTCGTTTCATAGCCATAGATAAAGTATGTTCGTCGTTTTAGTTTGACACTAGTCTAGGGTTGCCATAAGTGTGGGGACTCAGACCGGGACATTTAAAGAAAAACTTTTAAACACAATGAAGTTGAAGCACCAAACATAAAGCGCGCCAACGTGAAGCCGCGCGCGGCACGCATAAAACAAGTTTATTTCGTTTATTCACTTGGTTTAAGTTATCTGTCCAAACCTCAAAATACACGCACACCACGACATAGAAAATAACTGCGAAACGTTCAGATAGAAAACATGTATTTTCTACGAAAGGTATTATAATTATAACGCAGCTTTGCAAAATTCGCGCGCCTTGTCTGACTAGTGACTAGTCAGACAAGGCGCGCGAATGGCTAGCAGGTGCCTCTATCGGTCAAATTCGGCAATACAAGCGTGATTCGTTCATAAATTTCATTTAGTTTGACTGGTAATGTTGGCTAAACTTAATCACAAAGTATTTTGCATTTTGAAATGAATATTAAAAATGCAAAATATATCTCTAAAGGTATTTCAAATAAAATACAAAATGCTTCTTACTAAAAAGCATTTAAATGCAAAATACAAAATAGCTATTTTGCATTTTGTATTTGCATTTTAAATAGAAGTATTTCAAATAAATCGCATCTCTGAAGTAATAAGAATAAGTAATAATGAGAAAAAAAAAGGTCGGCTGTGAATGCGGTAAACATTAATTCGTAATTTAAACAAAAGAGTGAAATGCGAGAAGTACTTCCCGTCTTAAGACCATATGTGTGTCACAATTTATTTTAAAAGTTTCAAGACCAATTTCGACGCTGCAGTATGCGCTGGAATTGCTCAATTTAAGAAGCAACTCGAAGGCGTGTGATTAAAACAGAAAGTTCCTAACTCTTGTACAAGTAACACACCGTTTAATTATATACAGTAATAATTTTAACCGTAGGCTTTATTGTAACAAGTACACTTATTCCGGGAAGTTGTTTGGAAGTTAATATAAAAAGTAATTAGTACTTAGTTCGCAACGGCTGTTCGCGTTGTAAAGTCTTCAAGAAGTCGAGGAAGTAGTCCCGTTCTAGGACTGTAGCGACTTTGGAAAAACTTCGTGCTGAAGACCTAAAAACGGCTAAATAAACAGAACCGACTACAACCTTCGTATACATAGGTATAATTCATCAGGTCTGTTGTATTGTTCGCCTTGCAACCGTATATATATTATTTTTTATCCAACAGCGCTTGCTTTATTGGAGGTTGCCGACTGAAAACTGTAGTCCTACTTACTTCAAACTCTTTTGTCCCAAGGTACAGGTTTCTTTTGGTTGAATACTAGCTAGGTACGGAATATGAATGTATTTGTACTCAGTAGCATTTATTGTACTTAGACGGTATCTTATCCGTCTTTAATCCATATCCATCATAATAAAAAAAACCCAGTTGGTATTTTATCTTACCTCGTCTTTAGGGTTCCGAAGTCAAACAGTCCGCGAATGTCCGCGGTGTAGCTCAGAGACTCTTGTTAAACAAAGCTGTAATTTGGCATACGCTGACAAAGTTGTACCTATCTAAGTAAAGCGAAGGTATTTTTTTATGAAATCATGACATCGAGTAAATTATCATTGGAAACATCATTAACTATGTACATGTTGAATCTTATCAAGTTTTGGGGATTGTTTAGGAAATATTGAACTAGAAATGTGTACTTTACGGTAGAGTTGCGTGTCGCCCCCCATATATACAAAACTACAAATGATAAAAGTCTGAGAAATATCTCATATGAAAGCCGACATAACGAACTCAAAAGGAAATCTATCACGACTAATGGCCGGTTCCTATATTCAAACCACGGACAGATAGGCTTACATCGGATTAAAATTTGACACATTTTGTATCGGCAAATGTCAAATTTTAACCCGAAGTAAGCCTTATCTATCCTCGGCTTGAATATAGGACCCCGATATAAGAAGAGTTGATTGGTTCCGGAGATACAGGTGGCTAAAAATCACATGTTACCTACTAAATAGAAAATTTGTTCATACATGTTGTTTTTTGAGATAACGAATTACGAATAACGATATTACAGTGCTAGTGGATAGTGTTAGTAAGAAAACACTGTTATTTTACCAACTGTACTTTGGACACAATAGTATCTATCTATCCCTGTTACGGTTGCCAGGGTCAAAAAATATAAAAACACACTGATCTATCTACACTTAGCCGGACGTTTTACCCTAAATGAATTAAGGCATTAGAAAAATAACTCTTAATTAAGCGTGTCCGAGTGAGACGCTCGGAACCTTTTGTTCGGCATCTTTAGGCGGGCGGGCCAGCGTTGGCCAAAAGCGACACGACACCTGGCCATCCTAATCCCTGGACTTTCAAGTAGGTAATTCAAGTCTGCATATTTTCAGATACCTTCCTCGTTATATAACATCAAAATTTTTAGCAGACTTAATTTTATTGGCGTTTTTCTGACTCCGCGACTGTGAAAAAAAAACCGGCCGTGTGACTCGCGCACCGAGGGTTCCGTACAAACCTTTAGGTAAATAGTAAATACCTAAGTAAAAGTTCACCCATCACGAAAAATTAAAAGTATTCGGAATTTTTCCTTTGTATGCGCTATAAAACATTGCTTGATGCCAAATTTCAAGATTTTAGATCGACTGGATTAGGTTTTGATTTCCTTGCGAGTCGTTGCGAGTTTGAAAATATACGGCTTAAATTGCCGTTTTGTTTTGATTGTGTTGATATAGAAGTTTGATTTTGTTACAGCTTTAAGGTAAAGGTATTATCGAGTTGAGCATTTGATATGAATTTCAATTTTATATTCTACGCGTTCATGAGGAAAGGGGTTTAAAATTATTTTTATTATATGATGTAACTAAAAATCTATATCTGGGCTATAAGACGTTGCTTCGTACCAAATTTCAAGATTGTGAGTTCACGGGAAGTACCCTGTAGGTTTTGATACCCTTGCAAGTTTCGAAAATTTGCGGAAAGGGGTTTGGGTAAAAGTGTTGTCATTTGCAAAAGTGGGTGTAAGTGTAAGGTGAGCGGCCATTAGTAAAAGTGGTAAATTATGATAGAATAATTCAAAATAAACATGTTTTGTTATGTAATGTAATACTCTTAAACGCATCAGAGCCGAGATATTTAATATTCTTACCTGGGCGTACTTTTAGTACCTACCACAAACTGAACACTTAAATCTTAAATATTTTGGCTCCGATATTATTAAACGCCATAAATTATATATATCTATGTGTATTTTGAGGTCCTCTAAATGACTATGTAAAAATCATCCGTGGCCGCTGAAAAAAAAAGTGACAATATTCTTCAAACAAATTTACCCAATGCCCTTTGCGGCATAAACGGCTGTATCTTTTGATTGCGTTGGTTTAGAAGGTTTGGATTTTTTTCACAGCTCCAAGGCGCAGTAGACCTGAGTATTTGATATAAACTTCAGCTTGATAACTCCACGCATTCCTAAAAAAAGGGGTTGGACGGACGGACCACAAAGTAATCCTATAAAGGTTCCGCTTTTTCCTTTCGAGGTGCGGAACCCTAAAAATAACTTAAACGTTACAACTAGCAGGTGAAAAACCATTAAAATGCAACTCAAGACTTGCGCTTCGAGGGATTCGTACATACCTACCATGACAGAATATTAACGCTTATAAAAATTACGGAATACGGTCTAACCGGCATATTTGCAACTACAACGTTGGACAGACCAGCAGCCAGACAAATGACGGACGGACGTGTGGGGAAGGCCTAGACTTTGGCAAGTCAATCAAGAAATGACAAGTGAGGCTAACACAAAAGCAAATACTCTTTACTTTAACCGAACAATTGTCCACGCGTGAGATAGCCATGGTATTATTACTCCTAACATTTATATTGCTATTGTAAAACATAACTCGACATTGGCGAAATACATCTTACTCAGAGAGTTTTTGAGTGTAAGATTTAAGAAAGCAATTAAGTCATTATTTTTTTCTTGTCTTTATTCTGTAGCACAAAAAGAAAGGTATAGTCCATTCAATGTTTGTTTTCTTCATTGGCAGTGTACTTATAATGATGCCTAAACTCTAGTTATAATGGTACCTACACTCCATTCGAAACGCTAAATACGAGTATATTGTCCTGTTTTTAAACAACAACCCACAACCACTTCGGGTGTAATGAAGAAACCTTGTATACGATTAAGGTGGTTTCTATTATTCACGCCAGCCTCGTGACTTTGTACCGGGCTGATGTGTCTGAGATTACATTAGCCGAAACTTTCATTTGCTTTCGAAAAACAAGAGTATTTTCAGAGGTGCTATTTTAGATTTAAATATCGTATGGTCAAAGTCAAATTTCGTTAATTACAAAAAGAATCTTGTGTCGGTCAACTAAAGTAAAAAGTCGCTTTGACAATCCAAACATTTCGTGGCTAAAATAGAACCGAAGGCGCAGTTCCAAGTTTAAAATCCCTCTGCAACGAATGGTTGACTGTAGGTACCAGGCTCTGTTCTACTCGGTAAAAACATATTGATTTTAATTCAGCCACGATTACTGTTCACCATACAATAACATATCGTAAGCAGTATTGTTTTACCGAATATAGGCGACCGAGTCGAGTCGGAAACGATGCGATTGCAACAGGGGTAAAAATGCAGTGGAATATAGGCCCCTAGTTTGTAAGTTTACACCCATACGAAGCCATCAAGACACTTAACAATACTAGCGTAACTTAAACACTATGGATGCCACATTTTAAATTATCGGAAACCATAAAGAGTGTGGTATAATACCTATAGTTATGTATAATGACGTCACTGGTCGTAGTTCAGTAACGTATATAATTTCCCATTCGCTATTGTTCTGACACTACCTACTTCGAAAGTAACCGATTTGACCTATCCAATAACACCAGGGCGTTCTATTTTGAGGAACAAGTGCCCTGTATTAAATAATATCTGTATGTGGTGGAGAGTTGTTACATTTTATTCATATTTTGAGTCCAAATATTTATTTATATAATATTGAGGTTAAATAATCTCGATATGTGTGGTACTATGTGGTTAGTGGACAATCAAATATGTAGGAGTCATATATGGACATAATTTTTTTTTTGAAGACAGCAATTTAATGTTTTAAATTGTTGTCTTCAAAAAAAAATTTATTATCGACCTGCACCTGAAATATGAATTCTATAATACAATTATCCTGATTGTTTAAATTAATAGTTAGGTATCTCATAGTGTTTATAATGGAAATTGAATGAACTGCGTCGAAAAGAAAAACTATCGTTTAAGTTGGGGTTGGGATCTCCTTTTAGTTGAGTATGTTATATTAATTATCTGTGCCAGGAGACCCGGCTCCTCCTAGATATGATACGAGTTATTCTACATAAAATTCCTCCAAAATGTCTACTACTATCTACTTTTACAGTATAAGAGATTTTTTTACATAATAGGTCAATGCTTATAGCTGCAACTCTAGTGAAAAAGGATTTAAGTCGCCCGAGGTATAGGTGAAAAACGGTATAACTCTAGTATAATACGTTAACCCTTTCTTATTAAGGGGCTAAGTCGACTAGTATCCGTTTTCACTAGAGCCGCAACGTATATTTAAAAAGACGCTAATAATTTTTTTTTGTGTTCAAAAATGCATCAAACTTAGGAAGAAAAGAGAATATTCTTGTTCAACATTCTCTAGACCAGCGGGACACATACGTAATGTAGTGCATTTGAGACTAGGCATGCATGTTGCATTTACAAAAGTCACTGCATCAGGGGAATCCGCTGTTAGTAGATAGAACTCGGATGTAAAACAAATGAACTTTTTAGGGACCATTAATACAACTGAATACGTAATACATGATACAACAATACAAACACAGGCAGAGATCGCTAAAATCTTAGTGTAAGACTATTTTAGGATGGGAACATAAAGACTGCACCGAGCAAACGTCGAGCGTCCAGTGGCGCCCTCATTACTTTTATTGTGTTTTCTAATTAACTAAAGAATTTCCTTTCAATCAGACGATATGTTTTTGTAGCGCAAGTAAAAACTAAATTTATGGGATACGTAACAAGCTTTAATAACAATTACCCTTTGAGTAGTCAGCGTAAAGGGAAAAGGTGGCCACTTTTTTCCGTAAAGTTGGTAACTCGAAGGTGATTTGTTATTAAACAATGTGATATACCCTATAAGTTGGGTTTTCATTTATAGTACAAAAACCTACCGAACAATTTCAAGAAAATACTTTAATTTATTAGAAAACACAATAATAGTAATGAGGGCGCCACTGTACACCCCGCGTACGCTCGGCGCAGTCTTAATAATAGGCTGTATACAAATAAACTGATATGTATAAATATATATTTAAATATGTATCTGCTGCGTTATCTAACAGGTGATCTGACTATGACGGCAAAAGGTTTCAATAGGCTCTCAGCTGTGCTTGCGTCAATCCCATACATTTTGTCAGTGGAAAATCGATAAAGTTTGCGTTAGGTATTTTTTTTAGACCTTGTCCTCGGTTTCACGTTGTTTTAACCGATATTACCTCAATTGAATAATCATATTGTTGACGTTATAGTAGCTCTTATTCACTTTTTAGTAAAGTGCTAAAGATGGGCGCACAAATTGGAAAACACTTGAGCGTAGAGCATCTCATCATAATATGTAGTATCCAAAGTCTACTTCAGCCATAAGGGGGGACGTTTCCTATGCTATAGTGGTTTTATTTTGAATTGGGAGAAACATTCATCATATAAACTAACACTTACTTATAAACTCGCAATAGTTAAATTACGCTTAAAATATGCTTTGGCACTATCTTTCATTGTGACATTTCAATTCGACAGAAAGTCAGAGCATACTTTCTCGTGAGACCCGGGGCGGATTGCATAATAAAGTAGAAGGTAATAGTATTGGTGGTTTTGTGTGGCTTTTTACTAATAGTATGTGCTTGTACTTTATTAATTTCTTATACAATAGGCCCCCGGTGCTATTAGAGGTAAGTACATAATTTTAATGAGTATAAAATTATATCCTTGCTTTTAAATCCAAATTCCCACTCACAAAAATCTCCCTGCTTGTAATACGGTCACGACTCACGAGGTTAACTAAAATAGGTTTATTGTACGTTTACGAATAAGGAGGGTCGACTTTAAATTGAATGTAACAAATCTAACAAAATGCAAGCTTTAATTAAAAACCTGACTGCGTTTTTTGATATTGTCACAGAAAGAAGAACAACCAACACACCTCTACCAACATATTTGTTTAATAACATATTTACTTAATAAAATAAAGCTTAACCTAATATTGATATAGCCTATATCATAAAGGTGGAACGCGAGTAACGCGACACCAATAAGGGTCCGATTCACCATGTGTTGCAGCACTTGGTGCTACAACTCTAGTTTTCTGTGGATCCCTTTATGATTCATCTATAATTCTATATGCATATGTTAAATTCCTACGTTATACTTATAAGTTTTTTATTTAAATTCCTTTGCCCAGTAAAACTCGCGACGCTAATGCGAAACTAACTAAACTTCGTTGGCCAAAATTCACTTACGTACGAGAGCACAAGCAACGATACAAAACATAGATTTGTATACAGTTCAAAAATATTACTAGTCTAGTAAAAAAGACCGGACTTAGAATTATGTACGTGTTAATGCCTCGTTCCAAACTAACAGTGTCATTTAGGTAAAATTATTCACCCTATGGAAATGATATAGTAACTTAGGTTTCTTGGAAAACCACTTTTGTAAAGGTGTAAACGCTTTTCCGAGAAAACTGAAGAGATTTACCACAGTTACCACACGTGTTTTAGCGCCACTCAAAAGCGTATAAAGCGCCGTAGTCGGATTAAAGGTTTCTAGACGCTTTATAATTATTTTATACTGGTTTAACTGGAACGTAACAAAGAAATAAAGTATTAATAATGTTTTCGTTCAAAATATGCAAATATTTTTCTGCGTTAAGATTGGTGTCACACAGTGTGACGCAGTGTACTTCACGTTTCACGTTTTGTTTCGTTACTAGTATTTAACAACAAAGAATACGGTAAGATTTGTATGAAAAACGTGCATGAGGGAAAATGAGCAACTCTTTCGCCAGTAGGTAATTGTGTAAATAGAATTTGTACTGATCTGATTCCACTCCCTTTTCTTTACCAACTCCACGTTTCTTCACGTCACGTTTAATGTAAGACTTACAGAGTCATTGAAAGTTGGCTTACAAAAGCTCCCCGGTTTTTCGAAATGCCAAGCATTCTGCCGACATGTTCAGTTTTGAATTTAAAAAAGTTATCATCGTCACGTTACCCGCTCAAAGACTTCTACTGCTGTTGTTATTTTATCGAATAATGTGTTTAAACTTGGAAAAAAAGCGTTTGACGTGGTACAGTCGGTCTTATAAGTAGCTGCACAGCACACTTTCGTACGTCCCTTTAACATGACATTAAAGTGACAGAGCACCGTACTAGCCGTAGTGTAGCCACTTGAGAATATTAGTAGTAGTTAGCACATTAAAAAAGCATCATGGTTTTTGTTTATTAATAGATCACGTTAACAATTTCACTCCCAACAGCGCCTTTTTAGGTTTCCGTAGTCAAAGTACTTTAAGGGTTAAAGTTTCTCCATGTCCGTCCGTCCGTCCGCAACTTAGCTCAGAGGCGCTTATTTCTAGAAAGCAGTTATTTGAGATGAATATATTAGTGACGCCGATAAAATAAAAGCGTAAAAAATATTTTTTACGTATTTTAACTTAAAAAATAATTGATAAGTACGTGTTGTTTGTGATATCGTATTTCGTGTTCGTAGTAACGGCTTCGGAACCCTACACGGGCAAAGGTCCGACATGCTCTTGCCCGGGATTTTACAAGGTTATTTGTTCCCGCGTAAAAGCTGATCAGATGGCTCGATTTTGACAAGTAAAGGTGTTGTTAGATTCGTCTTAGGGTCACGAGTGTCACTGGGTAAAGTACTTAAAAAGTGACACCAAAATGGCGTACTAAAAATCATGTCGTCTAAACATGGTGTCGGGTTTTGTTAGACTTTCTTGCCAAGTTATTCCTAGATCTATAGAACCAGATAAGGTCCCTTGTCCGCACGGATATCACTACATATTATAAAACAAAGTCGCTTCCCGCTGTCTGTCCCTATGTATGCTTAGATCTTTAAAACTACGCAACGGATTTTGATGCGGTTTTTTTTAATACATAGGATAATTCAAGAGGAAGGTTTTCATGTATAATAAACTTTGTTTTACGTACGGGTATTACAGAAAACTCACATAAACCGAAGCGAAGCGAGGGCGGGTCGCTAGTGTAAGTATATGAAGTTGACTGTTCTTTATACGAACTTCATTCACGTAAGCCTCTACAACGGGCTACTGGCTCGTTTAACAGATTCCTTATCTCGATGCTACATGTTTTATTGTGCGGTCGGTTAATAGTGAGAAAATGCGTTAAGTGTAATTAGTTGTTTAAAAACCACCTTTCACTACCATTGTTCTAAATCAACTTTCCCGGAAAGTCTTGCGAATGACAATGGAGCGGACGTGACGTTATGTGACATGTCTTGAGACTACGTTTCGTTTGCCTGACAGCCGGCAATCCCGCATGCTATCTAGTAGGAGCACTGTCCACTACAAAGATAGCCACTTTTGGACCTTATTACAATGCAATTAGCTGAAAAAGTGGATACATCATGTAGTCGACTTTATACAGGGTGCCTCTGACCTTGGGGCTTTAAATGCAACGATCGATTCTACTCGACAAACTGAATTACTTTTGTTCTGCAACATTAAAAAATAATATAAGTCAAGATAACTATTTGATGTTAAAGTCTTATTGTAAAGTTAGTGTATTCAATCATGGCCATAATAATCACTATCTCATGGTACGGGGCGGGGGCGACATTTCCTTGGCGCGAGGGCTAAAGAAAAATGGAGAATTAGATCGCGAACATTGATTTTTTTGTATTTTTGTATTTTTGAATTGTATGATTTTTTTTATTAATTAGAACATATTTTAAACAAACTACAGCACAAAAGAAGTCAGTTTCAGGATCCATGCATTTAAAGCACCAAGGTCGAGGGCACCCTATTTTGCGTCACTGCAACAGTGTCAGGCTCGACGTTAGTGGTACTGTTTTAATTATAACTAATGATGCCCCATCAACGTATAATTGTGAACCCTAATAACAAAATAAAAATACCACCAAAATTAGGATAATTTGATATATTCGTATTGCTTACAAATGACACTAAACGGCCAGTTTTAAAAAGTTTACTAAAAGAGGTTGGAACATTTCGATACCGAGAATACGAGTATACTCGTATTGAACGCCCCTCGTACTCATAAGATGCAGCCAGCACGCTTCTGATCGCGATCCGTTACGGTATATTTCAATTAAATCTTTTTACCAACTCTGTAACGCATCCACATAACATTAACATAATCTACAACGGAAACACGTTTTAATTGTGTATCTATGAGTTGCATAATAGTTACGTTATAATACCGTATGTGTGCGTGACGATAAGATTTATTATTATTAATGAAAGTGTTTTTGGAACATAGTTTATGTTCGTGCTTAATTATTTCATGAATTAGTGTATTATTTATGTATTTTTAGATTGAGTACAGCCATTTGAAGACCGCTCTATGATAATATTTGAGTGACGTTTTTTGTAATTAAACACGTGGCAAATAATGTTTTGCATTTGGCAGGTAGTTTTTTTAATATGATATCACGTAAAAGTTGACAGTCAGAAGGTATAATAAATAAATCGAAAATGTGTTACGAAATTTTAATGGCAGAATTCGGGAAAACTTTTTATAAGTAGTTTTTAATAAATGAAACTTACTTTTTGATATAGTACAACCAAAACGTTCCGCCTTTATAATGCGTCACATTACCAATCAACCTGTGAATAGTAGGTACCTATATCTAATTTAGTACCTAATTTAGAGAATTCTAATAAATCTAAAATACGCCAAACTAGCGTCTTCTGGGTGGGAGCTATAATTATTAAGTAATAGTTTTTGCCCACGAGCACGACTGTGTCCTTCCGAAAGACATGCTCTAAATTCGAATGATCGTAAAAACCGCATCAAATTCTATTCCGTCGGTTAAATAACTAAACGGAAAACAGACATACAAATTTAGTTAGACATAAGTACGGCATACCTTTTTTTTTATATTAAGAAATGCAGGCAAGAGTAGTTATATTTGAAATGCATACTTCTAGTACTAAATATTCGTTGCGAGACCTCAGATTTCGAGTTCGAGATTGGCATATAAATTGACAACATATATTTTATGAACCCAGCATTCAGCAATGCGTTGATACGATAACGCTTTTTACCCTACTGCCTAAAGCTGAGCTCTAGGCTTGTACTAAGGCTACATGAGTGTCCTGTCCTGGGCAGAGGCCTCTCCCCTTGATCTCCATAAGTCCCTATTTGGTGCCTCTTCCGGCCGGTTGCTGAGGAATGCGTCCCAAGTTGTCCCGCCATCTCCGTCTAGGCCTGCCCCGTCTACGACGCCCAGGTTGCCGCACTTGCGGCACCCACTTGGTGGTCAAATAACAATTTGCCTAGCGAATCACTATCTATTGATGAAAACCGCATTAAAATCCGTTGCGTAGTTTGAAAGATACGTAGGTACATACAGTGGGACCGACACGGCGGGAAGTGACTTTGTTTTATACTATGTAGAGATAAATGTTTTTAAATCCGATATTTCACTCATCTGGACTTTGGATCGATTTTAACAAAAAGAGTTGTACTCCTCATGGAACTATATTCGTCTTTTTATAGGATATTAACAAATTATATGGGTGCGTCAGACTTGTCCCCAGTGATTAAATACATATTATTAGGTAGGTAAAGTAGCGGGTAATTAAGTCGTCGGTAATATACCCAAGTAATAAATTAAATACTAAAGCTTGTGAGACTGTACAGAAAAAAAATGTCTCGCTTTTTTTGGCATCTGTAGCAATTTTTATTATGCGAGAGAGGTGAGAGAGAGCGTGAAAGCGATAGACAGCCGAGCACTATCAATACTGCCTTATGGTGCCGATAGACTTGAGCATATTCACTAGAATGCTCGCCAAAATAAGCCGATTGCTAGTTCATTTCTGATAACTAGTACTACTTACGTCTAGGAAATAGTATAGTTCTACGTAAACTGTGTCACGGTGTGTTCATCGTTGTCTTAAAAACTTCTTCTCATTAAGATGCCAGTGACACTAAAGTTGAGACTTGTGAACAGAATATTATTACAGTTTAATTGTACGTGTTAAAAAAGGCGCTCTTCCAAAAAAAAACAGCATTTAGGTAGGTCGAACGTGTCTACTACGTGCTTTCTCTTTTACCGCATAATTTTTACTCAACCCAGCCCAGCCCATACACAAGTCACACTCAGAGATGCAAGGCCGAGCCACACTGGATGATCCGCTCTTAAAGTGCAGAGTGCGCCGGGCCCGACTTGTGTCTTTTGCCTGTGTCGCCGTTTATACGTCTTACCATTAACACGACCGCGTGGTGTAGCTACCGAGCTGATCATGATATTTACTTATATTGTTTGTTGACGAGTCGCGATACAAATTCCATTATCGAAATCGTGACTGGAATATATGTCTCGGGCTTTTGTCTCGCAGTGTAATGAAATCAGACTTAGTGAACGTCCTTTCTATTCAAAGCAATTTAAACGTAGAGAAATCTAGAAGGTATTACTTCAACAGACTACACGTATATTACTTCAACCTTGAAATTGCATACGTGTGTTAAATAAATACAGTATGATTTTGCTAATAGTACGAGTATAATAGCAATTGCCATTTCTTAAGAGCATCCCCTGTACTGCATATGCATCAATTTGGTTTAGAATCATTGTCGTGGTACCTTTACCACTAATGTGTGTATAAAAATATGTATGATTTATATTTTGAAACATTAACATTAATGAACCGTATTCAGACCAAAATTGCTGTCTTATTTATCTTGGTGGCCAAAGAGCGATGACATACATCAAAATAAAATAAGATTAGGTACAATATTTCCCATCCCCCATGAGCAATGTCCCTAAAATGAAATTCTAGAGCCGCCATTATTATGTACAAGGGTTTAATGTTACTCTGTAAGTGAGGATTGTCACAAGTTTGATGGTACACCGATTATCGCTCGGTCCCGTTAAATGTGCTGCTCGGTTAGCTAAGTAATTTTCCAAGTCGCAAGTTCTAATTAAGTATGAGTTTGTTACGTGGATTAGCTCATCAAACTATGAGCCCGCTTGGACGCGTAGTGATCTCCCTGTACACAATATCAAAGAAAATTTAAGAAATACCTCAGCTTTTATAGAAAATTATAAAAAATTGGTTAATTTTCAAATCGTTCATGTATTATAATGTCTGATTTTTTATTCAAATAGGATCTTTTTTTTTTTTTTTTTTATCATAATGGAAAATACAAATAACACATCGAGAATCATGTTGAAAAGATCTCCCAATTGAATGTGGTATAGTAAAATGTTCTGAATAACCGTACCTTCATTTCATTCATTTAACCTGGGAGATAACCTGGGCCAGTTTTAACATAAATAAAAACAACCTTACTTACCTACATAGCACAAACCCAACCACACTGAAAACCCGTGTGTCCAGCCAGTGGGCTTCTTTCGGCTTAGATGATGATAATGCATTGTAAAAATATGGTGTTATAATTGCTTCATCTCCTCGAAATCCCCTTAAAAGTAATGCCGCAAACTATAAACATCAATCCAGAAGATAGTTCAAGGTTTTTTTATTACTTAAGTAAATATGAGAACCAATATTTCTAAACTCATAATTACAAATGCAAAGGTACCGGCTTGATGACTAATTAAAAAAAGTAGATATATTATTTATATTCACTCTTTTTACTACTCGTACCTTACTTATTAATGATATAAATGTAAAAGTTGAAATTCAAGTAGTCCACTTTCTAGTTTCAGAACATAGCGTGCCTGCGGGACTAAATAACGTTTACCGAGTTCTTTGCGAACATAGTTGCGGGTAACGCTATAGTCAAATAATTAGAGAACTCAACGTAATTCATTATAAAACTAGTTTTGTTACTACAAAACTGACCCGACCCTAAATCCAACCGCAGATGTTTCATTAACAAATTTTGATTACTTTGTATTTGTGTTGTCCAAGCTCCGATAGAAATTTAATGAGAAAGTTCTAAATCGCCTAAAAGAAAATTAAGTCGCGAATGTGGGATAACGAAGTAATCATTTGAATAAACAGGGGTGGACTTAGGACTCCATTTTGTCTCGGGTCTTTTGTGTAGGAAGAAACGAGCAAGCGGATTACATGCTGGTACAGTAACTTTACAGAACACCCTGTATGCCAGGACCTACTTCAATACGATTTGGTAAAAAAAAAAAATTTTTAACACAGGTTTTGTTGATGACTATACTTTTTGACACCTCTATCTATCTCTCTCGCTTGTTGAGACCTAACTAACGACTCTAAACTCCGCTAAACGTTGAGTTAAGCGCAGATCCTATTGCCACCTTCTGAATCTATCATCAGATGCTTTTCGACACTATAATATTGTATTACAATCGAAATTACATATAAGGCAAAAAAATATAGTTTTTTTATGTTTTTTGTTCTATTACGTACATTTTTTTTATCCTGATATTGTTTTGTCGTAATAAGTAAAGCCTACTTACTACTGCTTGTATTTAATTGATGGAATTCCCTTGGAGAGAGTGACAACCATTAGGGACCTTAGGGTTATTTTTTACAGACAATTGTTACTTAATGTAACTTAGTTTTAAGTACTATTATTTTTTTATGATGGAAAAAATGACCTTCTGCTGGAGTTTCTTGCGGCGCTTCTCCGCAATAATGGTCTGGTCCGAAGCGCTGGTAGACTCACCCTATATTACCGACGTGTAAAAGAGCCCTCATGTGGCCTATTTACTGAATAAATATTTGAAATTTTGTTTTTTTTTAATTTTGAATTTCCGCGTCCATTATGTTTGATGTTATCGTGTCTAAGGCGAGTCGTATGTTTGGTTTTGTGCTACGAACTACTAAACCTTATAAGAAGGTACGAAGTCTCGTAATGTTGTACAATTCTTTAGTTAGTCCTATTCTGGAATACTCCAGCCGCATTAAGTCTATACAAATGAAATTCTTCCGCCATCAGTGCGACGCACTATTCCTCAATATAGCGACAGGTTTGTTAATTTCCGCACATTATCTTTGGTGTACAAACTTGATGTGACTGATTTAATGACGCTACGTAGGATTTTGAATGTTCTTGATACTGGTCTTATTATCTACATATCCTTTATCGCCAAGGAAAAGATCACACGGAATCAGAAAATATTTAGCATACCCCTTACATGGATGTGTTGTACATATAATTCTTAGACATAGATATATTCTCTGACAGCGCAATCAAAGTAATGATACAGCCACATTTCTAATTTTACATATTTATGTAAGTGATCATCTTCACTTATCTACGGAAATAAAATGTGTTGTTACCAATTAAGTGTCTTTTGCATAATCTTAATTTTAAAAGCTTGGTGTTTAACATGTTATTGTACCTAATAAATAAATAAATGAAAGATTATGGTTACTGCCAGAAAATTTTGATCATGTGAAGTAAAAATCTTGGTAAATATTTTATTTAATATTCGAATTAATCCACAAATTAAACCAATAACTATGCAAGTTGTATTGCGCATTTGCAGACGTTTAATTTGCCGAGCAAAAAATTGTATAGCATTTGATTATTGCTAACGTTATTTTATTCGTAATTCTAATAATTTTCCCCCTTCTTACCTTGGTGATGTTGCGATGCAGTCAATAGCTAAACGAGGCAACGAGGCGGAAATCCTCAATTCTATTTCTAGCTATTTTTCATCGAACTTCAGAGGAAAAGTATCGGTATTAAATAGTCAATTTGGTTGATTGACCAATTTATCTGAATTATGTCGACTTGTTATTTTAACGACCAACTCAGTTACAATCATATGACATAGATACCTACTACTTATACACAATGTGATATCGTATTTGGTCGGAAAAAAATGAATTTATATAGCTTTCTCAAAACAAAAAAAAACAAAACAAAACCGACACAAACTTATCCGATGTTGTATGTTTATGCACTAATATTTAAGTATCTAAACTTTGTACGGCAGTACAATGTATTTACTACTAATAATTCCTAGTTTTATTTAACCACTTTTTATTTCTTATTTTAGTTACAGTCGACGTCAAAAATAAGTTTACATGTTAGCACATTATTTCCATAAAATCAGGCAAAAAATTGTAAACATATCTTTTACGTCGACTGAACAAAACATAACTCATATTGTATCGAGTGTTGTGTAACTGCAGATCCTTCGTTTTTTAAATTTTTATCACTACATAGTATAAAACAAAGTCGCTTCCCGCTGTCTGTCCCTATGTATGCTTAGATCTTTAAAACTACGCAACGGATTTTGATGCGTTTTTTTTTAGTAGATAGAGTGATTCAAGAGGAAGGTTTTTATGCATAATAAATTTTGATTTATGTACGTGTGTTATAGAAAACTCAAATAAACCGAAGCGAAGCGAGGGCGGGTCGCTAGTAACTTATATATATAAATACATACTTAAATACACAAACTCAGGAACAAATACTCATGCGCATCACACAAATATTTACCCATACCGGGAACCGAACAGGGTCACTATCAACTAGGCTACCGCGTCGTCATATCTATCGTGGTATGCATTAAAACATACCAAAACAAAGTCCACTAACCGGCATTGAAATCGTCTTGGGAATGAGTCCCGTAAGATAATACAGTTATTTACATTTTATCGTGCGAACAGAATTTCAACCTAATAATAAGGTATTCAACTCTTGAGATTATTCTTGACACCAGGGTAGTGATTCTCTCAACAACGGCGGTCGAACGGACGAACGAGTGAATGTCCAAGCGGCGAGTTTAAGTAGTCCCGTCAGTGCGAAAAAAACATATTTTAGCACGTGCATTTTCAATTTAGCAGCATGGTTTCTGCCGATAGATCGAACGTATAAGGCTGCTTAAGTGAAAATGCACGCGTTAAAATGTGTTTTGTCCGCTCTGACGGGACAACTTAAACTCGCCGCTGTCATTTCGCGAGTGAATGAGAGAGACACATGATTTTGAGAGAATGACACCCCTGGGATATTCCACAGGATAAAACCATATAGCTAAGATGTATTCCGTCGATCGATATGGTCTGACGCATAGACAGGATATATAACGCTAACGTGGTCATTGTTTTTTATTATTACAGCTTAGTCAGTAAATACTGACAAATAAGTAGTTCAAATCCCACTAGTCGGTTTGAACAATGCTTGTAATAATGCAATGCCTCTCCCCCCCCCCCCCCGTCAAACTGCGCGACGGTCGCGCACGATATTGTTCGTTAAATTCGATCAAGCTCGCTCTGTAATCCAAAGCAATAAGGTAGTATATGCATAGGGACTTAATACTCTCATAATGCCTTTCTCTTTTGAAGGGCAGAGCTTAACTGCGAATAATAACAATAACACCGGACCATTGTTATTTAAAACAAAAGCTGTCTCTTTTGTTAAAATAACCTTGGAGGTATTTCAGGAAAAATAATTTGTGTGAATTCGCATGTTTTTGCTAAATACACAGACAATGCATTTTAAAATGCATTGACGACACGACGACGATTGACGAATGCATTGATGATTTGACGACGCGCTGGCCTAGTGGGTAGTGACCCTGCCTACGAAGCTATAAGCGTCTGCCTATAAGCGTCCTGGGTTCGAATCCCGGTAAGGGCAGATATTTGTGTGATGAGCGCGAATATTTGTTCCAGAGTCATGGATGTTTTCTAATGTATTTAAGTGTCTATTTCTCTATATAAGTATTTATATCGTTGTCTAATACCCATAGTACAAGCCTAGAGCTTAGTTTGGGACTAGGTCAATTGGTGTGAGATTGTCCCCCTTATAAAAAAAAAAACATAACTACCTGATACCCCCCCCCTGACCTGTGATACTTTCCTACTAGCTGTTGCTTGCGACTCCGTCCGTACTACCTATCCAATTCCAATTTTTCCCCATAATATTATAATTGTCCCGTGTGGTTGCCAGGTTAGAATAGTGCTACACCATGTCTTCCCGTGGATGTCGTAACAGGTGACTAAAGGCTTGTAGTACTGTTTGGCGATGGGCTTGCAACCTGTCACTGGTAAACATCTTAGCCCGTTTGTGCAAAATGTGGATAAAATGTAGAGTTAACTACACGTTTTTAGAGTTATTAGTAATTCTGCTCTACCTACCCCACTCTGGGAATTAAGGTGTGAAGGTATATATGTATATATATAATTGTAACCTCCTGTCCTTTTCCATAAAATAATCATCAAAATCGATTCCGTGGTTTAACTATAAAAACGTGACAAACAAGCAGAGTTAAGCTCGCATTTATAATATTAGTAAACAAGTGTTCGTATATTCTTAGTAACTATATGGATGGATTCATTATTGTGTTAGGGACACTACATAATTCCCGCCACTACGTAAACGGCGAACCCGTTTATTGTTTTCCCTCTAAAACAATCAAATGGTCCGGGATTCAAAGTGTCCTATGGAAGACCCTGGGGCTCCGTGCACTATACTAAATTTCAATCTAAATTAAATTTGAATCACGAGATACAAAATCGCTAACTTTCAGCGAAAATGCAGCAAGGTTCTATCAAGACCTCTGTCCTCTGTGACCGACTGTATAGGATAAGTTATGTATATACCGCTTTTCTTTAAATCACATTCAAGTATGTGGTTAGGTAGTCATCAGTGCCAACCCACCATTATTTTCAAAACAGCAAGCGACAAGGTACTAAAGAAATAATTCATACGTAGTGATAATCTAAATTAATTATCATGGAGCAAATTTTAATTACCTACTCGTATAGCAGGTATTAACGAGTACAAGTACCAACCCGGGATTTAATGGCGTTAATATGGAGATTTTAGACCAGCTTAGTTGATAGATTCCGAATACTAACCATTTTACCCTAATTGAATTGATTTTATTACTAGTCATCGCAATATCAAAAATAATTATCTGACATTTCTCTAAAGCCTTGCTTCATCCCTAAATACGACTAACGGCGAAGTAGCTTTTCAGTTACTAATCTATAATTTCATAGGCACTACGTATATTTACCCTGACGTGCCGATTTCAATACCAAAAGTGATTAGAAATTAGTCCTAAGCCAAAGGCAATTGTCTAGACCGTGCAAAGCGCTAGATTAGGGGTGTCATCTGTTTAACACAAGGACTGCGTTGACTTAACTGTGAGGTTGAAAATACATTTTTGTTATAAAGTCTTTGCATTACAAAACTGGGAAACCTAGTCCACGCCCGCACAAATATGAAGCAATAAAAACCTTTCAGGATTAGGTACTCGAAAATAGGCGCGTGTCAGTCGCAAAGACGCCATAGAGCCAAAATCTGTCAATGTTTTATTTAACACCCCTGATTTTAATTAAACGTGCCTGCCATGCGTTTCGCAAAATAAATAAACATTGTAAAATCTCACTTCCACCGACATGCACTTGATTCGGATTTGTACGTTTTACAAATAGAAATGTTGCCAGTACAACGGATTATCCCTGCTTTCATCAATTAACCACTCAACATGGGTAATGGGTATTTTGAAGGTACCCGTGATTACGATTAATAAATACAAAACCGTATGCTTGTGTACCCAGTACAATCGTCAAATGAAATGCTACTCGTTTGAAAATACGACTGACTGTTAAGTTTCTTGCGGCGTTTCTTCTAAGCAGTGATCTCTTGTGAAGCGCTGGTAGATTTTTGACGTGTAAAAGTGCCCTGAATAAACATCTTTTATCTTTTTGTCCTTTTTATTAACAACAAACACTATTAATATCAGAAATTCCTTGTATTTTCGGGTGAAATGCGACCCACTAACACCATTATCTGTGCACTTGGGTGCGTGTTGTCGTGTGAAATTGCGAGAAGAATATGCCTACATGGGTGCATTTTGTGCTTTTTTTGACAGAAATTAGTGCTGTTTCACACATATCCTCAAGTTTTCATCGATAGTCATCATCATCATCAATATCATCATTCATAAATTCAAGGAAAACGTATTATTTAGGTATACTTATTCATTTAATTTTAACCTAATATGAAAGTAATAATGAAGTTGTATAGGGTGGGCCAATTGTTTTTGCAAATTAGCGAGAGGAAAACTAGTAAATATGCAAATATTTCTGGATATTACAAAGACGTCACTTGATCTTCAGAAGTACGTGTTTATGGGGTAACGTTTTGTTTTCTTTTTTGGCCATTTCAATTGACCTTCATACTGACCTATACTATTAATTAATGAGCTATAGGTATTCGTTTATGAACGATTTCAATAAAATTTGCAATGTAGGGGTTTACGGCATCGAAAAGTCGATCTGTGAAATTGTCATCTTCGGGGAAATTAGTTTTCAAGCCGAACGACGCTAGGTTTTCCAGATACTGTTACTATTATAATACTGGGAAACTCGACTAATGGCAACCCTATACCTAAACGTTAAGAGTCTGAAGTCTAGTAATGAATGTGGTTTGGCATGACTCCAGAAAATCTATTGATTTAAATAAGGTTTTCTAAAACATAAACGCTGTGCTTGCTTATTAAAAACATATTAAACTAGCCCAAACTCCACGAGCCATCTATTCGCATTTGGGGATCCTATGGCCGCCTTTCGACTTCATCGTCATACCAGTATGCAAAACTCTATGTCAATACGAAGAGCAGTTCTGCCCAAAAAATATTGTGACACAAGCTTTTGTTGTGGTGGGAACTCTCGACCCAGACGCCACCTTTAACGGTTTATTACTGCCAGGGAGTTATGAATGCCAGCCGATGAAATGTAGAATTCATTCCATCTTAGTCCTCAGGGCAAAGCATTTGAGTGTGAGCCCAATTACTCGCTTTCAAAATCATTCGAGCTCATCACACGGGGTCACGTTACGACTAAACAAATGGATTAGTCACAACAAACCAGTGGGCCCAAACGAATGCCGCTTTGCAAACTTACTGAATCAAAAACTTGGTACAAATTATGAAATTGATAATACGTGAATATTTGACCAAAATATTTAACGATATTGCTATTGATGATTTGATTTATTGATTGTTATTGTTGCTGCTGGCTGGTTGTTGTATTTGTTGTTGTTTGAAAAGCTAATTATTGTTTCATACATTTTGGTCACATGACCATGTCTTTAGTCGCTAGCAAAACCTCCGCAGAATCTAATTTGGCTTGCCACCCGGACCGAGTTGTGAGGACGTTAGTTAGGACGCGTGTTTATATAGTTTTAATTACTTGTTAGCTCTAAAGCTTTTCCATTGTATATTGGCTTCTATTATAATGTTAACTAGCGACCCGCCCTCGCTTCGCTTCGGTTTATTTGAGTTTTCTATAACACACGTACATAAAACAAAATTTATTATACATAAAAACCTTCCTCTTGAATCACTCTCTCTACTAAAAAAAACCGCATCAAAATCCGTTGCGTAGTTTTAAAGATCTAAGCATACATAGGGACAGACAGCGGGAAGCGACTTTGTTTTATACTATGTAGTGATGATATCATGGTACTTACGCATAATTTTATTTTCGTTGGAAAATGTATGTAAATAATGAAGTATTTTACATCGAACGTAGGTTGCTTTAAAGCGAAAAAAGGCATTCTCTTTTTCCGTTTATATTTTTCGAGTGACTGTCTTTACAGAGCAGCAGCGTCGCTATTTCCTAACACACTCGCTATCTCAACTGGCTTCAAAGCGGAACAATTGTTTTCATTTTGTATGCAGACAAGCCTTCGATTTTCAAAATTAAAACAATTGCGATTGCGAGTGAGTTGACGAATAGCCCCTCAGATTGCCCATTCATGAATAGGGTGAAAGTCAAAATACTCACTGAGGATTCAAGATAATGTAATATCATCCACATAAGTACAAGAGGCTACTAGCCATGCCACCATAGATACTTACTTGCCTACTTGGTGGGAAGCTGAAAGCAATACTTAATCGAAGACCTTTATCAATTTTATCAGATCAACAGAACCTTTTACCTATGATCCTTGAGACATTGACAGGTAAATATCACCTACTTTTAAATCTTTGAATGAGGTAAATAATCGACATCATTACTGTATAACGGGAATTGAATATGCTAAAAATAAACCTCGGTTGGTACGGTTATATTGAAAATGAATTTCCGATTTAAATATGAAACCCTCGTGAGCTTGTAAAACACACGTCTAGTCCAGAATAGTGGAATTGAAAGCATTATCCGAGGCATTTCGACACGCTCTAGATCAACACTAAATCCGCCATGGGCTTCGTTGTGAATGGCATTACTCAACTACGAACCATTTACAACTTGAATTTTGTATTGATTTATATTTTCCTCTTAATTTGGCCTGAATGTAAACTGACATGATTAGTAATAATAAACATAAAAAATATGTAGCTTAAAATATTTACAGACAGACTAATAAATGTATCATGTATTTACTTAAGTAAATAGGTACGTATTTACTAAAAAACAATATCATTTTTTTTTTTTTTTTAGGAACTCCACTTTGTACACAAGCAAGCTAGTTTAATGCCGGCTCCACATGCTTTCGATGTTTGCCAAACACTGCAGGACGCAACTACACCTGGTGAAAGTACCTTAAATATGGTCCGTAGGATACTAATTTATTCACAATCCACGGTATTACAAGATAACCTTACAATAATACCGTACGGGTATAGCAAATCATGGAACCCAACTTTTAATACGAAAAATAATAATTACCATTTGTAATTGTACGTACATTGGTACATACATTACTAAAGTACTGGTTCTATTTTACTACTGCACAAAATTTAAAGCGAAAGGATGTTTTTTGAAAGCATTATCATTTATCAGCGGCATTTCGATACAATCATTAAGCTTCCGTCCTACACCAATGAATGGTGTTACACAGTAACAAACCATTCACAATTTATTATTTATAATGGGATATTTAACAACTCTATCAAAAAGAAATGCCGGTGAAATTACTAGCATAGAGGCATTCCATCTTAGTCCTTAGGGTTGGCAACGCATTTGCAGTCTTAGGATTGCATTGCAGTCTTGTGAATGCGAATGTCTATGGGTCACAGTTTCCACTTACCATCAGGTGGCCTGTGTGCTCGTTTGTCTTCTCTATGCCATAAAAAAAAAATGAGGTTTTTAAAAACCCGAGGCCATGTTTTGATATTGTCGTCTATATATGTATTATATTTAATTCCTATGCTGTAATATTGTTTTAAATCCGCCTTTTTTACATTTGAAGTATCCAGTGATGCGACGCAGAGAAAAATTTAAGGACACCTCGTTTGTAGAAATTGTCCTCCTGTGATTCTAAATCAACACTCATACAAATTGACCTAGTCCCAAACTAAGCCATAGGCTTGTACTACTAGGCTTGGACTTCGATGTTATAAACTTTAGTTATATTACCTTTCGATATTCAGATACGTACCCTACAAGGGTAAGGCAAAGGTACAGGCAATGATAAACATACCTACTTATATAGATAAATAAATACTTATATACTTACCGTTAAACGGGGTGAGTAGGGACACAACCTAAAATTAAGCATAATGTTACTAATTATAAGACTGAAATTATTTCCAATAGACGTAACGTTATTGTCTATTTAATACTTGTTCTGTAACAAGGTATGACTTATTTTAGGTTGTGTCCCTACTCACCCCGTTTTACGGTACTAAGAAAATACCCAAGACTCACACAAATTGACCTAATATCTCACCAGAAATAATAATATGTTATTATTGTCTTTATGAATGTGTACAGCATTGACAAAGCGGTTTAGGGTTTACATTATCATCATCACTACATAGTATAAAACAAAGTCGCTTCCCGCTGTCTGTCCCTATGTATGCTTAGATCTTTAAAACTACGCAACGGATTTTGATGCGGTTTTTTTTAATAGATAGCGTGATTCAAGAGGAAGGTTTTTATGTATAATATATTCTGTTTTATATACGGGTTTTACAGAAAACTTATATAAACCGAAGCGAAGCGAGGGCGGGTCGCTAGTGCTATATAGGATTAACACAGGCCGTGTCTGATTGAAGCTGTCTTAAATTGACACACAATCGTGTACAGGGGGTTACGATTTTTAAGGCAATCGCGCGTTACCTAAATACAACAATGATGCTGTTAAAATGTAATTCATACAAAAGTTAATTTTATTTAACCGCTACGTCACAATTTAAAAAGGCTTTTCGTTATTTAAGGTCATTGCTAGATTTCACGTGCGACTCGTTATTTTTTTCGAATAATCAGTTACGTACTTATAGAATGTTCTTTAAAAACACACGTTAAAGGGAACCACGTGCAGTTAAAGTATTGTACGCTAAATGCAAATAAGTGAATTTTAATCAGTTACGTTGCGAAGCGTGAAACCGATTTGTTTCGGTTGACATTGGTCTCGCTCCTTGGGAATTCAGACTGACGTGTCCTTCCACTGTGCCAGATTGTTTAATTTTTTTTTTTTTTTTTTTATGGCATAGAGAAAATAAATGTAAATAAATAAATAATTTAAATAAATGCTAAAGGACAAATTGCCAATGTGTAATTTAAATTTATTTGGTTATTCCTAATTTTTGCTTCCCATAACCGGACAGTGTGCTGGTTAAACCGGAAAATCGCCCAGTTTCAAGGAAAAGTTATAAATAACTGCGTAATCGGAGTCACGCGCGTGAACTGTTTGACAAAATACCGGTCAAGTGCGAGTCTGGCTTACGCACCGAGGGTTCCGTACTGCCACAGAGTTGATATTCCGATTGAAAGTAGATTTCGAATCGAATTGAACCCAAATCACACTTGACCAATTTTCAAAAAAATAAAATTGCAAATATGTTGAAAAGTAACGTTTCTTGTATGGGTACCCTTTATCCTTGAGGAACCCTGTATTGTTTTACTTTTTTTTTTAAATTTGATGAACAAATCCGCCGCATAAATCTATTACGGTCTAAAAGAAGCCGCTTGTGAAAGTTAGGACAGGTAGACATACAGACGGACGGACAGCCTAGGCTTTGTAATTAGGGTTCCGTTGGGCGCCCTTCGGGTACGGAGCTCTTAAAAACTGCATGGTATGGTAACTATGCCCTCCAAAAGAAAAAGGAACTATAAGAGTATGAAGTTCTAATGCATATACTGCCCTTTGCTTTGGACAGCAGAACACCGGTGGCGATCTACAAGTTACTGAGATATTTGAAAGATTTTATGGAATTGAGATAAACTAGCTGGACGCGCTCCTGCTTGATTAGTACAGGGGAGTGATTATCATATACTTACAACTCTATAGATACAATTTGTGGACAAGACAAGTATTAATCGACAAACTAAAGTAGCGAGTTAGGTACCTGTAACCTGTAAACAAATTAAAAATACACGCATTACAATGTTAATTATGCTTTGAAAAGACCAATTAGGCATACGGTTGATAATACAATGGCTAATTGAAAAGTGAGTTGGTATAGAGGATCACCTAACTACAGTTAGCGCTCGTAAAACAACCTTAGCTTAGAACTGATCAATTAACTAATGCGTTCAATAAAATTAAATCGAAACTAAGTAATTAATTTTATGATGAGCTTTTTAAAATCTCGGTACCGACGTGGCACGTCATTCTAGCTACAAATTTACAGTTTTCAAGACTGTACAATATTTCCTAAACGGTAAAATCTAAAAATTAATTGATTGATTGTGTTAAAAAAAACCTTTGCTTTTCGTACATATACCTACCCAAATAAAAAAATCATTTCGTAATTTAAATAATAAATTAATAAAAATCAGGGAGAGGCGAGACATGGCGAAACTACTTGTAACAGTTCCTTGTTCACTACGGAACCCTAAAAACATGGTTATTTGTGGTGTGACGTCATCAAACACATAGGCGCAATGAATTCGTTCGGCAATGCTCGTGCCACTCGGGCGTTATCGGACAATTGTAATTAAATCCTTTACGCTTTGCACGGTTGCAGAAAACTAAATTTGCTTTGACAGTGTTTTAGCAACAAACAAAATAGAAGCTTAATTATTATGATTCTTGATGTTCCCACGGTTTTTGGTAAAACCAGACTGATGCAGAGACTTGCGTTATTGGTCTCATATGTATCTCATACACCCACCAACTGCACTTGGCACATTCTAACATTTCCAACTCTTGCAAGGTTTGAACTCAACACGTTGACTAGAGTTGTTTTATCTCACGAAAGCGGGTTTGCAATACTTTTGGTTTTAACGCATATTAATATATTGACAAACACGCGCTCTTGTAGATGTGCCAGCGATATCTTTTTCTGTTTAGGATTCCGTACACAAATAATAAAAACGGGACCCTGTTACTAAGACTTTTTCACAGATGATGTATTTTAGTTACCACTTTAACAACAAATGCTAACGCCCATACAACAAACGTGATTTTTTATACATAATGGTACGGAACCCTTCGTGAAAAGTAAACACTTGCAATCATATTTCGACTTCAAAAATATTCAGATTAATAGGTAACATCACGTTTAACATTGTTAATTATTGAACTGAAACTCAATACATTAATTAATTATACACAACAAAAAATCATGTCGAATCATAAATATGTCTTACCTCACTGCGAGCAACTTTGAATGCTGATGGTACTCGACGATAATTTCTTGCTCAAATTATTATGACACTTCTTCCGGCGCCATGGCCAGCCATGACCGGCGGCACTCAGAGATAAAGTACAGTTCATTCGTTCAAATAGTGTGCATGACAACCCTTTGAAGTCACCAAGACCGCTTTGTGCGGGCGCGGCGGCTTTTTTGTAAACGCGGATCCATAATTAGATTCCATCAAAATCTACCAAGAATTGTCACTGTCATATTAACATATTTCAATGTCAGTATGACGGTCTAAATGCCACCAACCCTTTCTTAATATTAAAAAATATAATTATCCTACTCTAGGTGAAAAACTAACTGAAATCCCTCTTAGTAGTGGTGTAGAGAATTAATAAGAAAAAAGGGTTCAAATTTAAATTATAGTCCCCATTTTCTGTATACAGACACACTACAATTACATAAATTGCTGCCCTACTGTACGCAGGGGTTTCGTTAACAACACAAACTTAGTGAAAACTTAACAGAAAACCAAAACTCAACAATAGAAATTACCACGACGAGTAAGGAAAACATTCAAGCGTCAAGACAGACGTCAGATGCCGAAATGAAGTGAGAAGTGGGGTTCATGGCCGCCACCAATCCACCATGTTTCAATTTACGTATTTAAGTTATAATATACGCACATCTTCAAACGTTAATATTATTGCCTCAAAACGCATACCAAATGTTATCGAAACCTGAAGTTTTACAATTGCAATGTGAACAGTTGTGTATGAGAGTAGTTTAATTAAACTACCTTATTACCACTCAATCAATCAATACTCAATCATTTAGCTGTTATTGTTTTGTATTAACAGAGTATTTTTCTTTTCAGGTAAATACGAGTTTCGCAGTTGAATCAATAGGCTAAGAGAAGTAAACCAAACTACCCTTAGGGATATTAGGGTACGTTCAGATGACAAGCGTTGAGCGCGCGTAATTTTTTGTGTAGTGAATCACATGGTGCGCTTTTGTCAGGCGTTACGTCCATAAAAGCGCGCATCTGCGATAAAAGCGCGCGCTCAACTGAACCAATACTGAACGTAAACAGTAGCACGGTAAACAAACAGTCGGGCGCTGGCGCAGCGTTGAGCGCGCGTTTCCTTAAAACACGCGTTAGCATGTGTGCCTTGAATTACATTTGAGTAGTTGTAAACGCGCGTTATCAAAACGTGCTGGCTCCAGGTTCACATGACAAGGGCCTTGCTAAAAAGTAAATGCAACCTACGGAATAATCATGATCGTGAATATCGGTGTGGTCAGACGTGGATGAAACATCTGTCATATTCAGTACCCTTACAATGGGTTACAATCACCGTACTCGCTAGCGAGTCGAATGCTCTGTCCCTCGCACTCTATAAGGCGGTTATGCGGTGCCACACTGATGCGGATCCGCATTCCCCTACGAGACGCACGCACGTGTATAGGCGATGTCTCGCTCACACACCGGAGCGGCGTGCGGAACCGCATCCAATGTGACGACCGCCTAAGAATACTTGCGAGGTCTGCGAGGGACAGAGCTTCGACGCGCTAGCGCTAGCTAGATCCACACTGATTCGCCACAGTAAAAGTGAATACGGGGCTGATCTAGATACTTATAAAGAATCGTGACTAAAAGACTCCTAACGCACAGCGCAAACCGCTGCACATATAGGGACCCTACGCATTTTTAAGCAGGGATCTGATTACCTATGACGCAATTTTCATTGAACATAATTCCGAATCGATTGATATTTCGAACATAGTTATTCGATTGAAGACAGAGTGCTGCTTAAACTCGCAGTTCTAACCTACGTACGTGTCCGTACTATCCATACTAGTATTATAAATGAGAAAGTGTGTCTGTCTGTCTGTATGTTACCGCTGAACCGATTTAGGTGAAATTTGGTGCAAAGATAGTTTGAATCCTGGGAAAGGACATTCATTCCCTAAGGGGGTAAAATAGAGGGTGTAATTTTTTATGGAGCCACGATATAAACGAGTTACACGTAGACGGAGTCGCGGGCAGACGCTAGTATCAAATTAAAACATCCATTTAATATAAAATACCTTTAGCATAATAATAACTTACGGAAAAAAAACTGAATTTTATGAGTTCCCTTGTAACTACGCATTGCATACCATATCGCAAGTAATTAGTGTAACCATGAAGATTTCAACTCAGCCAACAGTATCTCGGCTTAAAACAGCACTAGTTGCGTACAAACTTCGATAACAATATCAGTATAGTAACAACGTGGTGGTCACTAATTGGATGAAATAAATTTAATACCAAAAGGTACCAAAAGGCACAATGAATCTCACTTTAATCTCAGCTTTGTTTGATTCGATATGGAAACGAATTCATCGTAATTGATTTTAACTTAGATTAAACTAGGTCTTTTTAGATTATGAAAAAGTTATATAACGCCATACAAACACGCAAAAAGTAACTTTGATTAGTTAAGTGTGGAGTCGGATTTCAAACGAATGTGTGCTTGTGATTGAAAAGAGTCTGATATTTTTTTATTATATGTATATCACCGCGACAAATCGATTTTACTCTCTCGGTTTATGCGGTCGCCTCGCTGCGTATGAATGTATTGGCGGTTTAAAGAACTAGAAACATTACATTAAGATATTGTTGTTTTTTAGGGTTTGTAGGCAAAGGGTTTGCAGTGGACCCTATGACTAAGCTTATGCCGCTATCTATCCGTCTGTGGACATCGTTATTTGAACCGTAATACTTAGATTAAGTAACCCGAAAATATGTGTTGTTGACGTTAATGTAGCAGTATTAAAGTATAGTTATCTTAAAAAAGAAGATTATTTAACTCGCTCTTAGTTCGTTCGTATCACCAATCGATAACTCCATCGATAACCTTTTTTCGTGTTGCATGTGTTTTGATCGATTGGGCGATGTCATTCCATACTTATACATGTATAGGTACTATTTTATAATTTATTTATGGTTTGTAGTTTAGTACTTTAATTTTCGAATGCATTTATGCATTGCGAGTTCTTTTTTAATTTAGAATGTTATTTGATTCATTAGCTTACACGTTTATGATAAGAAGTAAAAATATAGACGTACCTTCGAAACTATGAATTAAAATGTTTTAAAAACGAAACCACCTTCAAATAGCAAAAATAGCTTAGGTCAGTCCAACTGAAGTCGGCGTCTCGCAATATTTTTAACCTAAAGACCACTTCAATCATTTTAATGTATGTATATTTTTGTAGTTGTACCTGTGTTTTTTTTAGTTTGTATTATAGACCCTCCATTCCTCTCAGATTCCTTCAACAGATAACCACCGATTTGATCAAACAAAAAAAACATTTTTATAATTGGTTCTTATTTGATGGAGAAATCGGTGAACAAACGTACATAAAAAAATATACCTCCCTCTTTTTTGGAGTTGGTTAATAATTCATCTTCATATAATTACTGCTGCCATAGTGATCTATGCAAGTATTCAATATTTGAGTCTACTTTTTTTACCTTCCACTTATTCTGTTACGGGTACAAAACACAGTCTTGCATTGTTTGGAGCCAAACCCCAAACGACTGGCCAACGGCTAGGTATTTGCTCAACTTAAAATCTCACGTTTGTGTATACAGCATGCAAACAGTTTTCACAATGTGACAATACAGAAGGTCTACAATATAAGTACATAAAATCGACGACAATATGGCCCACACACTTGTCACCAGTCCTATTGATATTGAACTATTACTTATTTGGGCTCAAAATGAGACTTATTGACCTACAGCTGCCATTGTTCTGGGCCTTTCCCAAGCAGAAAATCCTTCTCTGTCTTGAGTATTACTAATGTCTTAAACTCAACGGTTCGTTTAATAAAGCGAAATCTTTTAAGTTTTAGGCAGTCTTACTGTATCCCACCCTTTTTTAGGCTTATAGCCTCTATCAAAAAGCATACATGAACGCTGCACTGCGAACGGCTTGCAACTGCGAAACGATTTCTATAGCCCTGCGTTTGTAATTAAAGACTAACATGGTGTTTTTTTGCTAGATACCCGTAACTGCGCATCGGTTGAAAGGTAGAATGCACACCAATTTAATGCACCGATGCCACTGGTTTTGGCGTAGGAGCTGCGCTGCTGCAAATTAAATGCAAAAAATCATGTTACTTGTTACCATGCATATGAACAATAACTCTACCTTACCTTAACTTGAGTCCTGGAAATCGTACACAAAAGATCGGAGGCATTAAAGATCGTATCCCTCTAAAAGTAAAAGCAGTATAATTCGGGCTTTTCTTTTATTATTTTAGACCAGCTGTAGGTATTGCCGTGTATACGGATTGCGTTTTTGGCACCTTATGAGGAAAAATAGGGACTAAGGGTGTCGTACGCCAATTGTTTTGGGGCTTAAAAGGTGTCAAGAGAATTGTCCCTACGCTTTGGGAAGGAAATTGAAGAACTTGAGACTTGTCATGTTTCTCGGTTGGAAATATTTGGGTTCAACTCAACTCGTCGTGTGATTTGGTACAGCAAATTAATTGTATCTTATGATTAATTAATAGGTATCATAATATATTGTATATTTGTACTCTATTATCATCGGGATAAAGTTAAGTCATGTGTCCACATTGTGTTCGAAGGGTGGCGATTATCTTTATGTGAGATTCGTTTCAACTGCTGGATTTAGGTTTTGATTTGATCCTAATCACTTCATTATCCGTAAAGCTGTCAAGGGCCTTCGTCTCAGGAGAAAGAAGAGGTACTAAGTAGAAATTAATACCATTTACTTACGCCTACGGCCCGCTCGAAGCTGTAAAAATAATAAATCTTCAAGTCAACGCAACTAAATAATATAGGCATACGTAAATAAATCCAATACTTATAGGTTTCTTTCCGTTGACCTTGAATCATACTTACTTATCTCATCAATAAATATTTTGTCTTCTGCGATTACAAACTAACATATTTTGCAGTTGGAGAATTGACCACGACGAATATTGATGTATGAAAGAACATTTACTTTTTCGTTTCGTTGCCCGTTGGCAAAAATCCTACATACTCGTTTTCCGTGATAGATATACGTTTGTACGCAAAGCCCGGATAAGAGACAAACTCGTACTGGTCCGGTTTTTCGGAGATCAATTCTTCTGTTATTTATTTATTAATTAAGACCGAAAATGTAACATAACAGGAAAAAAACCCAAGTCTTTACATTTCCCAAAATTCATTATACCTACTTACTAACACCATTATGAAAAAAAAAATGTCAGTGGAAAATATATTATAACCCCAAAGTTATAGCAAATTTTGTGATCTACAATCTACAATACTACAAAACTACAGTTTGCGCTAAAATGCACTAAAACGTGATTATGCCAAGAAAACTGGAAAAGGAAGCAATTTTCGACGGTAGCACTCCATAGGTGATTCTATAATCAAAATAATTCTTCTCTCCTAGAGGTCATTGAAAAAAAAAGTGGCATGCTTGTGTGCTCGTTAGCCTTCTCTATGAAATAAATTAATATTATACCCGGTTGTAACCACTCTATACCATGTACTATTGCGAACTTTAGTTAAATTAGCTCTGCCTATTCCGATATCTGTGGGGTTATTATGACCTATCTGTGCCATTCATTTTACGCTGAGAGAAAAGGACAGAGTTATGTAACTGCCATAGCTCCGTCCTTTACGCTCACCGTAAAATGAACTGCATAGCTATGTCATAATAACCCCCCCGATCATGTTTAATCATGAAGGAAAAACATCCCTCGGAGCTTTCTATTTGTTGTATATTCTCATCAGACAGAAGTTCGCGATCTGAAGTGTTAGCGGTTAGATAAGCACTGGTTAAAAAAATGTGTCTAATGTTAATAACGCCTTTTTACTATTTTATGTAGTAATTAAGTCACTCTATTTTGCCTAATGGCGCGAATCCAGAAAGAGCGTAGGTAATAAAAGAGGCCGTAAAACCGATTGCTTGAACTGCCTGTTGAAAGACTTCAATGTCATAGATAACTGATGTGCCTAGCAACTAAGTTATTGATTGATTGTTTGATTATTTATAAACAAATATAAAATATAACGTAATTTTAAACTACAAATCAAGTTAATCGTAATTCATTCACTTGTTATTAATAATTTACAACTAACCTTAACCTAACTTGCCACTATGGTTATATCCAAATACTGACCACCATTGAAAACACATTGAATTGCTATACTTAAGATCCTTGAAAATATGTGTACCCTTTAAGATAAGTATTGTGTACCCTGCCCTTCAAACTGAAGAATCACATCATACCGATAACATATCTTAGTTGCGTCGATACGTTTCTCCACTAGCCAATAAAATAAGATTGTCGGGTACCCAGGTGATACATGGCGGCCCGAGTTTATAGCGAGCGAGGTTTCCCGCCCTTTAATATTTAATATTGAAAAAAATACACCCATCGGTATTCGGCTTGTTTATGGGATCGGTATACACTCGCCGGATTGAATCGGGTATTGCTAACTAAATGGCCGGTTGTACTGTATTTATTACACATGTTCAAACTTAACACTACCACAGATCAGGATTTGGGTTGAAACTTTTGTACAGGCTTAGGGACTATAAACTGATTAATTGGTGAGCTCGCATAGAAGCATTTAGAATAGAATAGAAAACTTTTTTTTTTTTACTTAATTCGATATTGGCACTGTCATTACCAAATTTAAAATCCTGTATGTTAAATATGTATCCAGCTGAAGCGAGTCGTATCCGACTGTTTTAAGATGGGAAGGGTTGGCTTAACACTAAAAACTCGGTTCTAGAGCGCTGTATATCAACGGCGCAGAGCTATGTAACTATATTTATACTTAACTCCCGACACGCAAAAAGAGGGGTGTTAGCACTAGATGCGGCGCTGGTCCAAGTTTTGAAGCGCCTTAATGACCCAGCGTGTACCTGGCCATTTAAGAACCGTAGACAGTCACCGAAATATTCACAATTGAATAATGCGCTGTGTATGTATAAATGTGTCGTTTGAAACGATACGTAACAGACTGTAAGAACGGGTAACGGACGGCGGCTCGCGATCACACCGACTCGCGACCAACAGCCGTAAAGCGCTGTAATACCAACTGCGTAGCGCTATAGGGCGCTAGAAGCGGCTAATATATATAACATTTACTTTTAGAGGTAATACTCGTACTACCGTTGTGTCAGATACTTTAGAACAGAAACTTCAAGTTTTCTAGTTCTATACATGTGGAAAACCTTCAAGAAACATATTCCGTCGTTATCACGCACAGAATGCCATTTTGGGTTAGAGGCAGAGATTGAACTATTCCATTTTCGATTTCATTGACATAAAATCTTAATTTAACCAGCAAAATTGCCTAATTTAAATTTAAATCGAACCATACAATTAACTCTATTATGCTCTTGAGGGTTTGACATAATCCTTACTTTATGATGACCGATCGTCGCGGATGAATCGTATCTAGTCTATACTATATGTACATACCTACTGAATATAATTATAAAAATACAAGAACGAGTATGTTAGATATTCCTTCTAAAAAAAAACTTTCAAGTGGATTGAGTGTTCCTTAAGCATAGTTAACAGCAGTGGTCAAACTAGGCTGAGCCTGTGGCTTGGTCATATGGGAGTGATGTGGACATTTAGGTATTTATTATTCAAAAGCAGTTTCTTTTTTATTGGATGAAATAAGTCTTAATGTACTTATTTTTCTTTATCTCCTAACTTTTAACTTTTAATAGATCCAGGTAAATTATGTTTCGTTTCCCGGAATTTAGCTTGTTAAATTTGCTTTTCAATTTAAAAATCTATAAGGCCTGTTAAATTTGAAATTTGGTCGTCAATGTTGAGAATGAGAAATGTCGATATAAGTGTCCAGCCTACGTTACTTGAATGAACGTCATACTATCGATTGCATCAATTCATTAGGGGACGGTCCACGTAACTTCACTTATTATTCAAGAGTTGAAGGCGTCGCAGCAAAGTAAACGATGTTTTCAACTAACGACGAGGCATGGCACTGACATTTTAAATGCAACTCGTTAGTCATATGACGCCGCTTATTTACCTACCTATACCGATTACACGATGCTTGGATACGACCTTGCGACCTTACGACGTATATCACAAGTCTTGCAGCCGAGCACCGAAATCGACACGTATTCGATGACTTTTAAAAGGTCAAATTACCTTGATAAGTTTATGTCTCTTATTGTTGCCATATGAACCGACTATAGTCCAAAATTAACGATTATAACATAATTTTCGACGTTTAATATTGTCTTATTTTGCTGTTGTTCAGTTTGGACTTTTGCAACACATCAGCCAGAGCACGCTCTCAGCCACTTCCAGCATCCTACCTCCTCAAAGACGTAACCCTGGAGTCTGTAACGACGCGGTCTCCCCTCCACCTGAATTATTAACGCCCGCCATCCTTGAAGTTGCATCGACAGAATTAAAACTTGCCCAGCACTTCCATATTTCACTTAGTTTTGTTTCGCTTTTACGTAGATGACCACAAAGCGTAAATACTTAAGTAGTATGGTATGATGCTAGGGATTTCTCCAGTTAAACATTTGCAACAAGTTATAAGTAAAAAAGAAAACTATTCTGTATTGAAAGAAGAGTCAAACGGTTCCAAACTCTCTACTATATCGGCCATCGAGGAGTTCCTATGCTGACATTCTATCTTCATACTCGTACAATAGTAATGTAATTGTGCAAAATTTCACGTCACGTTACTAGTTAAACACCGGCGATTCCGTAAATGAGACATAAGCCGTGACCAATGTTGCTGTTTACCTGTGACCGATTGTCTTGCGATTACTTTTTTGCCAGTCGTAAAGTGAGAGACTGGGCTCTTTTTTCTTCTTTTATGTACACGTTTCCTAGTTGCTTTTTTAGGGTTAAGCCAAACGAGCGTTATTTTTTGAGTTGTGTGTCGTGTAATTTCTGCTGCGTTAGATTTCGTACACAAGTCTGGTTTGGTAAACGGCGACATTTTCGCGGCTAATAACTCAAAAAATACTCTAGTTTGGCTTCACCCTTATAGTTCTTAATTAATAGTTTATGAAATCATGAAATATAAAGGCAGCCTGGGTCTCTATTCAACTCAGAAACCACGTTGCTTTTGACGTGATCGATATATTATATCGTCATTATATCGTCAAATTAATGTCGGAGTTTAGTCTTAGCATAGAACTTTTTATTTCATTACACAAATGTAATCTGTGGGCTGGTCTACGGCGTTTTATATTTTTTTATTCAAACACAGAGGAAATACAATAGATACAAATAATGTTGTAACTACGACTTCATTTTATTTTCTAAAAGAGGAGTAGAGATTTGCTGTTTTCTTAGGAAAATGCAGAAACGACAGAATTATTCTAATAGTTCTTTGTTTTACTAATGCATTTTTTTCTCATTTTTAAATATAGCTCTTTTAATAAGTTAACAGTAACGAAGAGCCTCCTCCCTTAAAACTAATTTAATTCTTACACCGCGAAATGTGTAAGTGATGCAGCATGACAGAAATAATGATTTGGCGGAAATTTACCTTCCTGCGACCTGACGTCAACCATATTTTATTACGAGTAGGTGTAGTTATACTACGTTCACGTCAAATCAATAACAGTATCTTCCGACGAAGCTATGTTTCGACCCCAATGCCAAATATTTACTCTTCGAGTCTTGGATGTTTAGACAAAGTATTTATTTGGCTATATAAATATAGGTATATTTCATGGTGGTACTAGCCATAGCACAAGCCTAGAGCCCGAGTCTAGTTCAAATAATGTAAGATTGTCGCCTGACGTTGTATTTATTTTTTACCAGACTAAAAATCAAACTCGTTGGTACGGTGGTCTCCCAAATTTAGCGCGTCGCCCGCCAAAACTCGCGTAACTAATATAAATTTCTTCTCCAGTTGAAAAGCTGGAATCGTCCCGACGGGGCCGTATCTAAATAGAAAATTCGAGTACTGCCTCTCTGAATGCGCCCGGCGTCTGATATTTTACGCGCCGATATCTAATGCATGAAAGTTCGTGCCCAACATCACACTTTATTTGAAATATGTGGGTATTCGTCATCTTCATGAATATCGAGATTAAAAACCATACGCAACACGGACGTTTGCTGAACGCACGAACGTGGTCATTACGGATCGCCTTTTTGCCGGAATATTCGGGATATTTCGGAAAAGAAACTGTATATGGGTGTTTTATTTTATTCTGTCCGATGTTTAAACTGTAATCGAGACAAGATCTAAAACATATCACATATTCATGAACCTTGTGGCTACTAGGATCTACTCACTTAGATTGCATTCATTGAATTGAAATCGATTTTTCTAGCAAACATGACTTCTGTTTATTTAGAAAGCTCAGTTAGATTCATCTTTAATCTCGTCCGGTGGGTAAATCATTAAAAATGAGCGTTTTTTACTGATTCATAGAAGTTCGCATTATTAAATCTCAATGTTGACTTTAATTCTCTTGACTGCCCCTTCCCACTCGTAAACGAGATACCCGCGTCAACATTAGTGTAATTTCTAAAATCAACTATCTGTATTAGTTCGTATGCACTTGCAAGCTTTGCTACTAGATGACAGTCTTATTCTCCTTTCTTGTAGAATGCACGGATAAATTAGGTCACCATTAACATATGCTCTGAGTTCTCTCTCCGTAATACTCGCCAAAACCTTGTAACTGGCTACTTTCCGCTGACGATGCTCGAATCTCTGAAGTTTGGCTTCAAGAAGTGTAGGTTGCCGACACACCTAGTCCGATTAATCTCCTTACTCTGGTTTTCTATCGCATTCAGCTTTTAGAACTACGATATTCCCGCGTTCTCCAAAAAAAGTGCACGTAGTTAAGGATTAAAATTAACAACGGTAACTTGTACATTAGGTCACGACAATCAGTTATAAATTTATCCTCTTACGCCAATAGGACGTATCTCACATTCAATAACCGAAGCAATCTCAATACTCACTCGTGTAGTATAAGGTTGCACTTGCTACAGGAGTTTGGTCTGAGCTGCTCTAATGGAGAAACACGAAATGACAATGCAAAAATCCTGGCAAAGCATTTTTTTTAATCATAAGTCCGATGTCTAGTGTCATAAGACTCCCAAGTTTCGTTTGTATCTCGGAACAGAGGAGGAGGTAGGACTATACAACAATACAAGCCCCCTGGTTGGCGTAGGTAATCAGTGGCAGCAGCATGATAAGCGGCGCCTCGTACTTAAGTATCTAGTATGAGCGATCTCATCAAAAAACCAACGCTCATCAGAAAGATTGTCAATTTCTGTCTAAGTCACTGCTGCATTTTTCGAACAGTGGAAAAAGTGGTTGCTGCTGCGATTGAAGGTCGCCTTCCGCGCAGCCAGGTTTTTTGTCATTTTGTGTTCCCCATTAATGACGTGACTAATTGTATGTATTATATCGTCTGTAGTCTTATCGAACTAGGTTTAGTGTCGTGGGCTCTAAGAGTAAGTACCGTAAAACGGAGCATATATTACTAATCATAACATTGAAATTATTTCCAATAGACGTGTTCGCATTGTTGTGTTCCGGTTTGGGGATAAGACAGCCGGTGAAATGACTAGCATAGAGGCATTCCATCTTAGTCCTCAGGGTTGGCAACGCATTTGCAGTCTTAGGATTGCATTGCATTCTTGTGAATGCGAATGTCTATGGGTCACAGTTTCCACTTACCATCAGGTGGCCTGTGTGCTCGTTTGTCTACTCTATGCCATAAAAAAAAAACGTTATTGTCCATTTAATATTTGTTCTTATTGGTAACAAGTTATGACTTATTTTGGGTTGTGGCCCTACTCACCCCGTTTTACGGTGTATGTATAGTCAATCGTCGTGACGTAAGGTAATAATTTTAGTCTTTGACTATGAGTAGGTACTTTTTTCGAAAAATGCCCATTCACGAACGAACTTTTTCCAAAACTCTTATCATACATTCATAAGACGAGATAAGCTTTGAAAGCTTCGGATAATTTTAAAGGGCAAGTAAAGCATTCGTACTTCACAGCGTAACTAAAAAGAAACGCAACCAAATTTTTAATCTCGAACGTCCTAAACCAGAGGGTCCAATATGGCTGCGTTTATCGCGTGACAACATTTGGATAAAACATCAGTCACTGACATACATAAGTACGAGAGTGACGGATGCTTTATCCACATTTTGCCACGCGATAAACGCGACCATACTAGGCTCGCAGGAACACAGAGATGTAGACACCAGATAAAAAAACTTCGTGATTGCAAAACAAAAGCCAGCTGCATGTGTTACCAACGTTACCACGCTAACACGATCGCATGTCCGCTCTTTCGACACATAAATAATAGTAAAAAATATATAGTCTGTGAATAATGTAGTCAGTTCAGTCGGTGGGCCGTGAATTGTGCGGTCACATGTGGCCACTGAATTATGTACGGGGACCGCGATCTCTTGTTTTATTGTCGGCGATTGGCTCTTCGGCACCCACGTCCCTTGCGATTTGATATCTACATCTGTCCTTATCTTAATTGGTACATGTAAAGAGGAAAAATACTGGAAAACATGATTGTGATGCATATTCTTGTCGCGATCTTAATTACTACTAGCAAATGCTGACGTTTTAATAGAGTAATAGAAATAGAGAAAAGTAAAAAAAATAAATAAAGTAAAGTATAAAATTGTAGGATACTTAAAATCGTCGTTTTGGGTTAATAGTTGTAAAAGGATTGCAAAGCGCTTCTAAATTTAACTCCTGATTTATTTACTACCCGCACTTCGGTACGAAATGAGACACACTTCAATCTGACGCAATTGAGACGTTTTTCAAATGCGTGGCTTTAAAAAAATACATACCCGTTATACCAACATAGAAATGCCGTTGCATAAGGCGTCACTCTCTTAGCCTACGTAGAATTACGCGTTGATTCTTCCTTTTGCCGCCGGCAAGGTTATGCTGGTAGCACTGTAAACGTCCTTTGCGCCGTGATCCGGTTCGCAAGTCGCGTTTACGAAGCGCACTGAACGTTAATAATTAAAGGCACTTTTCCACGCGCTCGACTTTGGAATCGCTCTAGCCAAAAGCGCGACAAGCGACCCCCGTTAAAGCGGTGAGATAAACCTGTATATAATTTGTGGTAAATGGATAGTCTGCAGCATACTGTGCTCGATGGCCTTCGCCATTTTTGGTTCAACCAGATAATCGATAGTTTAACCACTGAATTTGGAATTTGAAATGATGGTCAGCGGACATTGGATAATCATGGACTCGTTCACAGGCGTCACCGCACCGGGGGGGTACCGGTTTCGTATAGATAGAGTTTTGACAGCCAGATACCCACTTGTAACAGACCAGTAACAGACCTCTAACTACATATAGGACGACTAGTTTTGTCAGGATCGTAGCAAGTGGAACGAAGTGGTGTCTGCCTACCCCTCTGGAAAACGGGTGTGATTGAATGTATGTATGTATGTTTCAACTTACTAAAATAAGACTGAGAAATACCGACAGTGACACTAGGATATGTCCTCCAGTGTTCGCCTCGTATTTCGTAGTAAAGTATATTCCTAGCTTTTAACATTTCAGACTTAACATTTTTACATTTAGAACTTTCCGTATCTGATTATTGACTCTTATCAAAGTTCACCTCAACTGCTTGGGAATAGTGTCTTCCGCTCAAAATCTACGTGCAAAATTCTTCTTTACCCGCAAGCCGTTTGTACTACTCAAACGGGACTACGGGACGAAATATTGGGTTTATTTTTTTTTCATTTTTTTGGCATCCTTCTACGAGCATCCTAGTATTGTCAGTGTGGTTGGCGGGTTAGAATAATGCCACTCCATATCTTGCCGTGGATGTCGTAACAGACAACTAAGGGAATAAAGGCTTGTGTTGTGGGACTGTTAGGCGATGGGCTTGCAACCTGTCACTGGTAAACATCTGTACTTTCGTTTTACCTTCCTCCTAACTACTCGCGACACTTAACTGCGTACTTTTTAAAGCGTAATTAAAGTATTAAATGTCGGAAATGAACTGCTTGATAACAAACATCTGAAATCATTGTGATTTTCCATGGCTTCCCCGCTCCGTGAAGAAAAAAATACATCAATAAAGGTCAATGGTTCCCCTCCTTACATGAACCTTGGGTCGGAAAAACCGTGCAAATAAAAATCTCCTATTCAAAAAATTTAACTTTTTGTCGTATACCTACAAGGAAAAAACTGCAGTGAACAACAAACGTGACAAAAACAAGTTAGGTATACATTAGCCATCCTAAATCCAAAAATTTTGTAAAACCAGCGAGCCTTACATCATAACGGATGCACCAAGTGGGCTACTTAGGATCCATTAGCATAATCCTGCCAAGACTAGACGGTATTACTTCGAACTTTCTTCCCACGCCCATACGACCTTTCAGTTTTAAGCAGCGGTATTTTAATATGCGATGTCGGTTATCGAGGAAAGCTACATGGTCAAACGACGATAGAATATATGCAACAGTAAAGAATAGGTTTTAGGTTTAGGTTTAAAGATCATTTATTCCCATTAAGAATTAACAATTCACTTATTATGAGAACTTAAAATTTAAACATACATGTTTTAAACTATAAGTATATAAAAAAAAAAAAGAGGGTAATTCTATACATAAAAAGAGGGTAAATCTATGCAACACTCCGACCGCATTCTGCCGGTGCATTGTCGAGGTCCGTGCGCGGAGTTGTAAACAAGATAACGAAAACATTGAGTTACGTAGACTGGAAGTGGCATAGCGTACTTGCTTTGTATTCCGTTTCGTCACTAGGTGATTATGTGATATAATTATGAAGGGATATCATTATGACAGTTTTTTTTTTTTTTTTTTTGTTAATATATTATAAGTAATATTATTTCTATGTTATTGTTATTTTGATATATTATTAAATTATATTTTTCTTTAATTAAGTTACGACACTTCCGAAACGTCGATGTAAATAGATTAAGATATTGTATAGTTTTAAGCGATTAAGTCTCGTTTCATTTAGAAAATGTGTTCATGAAAGTTTAAATCAGTATATATTTCCTATCGTATTAATATTTAATACATGTTTTTTGAGCATTTTTTTGAAACGATATAGTGATTTGGTATTCTTTATATGTTTAGGGAGTTGGTTGTACAGCTGAGCACCTTCATACAACAAGCATTTTTTCCCATAGTTCGTTCGTGGCGAACGTAGAATTAGATCGTTCGCGTTTCTAAGTTGCATTTTTTGTTTAGTTTTCTTTTTCATAAAGTTTATTTCAGTGTGCATTTTTTTATGTAAAATTTTGCGAACTAAAATACATGTGTTGTATATGTACGATTGCATTATGTTTAGTAATTTAGTTTCTTTATATATTTTGTGGGACGATGTTAGGTAGTTGTATTGAAATAGAGTTTTTATTAATTTATTTTGAGTTATTTGTATTGCTTTAAGATTAGTTTTAGCGGCCGTGCCCCAAACTTCAATTAGGTAGTCGAGATGGGGTTTAACCAATGCGTTGTATATAGTATATCGCACTTGCTGTGGAAGAAATCTAGCAATTCCACGTAGCGCTCCCATTAATGAGGTCATTTTTGACTTAATTTTTTTTTATGTGCGGTTTCCAATTTAGGTTTTTATCCAAGATTAGGCCAAGGTATTTTTCTTTATCTACGTGTTTAATTATCTGATTGTCTATATGTAAGGGATCGTAGTCAGATATTTTTTTGTTTTTTGCCAAAAATATTATGTAATTAGTTTTGTTTATATTTATTGTAAGTAAGTTATTTTTAAACCACTCATTTAGCAGATTGAGGTCACTTTGTGCTTCCGTTATGACGTGTGTGATTGTATTACCAAAATAAAATAGACTTGTGTCATCAGCGTATAGTGTAATATCCCCTCTTAGACCCACCTGGTTTATGTCGTTTATGTAAATAAGGAATAATAGAGGACCTAAGATGGATCCCTGAGGCACTCCGCATGTAAGTTCTTTTGGGCTGCTTTCGTGTTCACCTATTTTTACAATTTGATAACGTTCAGATAAATACGAGTCAATCATTTTGTGCGCAGTTTTGTTAACACCTATGGCATATAGTTTGTTTAGAAGTAGTTCATGACTAATTGTATCGAAGGCTTTCTTCAGATCTATGAAAACTCCGAGAACCACTTGTTTTTGATCAATATTCATTTTTATTTTGGTAACAAGATCTATGGTAGCTGAGAGCGTATTAGACTTATTTCTAAAACCATATTGTTTTTTGTAAAGAAAGTTTGTTGAATTTAAGTATGTGACAAGACGATTATAAATAATTTTTTCGTAAATTTTTGAAATTACTGGGAGTATAGAAATCGGCCTATAGTTACCGGGGTCAGATTTGTTTCCTGATTTATAGAGAGGTGTAACTTTTGCAATTTTTAGACTATTCGGAAAGGTTCCTGTTTTTAAACTTGTATTTATGCATTTAACAAGTTCATCGCTGATCAAATCTTTAACGCATCTAAGTGATTTTGCATTAATGCCATCCAAACCGGTGCTCACATTTAGTTTAAGATTGTCTATGATGCTTATTACTTCGTCCATTGTAGTTGGAGTTATTTGTGTAAGCTCGTAGTTTGCCATTCTGGGTAAAGGGGCTGTTGCTGGAGTCATCTGATGCTTATTTTTGATATCTTGGGCTAATCTAGATCCGATAGTTGAAAAGAATTCGTTGAAAGTTTCGCATATTTCCTTTTCGTCAGTAGTAATTCCATTATTAGTTTGTAGATTAGTGGGGACAGAAACCTCCCTTACTTTGTTATTAGTAAGACTGTTAATAAGGGTCCACATTTTTGAAGGCTTTCCTTTACAGTCCATGAACCTTCTATTGTAATATAGGTTTTTCGCCTTTTGAATATTGACGGTTACAGTATTTCGAGCCCTTTTAAACTGTTCTTCAATTTGTTTATCATTTGGTTTACTTTTTAAAGATTGCCACATAATGTTTCTATAGTTTATTTCTTGCATAATACCTTTATTTATCCAGTCCTGTCTTGGCTGGTTGAGTATTTTAGTCTTAGTGATTTTGCTCTTGTGTATGTTCAATGAAAGTTTCTTTTCCAGTAAGGCATATTCACTGTGTTCATTTTTGCCATCATCAGCTAGGACCATTGTATATAAAGTTTCGTAGTTTATTGCTGTATATTTTTGTCTCTTGACATGTTGCGGTTCATACTTTTTTGCTTCCAAATAGATGTGCTTATGGTCTGACATAGCTGAGTCTATAATTGCTAAGTGAAAGTTATTTTCAGTAAGGTTCGAACACACGTGGTCTAGAATTGTTTTCGTGTCAGCAGTTTCACGTGTGCAGTATTTTTGATCTATTTTGTTTATTATTTCATATCCATGTTCTAATAAGACTCTTTTGTAATCTGTAGCCTTTTTTTCTTTACTAAGCAAATCGAAATTGAAGTCACCAAATACGATGGATCTCTTGCTTTTTTGTAATTGTACCGAAAATGTGTCGAGGAAGTCATCAACGTTTCCATGATTGGTTCTGTAGATAGCGCCTACATCCACAGAAAATTTACTTAGGTGTATCCATAGGTAGTGGTTGTCATTTAACGATAGTTCATCGATAACGTGGTGCTTTAGATTTTTGTGCGCAAAAATTGAAACTCCACCGCCTTTGGTTCCAGATCTGTAGTTATAGTAATGGGTATAGCCTGCAAGTTGTAATCTTTGAGCTTCTTCTGGAGATTTAATCCATGTTTCGGTAAGTACAATAATATGTATAGTGTATTTAAATGATTGTATCACACATTTTAATTCGTCGAACTTCCCAGGTTTCACTATACTACGTGTATTTGCATAAAAACATTTTAAGGAACCTTTAGTAGTTACGAGGTTTTGATAGATATCAGTCACTTGGTGTGTTGTCCTGTTTGATGTTACTTTCTGATCGGCTCCGGCTTTCGGTTCGGTATTTGCTGATTGAAGTTTTTTGATGTTATTATTTTGGGGACCCCTTTGATATATTTGATTACTAAATATTTTTCTCCATTTGCAGTGCGAGATGCAAGTTCATCCTTCAAGCTTTTCAACAAGTCTGTTTGGCAAGGCGTTTGGTCTCCGAATATTTTAATTGATTCACTTTTCAAAGTGTTTTTGTTTCTCAAAATTGATATGGCGGTTTCTTGTGTCTCAAAGCATACTTTGACGAGGCGGCTCTTGTCTTGATTAGGCTTTCCCAAGCGGTAAATCTTTACAGGTTCTGGACATTCAGGATAAATTTTTTCTATTATGTTTATTACATCTGTTTTGTCCGCTTCAGTTTTTTCAGCTTCTTCAAGTTCGTTTCGTTCAGGCATCCCTGCTACAATTATATTTTTAGCTCTTTGGCTGCGCTCTTTTATTTCAGCCATTATATCTTCACACGGAAGAGATGTAGTAGTAGTAGCAGTCAAAGTAGTTGCATGGAGTTGCTGTAAGCTTGATTCTAGGGTGTCCATCCTCATTTCAGTCTGTCTAGCGAAGTCAACCAAACCCGTCACTTCTGACTTTAATTTATTCTGTTCTGTATTTAAAGTATCGACTGTGGCTCTAATATTTCTTGCATCGTCTTTTATTGAAGCGACATCTTCATGCAATTTGTTAAGACTTTCCGTTTGTGTATTATTTACAGATTTTAGGTATAACATCATTTCTGACATTTGTTTTCGTATCTCAGCAAGTTCGCATTTAATCTGGTCATTTTCATCATTTTGCTTACGCTTGTGACGAAAAGTCATTCTTGAAGCATCTATGTGTTCGTTATATAAATTTGCACTGGTCAACTCCGGAACCGATCCACCGCGCCCAGCGCTTGGATCACTTCCAGTAGGTGAACGCACTGTGGACATGTTGATGCGTGTTTACTCACAGTCGCCGGAGTCACTGCTACACCGCTGCGCAAGCAAGATACAAAATAATTGCGAACCTCTCTTTTACCCGAGGGGGTGAAGAGCCGTTACGGCGTCGGCGATGTGGCGTGCGCGGGAGCACAACGTCGTTGGTGTGTAACAATTTCACAAATCACTGTCGGTCTTAAGTTTCAATGCACAGAGTTCAAAGTAGATTGTCCGTAATAAATTATTTTTGTAATTAAAACGTACACACGTCTGCTTTCTATGCAGTAAAAAACGTACGTAATATGGCCCGGTTTTGATACAAATATGTATGAGAGCCGGTTGGGCTGTGACAGACAACTTTAGCATGATTTCAGGTCGTAATATTAGCATTTTGTTACATTATTTACATACAGTTTTAGGTGGTTATTTAAAATATCTTAAAACAATAACAAGCGAAAGAGATTTGTCAGGGTCGTAGCAAGTGGAAAGAAGTGGTCTCTGCCTGACCTTCTGGGAAACAGGCGTGATTTAATGTATGTACTTAAAACAATATCGAATACAAACATATGTCTTTGGGTAGTTACTACAACTAGGTCTATCTTAGAGTTTGTCTGTCCGTTAGTGCTAAATCTTTGTACAGTCCACGTGTCAACGTGACGTTATAAACCAAATCATAAGAAGGCTCTGGTTGTAAACGTCACTTTAACATAGTCCTAAGTGGCCTAGAAATCAAATTGGTTGACTGTACCTACGGCTGAAATTACTAAAGTAGCTTTCCCAAATGTCAAATAAACTACAACCATTCAATTTTGTTGTTGATGTCCTATTCGGAGGTACACCGCCGTAGGTGCGTCGGACGCATGTCACTCTTCGATCATGTCCAAAACGAGTGAACAATAGGTCAATTAAAACGCTGCGTGATCCAGTGGGTACGTAATTTTACACCCATTTTTCATATTTCATACACAACTAAACCGCTCGGAAAGTTACACATTACCCGAGCAAGTGCAGCATCTTCCACATACTGTTAACCAATTAGAGGAACTTTACTTATGATAAAATTCTCGCTATGAAGAAACTGGGTCAAAACTCTATGATAAAAGTATTGTCTTAAGTCCTAACACACTGCCACGTCGCTCGGATGTCGCGCGTTGAGGCGAAGGTTTTGTAACATTGACTATAATGTGGCAGGTACTTTATACTAAGTAAAGCTTGTTACTTTTAAATCGTATTCTGTGTACATTATTTAGATGAGATCTGCGTCTGTCTTTATTAATTGAAATTCAGAAGAAGGTAGACAATGTTGTTAGGAAACGAAAATATTGTACAATATAATGTTAACTTAAAACGCAAAGTTGTAAGATAAATAAATAAATATTAGGGGACAATGTTACACCAATTGACCTAGTCCCAAACTAAGGTCTAGGCTTGCCCTATGGATACTGGATAATGATATAAATACTTATATAGAGAAATATACACTTAAATACATAGAAAACATCCTTGACTCAATAACAAATATTCACGTTCATCACACAAATATCTGCCTTTACCGGGATTTGAACCCAGGACCAGTAGCTTCGTAGGCAGGGTAGGTCATCGCGTCGTCAAGATATGTATTTAGTTGGTTTTAAGTTTTAATTCGCACTGGACTTAAACAGATACCCCCCCCCCCCCCTCCCCCCCTGTGATAAGAAGCTCCTGGAGAGCATTAAACCAGATATAAGCCGATTTCGTTTACATATGTTGTTTATAAAATTATTCACACCTTACGTCAAGCCGCGCTACATATTTGTGGCATGCGGCATTATAAACGGGCCCTAAAGTATTGTATCCACTGGCTAGCGATGCTTTATAAATAAGACAGTTACTTCCTTCAATATAAGACTTAGGACGACACCGATTCTGTTTATTTTTATTTTTAAATACTAACCAGAGGGGCTTCAGCTTAACGCACTTGCAATCGCAATTGTTTTCATTTTGAAAATCGAAGGCTTGGCTGCATACAAAATGAAAAAAAATGTTCAGCTTTGAAGCCAATTGAGATTGCGAGTGCGTTAGGCAATAGCGACGCAAGATTAGATGAACCCCCTATTCATAAATGCCCTTTAAACCTATTTTAGTTACAGAATACTTTGTCCCTTTTTGTTCAATTAAAACGTCAGAATGACAGATTAGGACAGAGCATATTTCAAGCACACTTTAGCTTTGCGCGTTTATGAGTAAGAGGGCAAGACGAGAGGTATAAAAACCAAGTGACGTCACTTTTTAACATTGTACAAATATTTGAAAAAATCACGTTAAAATTTACTAAATGAGTCAAATAATAACAAGACCGTTTCCTTAATGGAATCACTTCATTTGTTTGTTTAAAAATCGAGTTTTTTAATCAATATTTTTCAAGCTGTATGCTCAGCTCGCTCATTCAGCGCTGGAACTGTAGGACACCGCCCTAACCCACGGCGAGGGCTCTCCCTACTAAGTTAACGTAAGCCGCTCCTGACAAATGTTTAAGATGAACGGTTATTTCGCACACTGTTTATGCCCGCATGTGTATTTTTTACTAAAAAAATGTTCCCTCTTACGAGGTTTTGGATAAAAAGATATATGACCCAGCGTACAGGTAAGCGTGGCGAAATGACTACCTGTTTGTCATACCTGTGTTTTCTTTTTAAATGAAATGTACTGACGAGGGGCTTTGCATAGATGTTTTGTTTTATTTTTCACAATCTTAATGGATAAAATTACTTGTTATTATAGAATAAAGACCAAACCTATAAAAAGAATGGCAACACAGAAATCATAATTAAACAATAGATGTAATTGTACCTGTAGCCAATTTTGCCCAAGTAAATTAAAATGGAAAAAAAACCCGAAACAATGAAGTATAGTGGCGTCTTAGAGCAACTTTTGTGATAGAGCGAGAAGGTCGTATGGTTACCGCTGTAGTTAAGACGACGGTCTCAATAAGCAGTTGACTTTTTGTTTTGGTTGACTCATTTTATCAATATTGATAACCAAAAAATAAATCAACTACTAGTATTTTTTTATGTCCGCGCCAAATTATATCCTGTCCTTATTTATTTTATGGTAAACCAAACCAGCTGCTGAACACGAAACTTTTAATTAAACTAGTTACAATTCATTCGTAGCGCCTCTACGCCGTAGCAGCTTTCCCTTAGATTTTTTTGCAAAAGCATATGACGTTATACACGGGTATCAAATAATGCAACACTACAACACTATTCTTGTTTTTGTGTAGTTTAAGCTTGTTTTAAGCAATTGAGAGCCATTTGTTATACTACGATACATATTATAAATATGAGGTGCCTAATGACATTTGTTATCAACATAATATATAAATACGTTCCTACCTCTACGAGGTGAGTTGTCTTGTTGTCTGTATGTAACTACATATATCTCACGTCCTTAAAATACGGAGCAGTTTAAGTTGGGAAGTTATTTAAGAGGGAGAGAGAGAGACAATCCCTTTACAAATAACTAGGTTAAAGGTCTACATTTGACTATTAATTTTTAAGCGCATATAATAACCGGTTAAAAAACGGCTACCTAAAAAAGATTATAACTTATAATGGACGGTGATAAAAAACCTTGTTAAAAATAATGCTTAATATGAAAGAGCGGATCTTTCAAAGGAACGCTCCTACAAATCATACAAGTCGCCAGTGCTAAATAACGCCTCTGTTAAAAAAAGCGCTTGCCTTCGGCACAATGCTTCCGGATGATCGATCACGTCTACCCTTCTGTCCGGTAAATAAATAAACTAGCGAGCAATTTGTCCGGTCCACTTAGTTACGATGAAATGATATATTAATACGAAGATGCATCGGTCTTCGGGCCCGTACGTGACGTTGGGTGCAGCTTCCCGCGGTCTTATTCGGTTACAGCTCAGTGCATGAGGTTCAGTCACAGTAAATTGACAACATTTCATTTTGGTGACCCCTGCAAATTACTATACGAATCGAAAGGGTTTTGCCTCCTGAACACGGCAAAATATTTATTTAGATTTATTTTTCTTTATTTACAAAATACAAGTAAGTTAAAAAAAAAACGAGTTTTACCAATACTATGCCTGAATAGATATAATACCATTGCCTTTTTCACGAGAAAAAAATCTGTCATACTTCAAATTTGACATTGACACTATTGACAGATGGATAGATACTTAGAGATTTTTTTATCGGTTGACATGATACTTTTTTATATACAGATTGGACTAACGTAATATGTCCATTGTGTCGTAGAAATGAAGTTACGCCCTTTTAGAATAAGTACATCTTAATAAATTGATAATAAAATAATTATTCATTCTAGAGAAAATTTAAAACTATTAGTGTCTTCCTCCTTCCAAACAGTATCTATAAAACGAATAAAATTAAAGTCTTGAAAATATGAAATCTTGTCAATTCTGGACAAAACACATTCTGCGATCAATGCCACCGGTATTCAAATGTATTCAATTGACGTAAGCTGCGTGCGTTCACTTGCATACCTACATCAACTCCATACATGTTAAGAGATTTCTAAAGACGTTTCCTACTTTAACAGAACGATCTTGTGCAGCATTTCTGGTAGGCTTGTGTCGGTCAGGAGCTAAGAACTAAAAGGAATATGTTCCTGTCGGACCAAAACGAACTAGTTATTCGTAAACGATCTTAATTGGTCTTCGGTCCTGTAGGTCAGTAGCAATTGTTGTACGTATGAGCGAAACAGAGCGAACGAGTAAAGAGCGCACGGCACGGCACTCGATGTGAGCGAGACCAATAGAAATATATAGTAAATATCTCAAAGCGTGTCCTGCTCAGATCTCTAAATTTGCTCCGGAGCTGAAGGACCTAATGGAACTAAAAGAATGAACCAGTTCCTTTCACCGATTGACTGAGATCGGAGCGCTCTCTTTAAAAACGAGCGGGCACAACTCTAATTTCTGGGATACAACTCGATATTCTTCTATGTAAAGCGTAATACACACCACCAACAGCCCGGCGGCCTTAGAACAGTAAAAAGTTTTGTCGACGGGCCGGCGGCTTTGGTGTGAATTCCACTTAAAAAAAGCGGGAAAAAAGCTTCAATTAGCTTCCCGCGACTACGTACAAGTCTCAAATTTTCCGGGTTAAAAAGTATCACGTGTCAATATTGTTAATACTAACTTATATAGAGAAGCAACCGCATATTTAAACGCCGCAGGTAAATCAAACAGGCTTGTATGTGTTATAATACTTATAATTATAACATTATGACAGTCAAAACAAATGTGATCGAGAACCAAATAACCATATTTACTGTTTCCTTTTTTAACCGTTAACAATTTTTTTATTTTAATTTAACGCCTATGTCCGTCTGCGTGTCTGTTTGTGGCTTTAAAGTTCTTAACTTTAATGGAGAATCACCTCAATGGCAGCCTGTCTGTATTATTAAATGAAATAATGAAATAATTCACAGCGTATAAGTTCAGATTACATTTGCAAATAACATTGCATTGAACTATCCCCCACTAAAACCTTACCCTTGCAGGTGCTTAACTTAGACATAAGTTATGTACTTACATCTGAAACGTGTTTAAATAAATATAAGAAACGTCATTGACGAGAACGTGTTTATACAAGCTGGCACAAGGATCATCTGAGATTGACCCAACTATAGGAAACAGGATATACTTATATTTAGTAGCAGTAAGCAGGATAGAAAGTATGACTTAACGTAACTTAACATAATTTATGGTAATAGATATTATAGGGAAACCAAGATATTGTGTACATCAAAGTATTTCAACTCCTTCCCTTAAGCGGCTCGAGTTGGGTACGCACCTACGCACTGACTAATGAGTAATTGAGCGTAATCAGCGTCATGCCATGCCACATACAACCCGGTCGATGTACCCTTGTTCAATGATGTTTTATATTAAGATACGTCATATGCGCGCAAATACGTTCCTCAAAAAGCAGGGTAAATTACCCTGCTACCGTTCAGTTCCGCCGCGGCCGCCGACACGCACGCGTCAAATACGCTAAAATTGTACTATCGAAAAGCAACAAATGAAAATGATAAAAAAAGCCGTCTTGTGTTTTTCGAGGCTGCCGAAATTACACCGGTACTGTAAAAGGAAACTGGAAAGGAAAGGAAAGGAAAGGTCCGATGGGGTAAACAAGTTCTGGAGTGGAGACCGCGGGTCGGCAAACGTAGTGTGGGACGACCTCCGGCGAGATGGAGTGATGATCTGCGAAAGACTGCTGGCAGAAAGTGGATGCGTCAAGCTGAGGACAGGGCGCGATGGCGCGCATTAGGGGAGGCCTATGTCCAGCAGTGGACTAGTATAGGCTGATGATGATGATGATGATGATGATGATGATGTTAAAGGAAGAAAGGATGTCTCATTTCATTTGTAAGTACCGTAAATATGTTTTACATTTTGGTTTCATCGGCAGACATTGTATATTTTGCACTGGCGTCGCTGTCACCTGGGAAACTATTACACATCGGATGAGCGGCACCGGTATCTAGGCATGCCGCGTCGTTAGGGTGGCATTGGTTCGGTTGGAACAGTGAAAAATTTTATATTATATTTAGTAATATTTTTATAATAATAATATGTGGCGATCTCATACGGACGAGTTATTGGGAGTTATTGGGACTTTAGTGAAATAGATCAAGTTTTTTAAGGGTTTTTCGCAAATACCTCAATAAACAACGTGTTTAAAAAAAAATGGGGCAAAGTTTAACATTAAGGGATATTATGGAGGGTCAATCTATTATGTACCGTTGGTGGATGAATCGGTTACGGGACAGGGGGAAAAAATCGATATCTGTGGTATCGTCTGGACCCCAGATGTGAAACCATCATCAAATTCAAAAGAGTGTCCGCCATTTTGAACTTTTTAGCTATCTGAAGAATCCGAGACTGTATAGGTACTACAGAACGTTCTGGGTTTGGGAGCCACAAAAACACGTCCAATCGTTAACAGCATTTAATTAGAAGAGAGTATGGGTAGTCGGTACAATAAAGCGGTGCAATGAAAAGCTACCCTCAATATCTCATATATTACACCTCCACCACTATTCTTAACTAGGGCAACTTATAACTATACATTTACTTAATTTAATCAAACTCGTAACCGTATCTTTTAACCGGTAACAATTTCTCTCTGGGCCTCAGTGTAGGCCGACCTAGTTCCACCGGAGGAGAGCCAGATTCAGGCACATCTGACTGTACCCCTGGGACTGCACCCCTAGTCTCGGGTTCCGGCCCCACGCCGTGGTCACTCCCTGAACCCTGAATGTTCCTCGGCTCACCGACCGACTGCGATGGCCACTCATATGTGCCTGCCCAACGACCTTTAATTTGGTCCACATGCCGATTTACTGGTGACCCGTCCTCCGTTGCGACTACATAGTTTCGAGAACTAGTTTTTTCCTTAATTTGGCCATTGACCCACTTTCTACCCCCAGTATAATTCCTAAATCGCACATTGTCTCCTACACTAAAAGCTCTGGATGTACCACCAGCGTATGCCACCTGTTTATGCTGCCGTTCTCTTACTTTGTCTTCAATAATACGGTTACCCTTTAGTAGGTCCAATCTAGAACGCAAGTTTCTATGTTGTAACAGAGTTGCCGGCGATACTCCCGTGGTGGTATGCGCCACGTTTCTATAAGCGAACAAGTATGCTTGTAAAGCGATGTCTATATCGCAGCCCTCATGCTGCGCCTTTCTGACTGCCCGTTTGCACAATTTAACTGCCCCCTCTGCCGCCCCGTTAGAAGATGGGTGATACGCGGCTGCAAAACTAACCTTGATCCCATTTTGATGCATAAATCCGCTGTACTCTTTGCTCGAAAACGGGGGACCATTATCGGAGACAATTTCTCTAGGAAGCCCAAACCGTGCAAACGTCTCCCTTAGTACTTTAATGACTGCCTGTGCCGTAGTCGTATGCATGTGAAATACCTCTAACCATTTAGAAGTAGCATCTATGATTACAAGGAAGGTCTTACCATTGATGGGACCCAAAAAGTC